>JBBGZY010000897.1:0-582500 GCA_037952925.1 Lithobates clamitans | reverse complement strand
GAAGAAGCCTATGGCTGCTACTTAGCCAGCAGGCTTCTTCAGATGGATTGGGAGCAGCGCCTCATTTGTGAGCGCCTATTTGGGGAAACAATCCATAAGGGGCTGCAGGGCACGCTAACAAAAAACACCCAACTACATGAGGCAGCCCCCCCCCTCCTCCTCCTCCTCCTCCTCCTCCTCCTCCTGCCACAACTGAAACACCAGAGCCACAGCCTCAAAAGAAGGCTACAGGGAAGGCTGCAGGGAAGGCTGCAGGGAAGGCTGCAGGGCAGCGTGGAGGAAAGGCTGCAGGGAAGAGAAGAAAGTGATGACCTGGGTTCAGTCTGGTCTGACAGAAGACGCAGGCTGTTGTAGGACCACAGTCTGGGGACATCTAGATCATCTGCTGGTGCTGTTGATCTCTGGGATTCTTGGACCAGATTGTGCTCCCTCTTATATGGACTCCTCAAGATCCCAATTTTCTTGTACACCGACTTTTTCCAGCGTTGACTTCCTCTTTATTTTATTTTGACCATGAATAAATGGATCTTTTTTGAGTTTAGCAAAAGACTTTATGTGTTTTCTTTTAAATCATTGATTTTACACACAATGTTAAATTAACAAGGGACAACAATCTCATTGAGTTTTAAAAAAACACACCAAAAATACATTACTAATGTTAATAATGTTCAAGTGGTAAGTCTTGAAAATAAAAAAATATACATAAACAAAAACGGTGCTTTGGGTTAACTTTATCTAAAACTAAAAAATAATCACTAGAAAAAAAAAAAAGAATAATGGGTTCTTTGTGGTAACTTTACAAACCTAAAAAAAAAAAAAACAAATAAGGGAAAAAGTATTATTAGTATGGAAACATTGTTTATAAAAAGCATACTATATCATTCATGAGATCAAAGAGAAAAAGAATTCAGAAATCAGTTTGGGAGAACTCTGATTATGAACAGCAAAACACCTTCGTTCTTTAGAGCATTCGTAAAGAAGAAATAAAATGCGCTGCATTCAACGATCACAGATTTTGCAGCGTGATGAATGTGCTACCTACAATACGAACACTAGTTTTACTAGACCGAGTGCTTCCGTTTAGTTTTTGCTTATGAGCATGCGTCGTTTTTTTGTCCGTAGGACTAGCATACAGACGAGCGGACTTCGGGGTCCGTCGTAGTTACGACGTAAAGATTTGAAGCATGTTTCAAATCTAAAGTACGTCGGATTTGAGGCTAAAAAAGTACGTTGAAAGTCCGAAGAAGCCCACACACGATCGGATTACCAGCCAGCTTTAGTCCGTCAGCGTCCGTTGGACTTTTGTAGCTGCAAAGTCCGACCGTGTGTACGCGGCATTAGTGTCTGATTTGTCCGCCACAATCCCGCTATAAATTATTAGTAAAAAAAACAAAAAAATCTAAAAAAATTCCATAAAAATATTGTATCATTTGTAGACACTATAACTTTTGCTCAAATCAATCAATATACGCTTATTGAGATTTTTGTTATCAAAAAAATGTGGCAGAATACATATTGCCCTAAATTGATGAAGAAATTAAGATTTTTTTTACATTTTTTTTATTGGGTATGTTTTATAGCAAAAAGTAAAAAAATATTGTTGTTTTTTTTTTCACAATTGTCTGTCTTTTTCTGTTTATAGCGCAAAAAATAAAAACTGCAGAGGTGATCAAATACCACCAAAAGAAAACTATTTGCGGGGGAAAAAAAGTACATACATTTCATTTGGGTACGACGTCGCATGACTGCGCAAATGTCAGTTAAATTAACGCAGTGCCGTATTGCAAAAAATGGCCTGGTCATGAATGGAGTAAATCATTCCGGGGCTGATGTGGTTAAGCTATAAGTTATCTTACACTCAGGTATAAACATTAGGTTGACCAGATTTTCAAAACGAAATCCAGGGAAACCCTACTAACCAAGTCCACTTTTATTGGGGAGGGATCAGGGGCGGAGTAGGGAGTGGGGATAATAAAGACATGAAAAATGCGCAACACCAAATGTTGGGTGTTGTCAAATTGTGCTAACAGTGGGAGGGGCTTAAAGGGGTATGGTTTATTTACACCTGAGCCAACTTTGCTCTGGGTCAAGAGTGCAGGATTAGGTGTGCATTGCAGGTCATCATCACAAGCAAGGACAGGGCTGCAACTGATCTATATCTTTACCTCCTGCAAGGAAGTCTGCACAGGACAAGAGGGGAGGGAACATGTTATATTGGCATGTGACATCATCAATAACCTGGGACACAGCTGGTAACAGAGAAACACCTACCCCTCCCTCCCTCCTCCTGATCCAGGCCAATCGCAAAAATGTTGCTAAGATGGATCACCCTGCAGCGGTCAGTTGGTGACAATTTTTTTCCCAGGGGCAGCCTCATAAAATAAGGGACTGTCTCCAGAAACCAGGCACGTTTTGGTCAACCTATTGAACGGGCACAATTAAAAACCATGGCATTTTAGTCGTTGAGTATTTTTGAACTTTGAGCTACAAAACTCTCAGGTATAAAGATAAACAGAAGAGGGTGCCAACATCTAGTGCAGTTTATTTAAATCAGGGTTAAAAAGTAAAAATGCACTCACTGCATCAGAGGGGTTAATCATCGTATCACCAATTCAAGAGTGGAGCCATCTGTGGAGCGCTCAAGGTGTGCAGAGGTTGGCAGGGATGCTGCTGGAGATTGAAGAGCTGTACCGGCAAGCTGCTGGTGTGAGGCAGGCATTGTAAGCCAAGCTGGGATGCAAGCAGACTGCAGAGTCCCAGAGAGGCTTCCAAGATGCCTCGGCCAGCTATGCTGGGCGCGGCTCCACTTCGACTGTGACGTCACTACGTCAAGCGAGGGGGGCATGGCTACCCGTTTCAGGGCTAGAGCCTCCTCTTGTCAAGCCGAAAGGAGGGGAATGAGAAAAAGAGCAGTTTATTTAAAGAAAAGGAGGCAGAAACTAATTGGGACACTTTGTAATGGCCAGGGCTGAATGTGGGGACATAGTAGGAGTTTAAAGTTCCGCTGGCTTACTGCAATGAAGAGCCATGTAAAGTAAACGGCACTGCAATGCACTAAGGCACATCAAGTACCTCAATGCAAAACTGTGTTTTAGTCCTTACTTACTTACTCTTGGAGCTGAAGGATCCTTTAAAGGCTTAAACATAGCCAGAGGGCTTGATTTACTAAAGCAGTACCGTATCATATTTACTATACACCCAAGGTATGCACAGATATGCATGAATAGGGTAAAAAAGATGATGTTGTCACTATGACTGCTTGACCAACACTCCCCCTTTACCTTACCCAAGTAATGCACAAGACACCAAAACTGAAGTTTAATGACCAAAGCAGCCTTTTATTAAACTAAATTGTATAAATTACATATACAAAACATACAAACAACAGTCAGTACAGTGGGAAAATTTGGAACCCCAAGGTCCTTGTAGGCACCACTACTTCAAGAACCTGCTTAACCAAACTTAGGCCTCCAGCCGCAAAACACAGACTCAGAGACATCACTACTAGCAGATAAAACCCAAATAACCTACTCCCTGTACCCAAGACGGGTTCTACCTTCTACATTTATCAAATAAAGCACATACAAGGACCCCACCAGCTGCCATGACAGGCCACTAAGGCAATTAGCCCACAAAATGCCCCAAGAACTTTAGCACAAAAGGGGAGGGAGAGTGGGAAGTTGTACAACGTAGTCTCTCTCCAGAGTGAAGACCTCACCAGGATCCTCCCGCTTTCTCCACTCCACTAACCTAATAAGTGTCCCCTTCTTCTACAGATCTAAACCCCCTTTTAACCCTGTCATGCCAACCCTCCGTCTAGGTTTTTTTTCCCCTTACTTCGGGCCTTACTTTCCCAGGCTACATACATACATACATACATACAGTGATTTTTCACTAAAGTTTGTTTTGCTGTGGAGCAAATCTTCCGACATCCAACAGTGCACCAGCTAGGCTGGTTGTATGCCTAAAACAGAAATTTACACTGTTTTTGGGCAGCCATCAGAGCTTTTAAATGCACATCCCATCTAGGGTAAAACCACGCAAAGTCAGGGCCAGTCCGTCCATTAAGGGCGCACGGGCGCTGTCCCCCTGTCCATGACCGCCTCCCCCATCCATGCGTCCAGCCCCTTTCAGGACACCGGCGCATGGATTTCAATTCGGAGGGACTTTTTTTTGAAGCACTGGTTAGAGCCAGTGGCTCTAATGGGCTTCAATATAGGGTGGGCTTGGTTCGCAGAGAGTGCGCTCCGAGCCCACCCAGGTGTGTTACAACAGCGAATCAATTGTTGTAACACTGATCCTCCCTTAATGGCAAATCAGGAAGCAGGTTTTGACACCGGTCACCCGATTGGCTGAAAGGACATGCGATCCTATTGGAAGCCTAGGAAAAGGAGGGGAGGAACTGGAAGCCACCATGGAGGAGAGGAGTCAGAGCCGAGCCACTGCACCACGCTGCCTGCCACCCGCCATGATGGGGTAAGTGCCTGACCGACCAGCAAACAGCGAGGGGAGAGTGCCGCCCCCCTCAAAACAAAGCCCACCAGCCTCCACTGCGTAAAGCGTATACTGAAAAAAAAACAGTAAAGGCAAAACATCCACAGCATACGTTGTGTAGGGTGTATCACAGTAGGCATGCACAGATATGCATGCTATAGCCATGACATGTGCACCTACATGCTTTTCACATGCTCTTTGGAGGTTTCAATGATGATGCCTTTTTTTGTTCCATCAGCATGGACTGCGAGTCTTTTTGAACTCAAATTTTGCTTGCTTTATGCACATTCAATTTCAAAGCAAACATTTCTGGCGCTTTTCACATTACAGTTATTTTTGTGCATATTTTGTTTTATAATTATTCTGAATTAGAATGCTGACACACAAATTCCTTTGGGCATATAGGCAGAGAAGATACAAAAGCAATATTACTGAGATGTTCAGTGCACAAAGCAAACTGGGACTGCACTGTACCCATTGAGCATAAGCATACCTTCCAACTTTTTTTGAGATGGGAATGAGGGACACCTATCAGCAAAAGCATGCAGGCATAGGACACACCCCTTGCCACGCCCCCTTAAAGGAGAACTGAACAAAAAAACAAGATTGGTTAAACCCACAAGTGCTTTTTTACCAATACTATTCCTTTATATTGGCTTTTGGAATTTACAAATGCAGCAATTTAGAAATCAGATGAAAGGTTTAGCGCTGGAAAACACTTTTTGATAGATAAATAGTCCTTTTTAAATACAACAATAGAGATCAGACCAAAATGAGGGACAAATGAGGAGGAAAGAGGGACAGAGGGACATTGCTCCAAATCACGGACAGTCCCTCGAAATCAGGGACAGTTGGGAGGTATGCATAAAGTCAGGGGTTGTGTCCACAATGATAGAGCACATCCATGAACTCAAGTGACCCCACAATACACGGACACCATTGTGTGTCACCCATGCTTTTGCTTATTTCTCTTTAGTAAAGCAGGTCCGTGCGTACAAGGCCTAAAATTAAAGTCAACAATGGTAGCTCCAATAATACTATCTTCATAAGTTCCCTTTAAAGTAGACCTGGCCTCAGGTACATATTATAAGTTAAAGAAAAATAGGTATGGATATCTTTACATTGAGCTTAGATCAATGTAACTATGTCCCAGATAGCAAGCAACTGTGCAGCAAATTTGAAAATGACTTGCTAAGCTATTGCTAGACTTGCCAGGCCTCACAAGTTTGTTGCAGAAAAGTCCGCATTGCATGACTCCAGATTAACATTTTTTGCTAACATCTTGCAAGTCTGCTGCAAGTTCTGGTTCAGTTATGTTGTGCAATAGTCATCCCACCACAGGGGTCACTGTGGCTGAATTTTCATGCTGTAGACCTGCAGAGCTCTTGCTGTAGACTCACCACTGCAACTTTGCTCTTGCTAGGGACTTGTCATGCAAATTTGCTACAAATTGGAAAAGTGTCAACTAGAGCTTGTACTTCAAGTGCTCTGCAATTGTACAACTTGCCAGTGAAAATATGCAGCAGGTTCCTGTAGAGCAGGGGGGTCAAACCCAATTTCATTGCGAGCTGCATCAGCATTATGGTTGCCCTCAAAGGGCCGGTTGTATCTGTAACACTAGATGTCCAGAGCACCCACTCCCGCTTACATCAAATGTCAAGAGCCCTCCCACCATCAGAAGTCAAGTATCCCCCCCCCCATTCCTTACATCACATTACCTTGTGTTTCTGCTGGGAAGAAGCTGGGGGAGAGCTGGGAAGCAATAAGTTCAGAGTCTGGAGGAGGACCAGAGTAGGGCTGGAGTCAGCTGCTGGAGTTAAATGCTGAGACCAAGGAAGGCAGAAAGGAGGAGGGTGCTGCAGCTGCACAGAAAAGCGCAGGATCTGGAGGAGTTCTGTCCTCCTCTCTGCTGCAGACTGCTGAAACAAGGTAGGGGGTGGAGACGAGGAGGGAGGGTGCTGCAGCTGCAGGAGAGGTGCGAGGGCCACATGAAGAGGCCTGGTGGGCAGATTCGGCCTGCAGGCTTTGTGTGTGACACATAGGGGTTGATTTACTAAAAACAAATAGACTGTGCACTTTGAAAAGTGCAGTTGCATTCTGCAAATGCAGTTGCTCCAGATCTTAGTAAATGAGGTGCAGCTTCACTTTGCAAAGAATACCCAATCATGATCAACAAAAATGAAAAAAACAGCATTTTTGCTTGCACGTGATTGGATGATGGAAGTCAGCAGAGCTTCTGCTCATTTATTAAGCTCTGCAGCAACTGCAACTTTCAGAGATCAACTGCACTTTGCAAAGTGCACAGTCTATTTGCCTTTAGTAAATCAACCCCATGGGCTCTAGAAGCTGGAAATCACTGTAGTAGGCACCGCTACTCTAATGATCTCCACTAGCTTCCGTGTCCCATGCCAATCGGCTGCCCTGCTGCATTGTGCTGCTTGGCACTGGCGCCATTCAGAGAACACTTTGTTCAATGAATGCAAAGTATTCTCTGATTGGACCAGGTGGAAAGCTTGATGTTCCCACCCTGCCTCTCCACCTCATCCAATCAGAGAATGCTTTGCATTCATTGAGAAAATGCAAAGAAATCTATGAATAGCGCCTGTGCCAACCTCCTGTGTTCACAATGCAGCAGGACAGCCGCTTGGCATGGGACTTAAAGGCTATTGGAGATCACTGGAGTAGCAGTGTCTACTACAGTGCTTTTCTTGGCTGTGTTCACAAATATCTGGCATGGATCAGCCCCTGCTGCAGCCTCTCACCTTGTCACCTGCTACAAAGTTGCAATGTTGCAGGCAAAATACTAGGGGAGAGGGGACCAAGCTAGTGCCACCTGCTGCCTGCAGCAGACTGATAACGGCATCTAAGCCTTGCCAAACTTTCCTTTTCCACCTCCTCCATTTTCTCCAGGCAGCGCGGCTCAGGTGAGGCAGCCTGTGTCCACCTAACTCATCTAACAGCACCACTTGTATAATTGCAGTCAAGGTGTTAAATTAATTATTTCATGATAGATATGCAGGAAATATTGCTAACCTGCATTTTCTCACAGCTCTCTCTTGCCAATTGGGGGGTGGGGGGGGAGTCATAAGAGGGCCAATTAGTTCTGCAGAGCTGGAGATGTGCCTTTGTGTGTCTGTGTAAATCCAGGAAGTGAACAGGCAGCAGCTTCAGCTGCCCACAGTTAAAATGGATGCAGCCAGACTTAGTGGAGGGAGATTTCTGCAGCATATTTGGCAAGTACAGAATCACAGTATATATAAAATAATATGCAACGTGGTTGGAGGGAAGCTTCAGAATGGCAAAGATGTTTTTATTACAAAATATGTAAGCAGACAGCAGTTCTTAAAAAATTCTTATCTGCATACCTCCTCCGGGTTAATGAATATAAATATTGGAACAACAGAGCCATGGTGCTGGCATTTTCAGAAAGAAAAGTCAGTAGTGGAAACCTCTGTAAACATAAAAACAGATTAGAAATTACTAGTCAGACAATTGCAGTTTGATTCTTCTATTAAGCTTTCTCAAACCTTTGCATGCCTGCGCTTTATGTCATTATGACTAAGATCCCTCCCCTTCATGACATTGTCAAAAAGGGGCGGGCATGGGTGACCTTAAAATGATGCCCCCCCCAAAAAAAGTTATGGGGACGCCCTTGAAGCTGCTGTATATTTTGAAATACCAGGAATGCATACATGCAGGTTTTACTGGCAGGTCCACTTAACCGCTTGCCGACCGCTTCACGCAGATGTACTGCAGATGTACTGTACGTTGCCCTTTAAGAAGCGGCTTGCGCGCCCGCCGCAAGCTGTGTGAGTGTGATCGCGGGTCGTTTCATGGAGAGGAGGAACGGGGAAGTGCTGATGTAAACAAGCATTTCCCCGTTCTACCTAATGACACTGACACTGATCACCGCTCCCTGTGATCGGGAGCGGTGATCAGTGTAGTGTCACACACAGCTCCTCCCCCCCACAGTTAGAATCACTCCCTAGGAAACACTTAACCCCTACAGCGCCCCCTAGTGGTTAAACCCTTCACTGCCAGTCACATTTACACAGTAATCAATGCATTTTTAATTGCACTGATCGCTGTATAAATGTGAATGGTCCCAAAATCGCGCCAAAAGTGTCCGATCTGTCTGCCATAATGTCGCAGTCATGATAAAAATCGCTTATCGCCGCCATTACTAGTAAAAAAAAAATATTAATAAAAATGCCATAAAACTATCCCCTATTTTGTAGACGCTATAACTTTTGCGCAAACCAATCAATAAACGCTTATTGCATTTTTTTTTTTACCAAAAATATGTAGAAGAATACGTATCGGCTTAATTTGAGGAAAAATATGTTTTTTTATATATTTTTTGGGGATATTTATTATAGCAAAAAGTAAAAAATATAGCTTTTTTTTCAAAATTGTCGCTCCTTTTTTGTTTATAACGCAAAAAATAAAAACCGCAGAGGTGATCAAATACCACCAAAAGAAAGCTCTATTTCTGGGAAAAAAAGGATGTCAACTTTGTTTTGGAGCCACATCGCACGACCGCGCAATTGTCAGTTAAAGCGACGCAGTGCCGAATTGCAAAAAGTGCTCTGGTCTTTGGCCAACAAAATGGTCCGGGGCTTAAGTGGTTAAAGCCAATCTGAAGATGTAGATTACCCGTGTAATGTTAGATTTTACTAATCCATCACCAGATCTCAAACTTATTTTATCCCTCATATTTGTTAATGAACTTGTCATTTTTAGGATAAATTTCCCAGATCTCAAATCAATTTTATACCTCAGATTTCTTTTTTGAACGTTTTGGAAAAAAGTTTGATTAAAGCCGTGAAAACACCTGTATTTAAATCCTAAAAGGTCCTCTTTTGGAAAGGGATGAGTTAAAGCGGTCATCATTTCAGACAGCGCCCTGGCTATTGATGATAATGTGATACTAATTACCGGTCAGATGAGGTCAACCTCAGCACAATCAGACTTTAAAGTGACTGATTAGGGCTCATTCTGCCAACGCCAGGATTTTGTGTCTGTAGGGAGTGGAAAGCCTTGAACCAGCAGATCCCTGATTTACTTAATCATCTCATCATTGAAGGATGGTCAATTAGGTAAGCAGGATTCGGCTTTATCACTGCCTAAACCAAGGGCACTTTCTGGGGTGCTATGGGGGGGGGGGGGGGGTAACCACAAATAATCTGTCCTTTTATCCACACAAAACAAAGCATACCTGATACCTGATTGCACAATAACCCTTAGCAGCATAGCAAGATAATGTTGTCTCTACATTTAATAGTATGCCCGTATGCAGACCTTTTCTTTTCTAAAAGTTGGTTTAGCCAGAATGTAAAGAGGAACTATACTTTGCTTAATCCCCCCCCCCCCCCAAAAAAAAATAAAAACCCCCAACACTTATCTTTGTCCTAAAACAACAACAAAAACATAGTTCTTAGACCATAGCATCCAGTGTTGGCTCGCTTGAAGCATAAACTCTCCCTTAACCCCTCTTCATCGCCATCTTTAATTGACATCCAGCGCAAGTCCAGGCACACTGTGAGTCTCTAATATAGCAACACAAAGTGGCACCCCCATAGAAGATTGCAACTTCTCTTCATATGTCACAGGTAAAAAATTAAAAATGAGATCCCAACCCTTACGCGTTTCAGTCCTTTGTGGGCCTTAGTCTTAGCTACGCTGTGGGGTTGAATTACTAAAACTGGAGAGTGTGAAATCTGGTCCAGCTGTGCATGATAGCCAATCAGCTTCTGCCTTCAGCTTGTTCAGTTAGACCCCATTCACACAGGGGCAACACGACTTGCAGGTCGCCTCAGCGAGGCGACCTGCAAACGACTGCCCGGGCGACTTGCAAAACGACTTCTGTATAGAAGTCTATGCAAGTCGCCCCAAGTCGCCCCCGAAGTCGTACAGGAACCTTTTTCTAAGTCGGAGCGACTTGCGTCGCTCCCCTTAGAACGGTTCCATAGCACAGAACGGGAGGCGACTTGTCAGGCGACTAGGTCGCCTGACAAGTCGTCCCTGTGTGAATGGGGTCTTAAGTTTTGCCAAACAAAACTTGGAAGCTGATTTGTTTCTCTGCAGAGCTGCACCAGATTTTTCACTCTTCAATTTCAGTAAAACAACCCCCTTGAGTCTCTGAAAGCTCTACGGGATCTGTGTCAGGAACCATGAATCAGACGGAGACAGAAAATGCAGTAAAAATCACATTTAATATAGTGGTAAAAATGGTACAAATAGAAAATGTAGTCAAAACATAGCCAGGGTACGGTAACCAAATCGGGTAGTCAGAACAAGCCAGGAAATCAGGGAGCCAGAGATCAGCGTAGTCAGAGCAGCAGACAGGATCAGGAACCAGAAGGGACGTCAGCCAGGCAAGTCTTCAACAGGAACACAGCAGAGAGTCTCTAGATATGTTGACCAAGGCGAAGGCACAGGACATCTAATCCATACAGCTTAAGTAGACAGCAGGGCTTGTTAACGAGCAGTATATGATCACCAGGTGAGTCACTGTGGAATGATGAGTGCTGGCTATTAACTGACAGCTGAGCAATCTGAGTTCTGAGAAGGGAGGGCTGAGCCCAGCCTTGACAATCTGATAGACATATCGTGGCATGTATGGCACACATAACATGTCTCAAACAGCTCCTGGGATGGCTACGTCACAAATGCCAGGAGGCAGGTTGTGAGATGTTGCCCTTGCTAGTATTGCTGTTAGTACCGTCCTTTCCCAGTAACAACCAATCCCCGCCATTTCTTGGAAGGGTATCACAAGAACAGGAAGTGAGGAAAAAGCACTCCAATACAGCAAAACACAGAAACAGAATATTCACAAATAAGTAAAATCTTCCCCACTCTATCCAAACCACAATATATTTAGTTTTTTTGTCTGTAGCTAAAGTGGTTCTAAAGCCTCAAGGTTTTTTAACCTTAAAGTGATTGTAAAGTATTGTTTTTTTCCTATAAAAATAACAAACATGTTATACTTACCTGCTCTGTGCAGTGGATTTGCACAGAGCAGCCCGGATCCTCCTCTTCTCGGGTCCCTCTTCTGTAATCCTGGCCCCTTCCTGCTGTTGAGTGCCCCCACAGCAAGCAGCTTGCTAAGGGGGCACCGGAGCTGAGTTGCAGCTCCCTGTGTCCATTCAGACATGGAGCCCCGACCTGGCCCCACCCCCTCTCTCCCCTGATTGGCTAGCTGACTTTGATTGACAATTCATAAAAAGCAGTACAGCGCATAAAAGATTAATTAATCACTTGAAGCAATATTATTCATAAAATGTCCATAGAGAAGAATTGCAGATTGTAATCCAATGGTGCGAGTGACATCCACACAAGATGAGTGACTGTAGTGAGATATACCTCCACCAACGATAACACTAGCCGCTCACCTCAGCAGGTGGACAATGGCGCAGCTGCTGTGTCTCAGCCAATCAGGAGGGAGAATCTAGGATGGCTGAGACACTCGTGGACATCGCTGGACAGAGAGGGACCTCAGGTAAGTGTTAGGGGGGCTGAGGGGGCTTCTGTCTTTACAATCCCTTCAATGCATTGTATGCATTAATGTAAAAAACCTTTTGTGTCACAGATGTGCCCCCTCACCCCCCTTTTGCTTCCCTGAACTGCATCATGATCCAGTTTTGTGCATAAGAGCTGAAGCTCTCCTGGCTTTATCCCTCCTTCCTGGGCAGATGGATAGCAGCAGAGCCCACATGAGTGCTCCCATGGGAATCGGTTTCCTATTGGGGGCACCAGCAAGAGAGGAAGAGCCAGGAGCGCTGGCGGGGAGACCTGAGAAGAGGAGGTAACTATAGACATGTTTGTTATAAAAAAAAATCCTTTACAAACACTTTAAGTCTTAGGCCCCTTTCACACTTATACGACTTCAAAGTCGCACGATTTTACCGCGATTTTGCGGCCGCGATTTTGCCGCTATTTTACCGCGATTTGCCGCGATTTTACCGCGATTTGGGAGCAGTACTACTTTGCCACGTTTTTGGCATTAACAAATTAAAACATACAGTAGTTGGTATGAATCATAAGGGGAAACTCCACGCCAAGTTTTAAATAAAAAAACTGGCGTGGGTTCCCCCCCAGGGACATACCAGGCCCTTAGGTCTGGTATGAATTGTAAGAGGAACCCCCTACGCCGAAAAATCGGCGTGGGGGTCCCCCCAAAATCCATACCAGACCCTTATCCGAGCACGCAGCCCGGCCGGTCAGGAATGGGGGTGGGGACGAGCTGGCGGCCCCCCCCCTCCTGGACCGTACCAGGCCGCATGCCCTCAACATGGGGGGTGGGTGCTTTAGGGCATGGGGGGCACCCTGCGGGCCCCCCCACCCCAAAGCACCTTGTCCCCATGTTGATGAGGACAAGGGCCTCTTCCCGACAACCCTGGCCGTTGGTTGTCGGGGTCTGCGGGCGGGGGGCTTATCGGAATCTGGGAGCCCCCTTTAATAAGGGGGCCCCCAGATCCCGGCCCCCCACCCTATGTGAATGAGTATGGGGTACATGGTACCCCTACCCATTCACCTAGGGAAAAAAAGCATCAATAAAAAACACAGTACACAGGTTTTTAAAATAATTTATTAGGCAGCTCCGGGATCTTCTTCCGACTTCGGGGGTCCTCTTCTGACTTCGGGGGTCTCTCCGGCGTCCGCATCTTCTGCCGGCTCCACCGCTATCTTCTGGCGCTCTTTTGCCAGCGGTGGTCCGGACCTCTGGATCGTCTTCTTCCCTCTTCTCTTCCAGAGATGTTGACACGACGCTCTCTCCAGCCAGAATGGTCTCTGTGCGCTCCGCAACTGACTTATATAGGCGGTGGCCCCGCCCCCTTATGCCGTCACAGTCCCTGGGCATGCTGGGACTGTGACGTTTTAGGAGGCGTGGTCACTGGGTGAGGACCACGCCCCCTTATGACGGCACAGTCCCAGCATGCCCCGGGACAGTGACCTCATAGGGGGGCGGGGCCACCGCCTATATAAGTCAGTTGCGGAGCGCACTGGAAGAGAAGAGGGAAGAAGATGATCCAGGGGTCCGGACCACAGCTGGCAAAAGAGCGCCAGAAGATAGCGGTGGAGCCGGCAGAAGATGCGGACGCCGGAGAGACCCCCGAAGTCAGAAGAGGACCCCCGAAGTCGGAAGAAGATCCCGGAGCTGCCTAATAAATTATTTTAAAAACCTGTGTACTGTGTTTTTTATTGATGCTTTTTTTTCCCTAGGTGATTTTTCGGCGTAGGGGGTTCCCCTTAGATCCATACCAGACCTAAGGGCCTGGTATGCCCCTGGGGGGGAACCCACGCCGTTTTTTTCATTTAAAACTTGGCGCAGCGTTCCCCCTCTGGATTCATACCAGACAGCTGTCAGCACTGCCTGTCGCTCATCGGGAAAGGAAAGAAAAGTTTTCCTTTCCCGAATAGCGAGGCCAGGCTTGTGCTTACAAAGTCGTGCTGAAGTCGTGTCTATATAATATTCAGGCACGACTTGCATGCTACTTCAGGGTTTAACATTGAGGTCTATGGAGTACAACTCGCATAGAAGTTGGACCAAAGTAGTGCAGGGACTACTTTCAAGTCGGCACGACTTAAAGTCGTGCCAATATGAATGGTAGTCATTGAAAATCATGGAGAATGACTTGTCATACGATTTTGCAGTACAAAATCGTGGGACAAGTCGTATAAGTGTGAAAGGGGCCTTAGGCTGGGTTCCCATCAGTGGTGGCCCGTGCATTGTGGGCGGATAGGCGCCGCCCCCCTATCCCTGCCGCTTCCCCATTCCTGCCACCGCCTCCCTATCCATGCGCCCGGCCCCATTCAGGATGCCAGACACATGGACTCCTATGGTGGGGTTGGGCAGGGGTGTTTTTTTTAAGCACCTGATTAGAGCCTGAGGCTCTAATAGGCTTCAAAAAAGGGTGGGCTCGGGACGCAGAGATTGCGTCCTGATCCCACCCTGTTGTGTGACCATAGCAAATTAATTTCTCCCCGCCAATCAGAAGGCAGGTCAGTGAGACCTGTTTCCTGATTGGCCAAAGCGCCAGGCAATCCTATTGGCCCAGCGCTTTGGCGGAAGAGGAGGCACACAGGGGAGGAAGCATGGGGATCGGACTCCTTCACCTGCTGCCCACACTGAGACACAGGGGGAGAGGACCCAACAGCCCGGTAAGAGCTGGACCTCCTGTGGGGGGGGGGTGCTGTCAGTGTGCCATCGAGACCCGTGCATTTTGGACGGATGGGCGCCGCCCTCCTATCCCTGCCGCTTCCCCATTCCTGCCACCGCCTCCCTATCCATGCGCCCGGCCCCATTTAGGATGCCGGACACATGGACTTCTATGGTGGGAAACAGGGGGAAAGGACTCAACAGCCCGGTAAAAGCTGGACCTCCTGTGGGGGGGGGGGTACTGTCAGTGTGCCATCGAGACCCACGGGGAGGTACTGTCAGTGTGCCAGTGAGACCTGCGCGTGTGGGGGGGGGGTCAGTCCTATCTACCATATCTTTGATGATGATCTATATACCCTATCTGTGATGCTGCTCTATATACACTGATCTGTAATTCTGATCTGTATACCATATCTGTAATGCTGAATTATATACCCTGATCTGTGAGGCTGAGCTATATACTCTGTCCTGTGATGCTGAGCTGTTTACTCCTGACAGTATGGGTGGAAGCAACTTGGCCTTAAAGCAGTATTAAACCCAAAAGCAAACATTTATTATGTTGCAGCTTATCGATTCATAGATGTGATAGCTGCATTAGTTTTCTTTTTTAGACTTTCTTAATCTGGCGATTCAGCCAGTCAGTCAAGTTCTCCAGTAAACTGTATCAGTTTACATGGATAAGACAAACCATTTAACACCGAGGGGGATTCTTAGAATGATCGGATTTTATTTATTCATGTAAAATCTTTATTTCAAAAGGAACAAAACTGTTTACTGTAACTTTTAATAAAAAAGTATATTGCAACTTACCAATCAGTAGATATGGTGGCTGCATTCATTTTTGCTTTTTTGGCTTTTTCCCCCTCTGTTTTCACCTGGTGGGCTTGCCGGTAACACACCTCCTACATTAGAGTGCCCCCACTCTGGATGAAGGAGAACAGGGGGCATAGCAGACAGCAGCATTGTCAGCATTAGCTGTACCAACAAATTTAGAAACACTAACACATTGAAGCCAAACTCCAGCTCACACTGTAAAACCAGTTACAGTAAACACACAAAAAAAAAGAGAAATCTGCGCTCGTGACAAAATAAAATAAAGAAAGCAGCTAAACACTATACCCTTGATACTAGGCATATAAACATCTAATAAAAAAACATTTAAAAACAAATTAATTCGGTGGTGTTTCAATAATATGCATAATTGAAAAATATGTGAAAGTAGAGTCCATGACAAAGTCCAATAATTACACACTATAAAATGTGTTAACAATACACCTCACAACCAAAAAGTGATGAAGAGAAAGCTGTTAAGAAATGCCAAATATATCTTGTGCTGGAAAGGAAGGAAATCCAGGGATAGTCTATGTGACCCCATGAGAATTACAACATCAGAGGCTTACCAGAATGCCGGTGACCTCCTTATTCAGGATGTTAAAAGATCGCTTGATCAACCAATAAGGATGTACATCGTCACTCGCTACCCCTGATTACGTCAGTTCTGACAAAACGCGTAGGACAAAGTCACGTACAGACGCTACTGCGCATGCTCGATTGTCTGTCAGCCATCTTTGTTATTGGAGGAGGACGTGCATGAGTGTTTGGCGTTTGTTCATGCTGTTACCATTGATACTTATGTGATTGCAATAGGTTTTAACCACTTCAGCTCTGGAAGGTTTACCCCCTTTCCTAACCAGGCCATTTTTTGCGATACGGCACTGCATTGCTTTAACTGACAATTGCGCGGTTGTGCGACACTGTACCCAAATAACATTCATGTCCTTTTTTTCCCACAAATAGAGATTTCCTTTGGTGGTATCTGCTGTCTGTTATGCTCCCTGTTCTCCTTTATCCAGAGTGGGGGCACTCTAATGCAGGAGGCGTGTTATTGGCCAGTCCACCAGGTGAAACTGGTGGTATTCGATCACTTCTACGGTTTTAATTTTTTGCACTGGAAACAAAAAAAGACCAACAATTAAAAAAAAACAGAAAAACTATATTTTTTACATTCTGCTCTAAAACACATCCAATTAAAAAAAATTAAAAAAATCGAATTTCTTCATCAATTTAGGCCAATATGTATTCTGCTACATATTTTTGGTAAAAATTTCCTAATAAGCATATATTGATTGGTTTGCGCAAAAGTTACATTGTCTACAAAATATGCAATATTTTTTATTTTTTTTGCTAGTAATGGCGGCGATCAGTGACTTATAGCGTGACTGCGATTTTGCGGCGGACAAATCGGACACCTAACTGACACTTTTGACACTTTTTTTGGGGACCAGTGACACTAATACAGCGATCAGTGCTAAAAATATGCACTGTCACTGTACTAATGACACTGACAGGGAGGGGGTTAACATCAGGGGCGATCAAGGGGTTAAATGTGTGCCTAGGGAGTGCTTACTAACGGTGGGTGGGGGGGGTGCATTTATTACTTGAAGACATGAATCGGTGTTCCTGCTTCACAGAAACACAGGATCCATGTCTTCAGTACTCATGAAATTACAGTCTGCCTTGTTGACCGTAGTACGATCGGCGGGTCCCAGCATACATCGAGTCCGCAGGACCCACTGATCAGCTCCTGCTATGTAAAATCACAGCGGGAGCAAGCCGCTGTCGGCACGCGCTCGCTTCCAAAACCCGGGAGTGCAGAATCACGTATATATAAGTGATTCTGCACAGAGCGGCCACCCTGTAGTAATAAATCTGCTATGGGGAGGTCATAAAGCAGTTAATAAAGTGGGATAATTTTACAATACTTTAAGGAGCCTTTAACTTGCATATGCTGTGACCTATTAAGCAGTGGCGTTGCTAGGGGGTGGCTTTTGGGGCTATAGCCCCCAATCTGGGGCCCAAAGCCCCGAGTGTCTGCAGGGGTTCCCAAGGGGAAGGGGGCTCTCTGGGGACCCTGATGTAAGTGGGGGGCTCTCTGGGGATATATAGATATATATATATACACACATATGCCCGCCCAATCGTATGACTTTCTTCACTACGCTGCTATGGGCTCTAGCCCCAGATCTTTTGTAGACCTAGCAACGCCCCTGCTATTAACTGTGAGTGAGGATTGGTTGGATCGAATACCAAGAAGTCCCCGGGTGGTCACCGATGTACATCCTTATTGGTTGACTGAATAAGGAGGTCACCGGCGTTCTGGTAAGCCTCTGGTGTAATTCCCACGTTGGGCTATTCCTGGACTTCCTTCCTTTCCAGCACAAGATATATGTTTAGAAATTCTTCATGGCTTTCTCTTCATCACTTTTTGGTTGTGAGGTGTATTTGTTAACACATTTTATAGTGTGTAATTATTGGACTTTCTCATAGACTCTACTTTCACATATTTTTCATTTATTTATTATATCGAAACACCACTGAATTAATTTGTTTATAAATTTTATATGCGCTGTACTTTTTTATTAGATGTTTATGTGCCTAGTATCTAGGGTATAGTGTTCAGCTGCTTTCTTTATTTTATTTTGTCACGAACACAGATTTCTATTTTTTTTGTGTGTTTACTGTAACTGATTATACAGTATTAGCTGGAGTTTGGCTTCAATGTGTTAGTAAATCATTGCTTCTGTCCGTTATGCCCCCTGTTCTCCTTCATCCAGAGTGGGGGCACTCTATTATGCCCCGTACACACGGTCAGACTTTGTTCGGACATTCCGACAACAAAATCCTAGGATTTTTTCCGACGGATGTTGGCTCAAACTTGTCTTGCATACACACGGTCACACAAAGTTGTCGGAAAATCTGATCGTTCTAAACGCGGTGACGTAAAACACGTACGTCGGGACTATAAACGGGGCAGTGGCCAATAGCTTTCATCTCTTTATTTATTCTGAGCATGCATGGCACTTTGTCCGTCGGATTTGTGTACACACGATCGGAATTTCCGACAACAGATTTTGTTGTCGGAAAATTTTATATCCTGCTCTCAAACTCTGTGTGTCGGAAAATCCGATGGAAAATGTGTGATGGAGCCCACACATGGTTGGAATTTCCAACAAGGTCCTATCACACATTTTCCGTCGTAAAATCCGACCGTGTGTACAGGGCATTAGGGTGCCAGTCCACCAGGTGCAAACAGAGGGGGAAAAAGCCAAAAAATAAAACGAATGCAGCCACCACATCTAATGATTGGTAAGCTGCAATATATTACATTTTAGGTTTTGGGTTTAAAACCATTTTAATGAATCATAAATTTAGTGGGTTACAGGGGGGGGGGGCACTCCAAGTTCTGTTCGTGAACCTCAAAAAGTTGCTGATGGCAAATGCAGACACTATTGAAATGGTGAAAAAAAAAACAACATATGGTGTTCCAACATCATAGTCCACTTATGCTGAAATTCTCTTTCTTATGTAAAGACACAAAAACTTGCACATTTTAGACATGTCCGTGTGAAAAAAATTCCCAGTGATTTATGAATTTCCAGGAATCGCATGGCCTAGTTTGTCTAGCGGCCATTTTAGGATACACATGTCTGCCTAATTGCAGAATGAACTGTGAGGGAGCACCACAAGGCAAGGCCCAGAGAAAGCGCAGAGAGATAATTATATTTGTCTAGGACTGGAGACCTACAGGCCTCATTTATCATCCACACCTCTCAGGTGCAGTCTTGCATTTCCCAATACCGCAGAGAGAAAGCAGCCATATGTACGCCTAAAAGCCAAGACAAACAGAGGATTTGGTGTGCTCTTGTGATTTAGTTCTTTCATCACTGGAGAAATAAGAGAACTTTTACATCCTATGGATCAATTTTCTATACCGAGATCTCAGTACTGTCAGGCCATGTTCATACAGCCTTCAGCTTGTTAATGCTAGTTGAAGAACAAGATCTTCCAAAGCATTAGGCCAGCTTCGTGCTCCAGTTTAGCACACACAAAAAATAAATGTAATGCCCCGTACACACAATCGGACTTTCCGACAACAAAACTGTGGATTTTTGCTCGAAGGATGTTGGCTCAAACTTGTCTTGCATACACACGGTCACACAAATGTTGGCCAACAATTAAGAACGTAGTGACGTACAAGACGTACATGATATCTACGTTACGAACGCTAGTTATATCTCCGACTCGTACTTGATTCCAAGCATGCGTGGACTTTTGTCCGACAGACTTGTGTACACGCGATCCTAAAGTCCGACAACAAACATTTGTTGGCGGAAAATTTGAGAACCTGTTAGCCAACATTTGTTGGCGGAAAGTCCGATGGAGCTCCGATGGAGCATACACACAGTCGGACTTTCCGCCAACAAGCTCACATCCAAAATTTCCCGTTGGAAAATCCGATCGTGTGTACAGGGCATAAGCCTTAAGCCTCATACACACGATTGGACTTTATACAAACTTTCCCGTGGATTTCTGTACAAAGGGCGTTGGCCGTGAACTTGTTAAGCATACACACGGCAGGACTTTTTAGGCAACAAATAGTGACGTTTCAACGTACTGAGGATACATCAAAAGGGGACGTTCAATTCTCCGGCGCCACCCTTTGGTCAACTTCTGTATTGTTGTCTTTTGCATTGGCTCGGAGCATGCGTGTTTGTACTTTGTACTAAAGTCCGATGGTTTTGTGTACACACGATCGGACTTGCTGTCGTCGGACTTTTGTTGCCGCCAAGTTTGTCTGTTCGCACAGCCAACATTTGTCCGATGAAAACCAAAAAAGTTTGTCCGATGGAGCGTACACATGGTCGGATGTTGCCTTAAAACAGCTAATTTGCATGTTTGTTGTCAAAAAGTCTGTTCTGGTCTGTTCTGGTAACTACCTAAAATTTTGGACTTCTGCTCCCTTTCAGTCCCAGTGATGGAGGTCACCAGACAACAAATAGGGAGGGTAGATCCCCTCAGCGAGGACACAGTCAGCAATAAATACCTTGCAATAGAGGAAAACAAAATCAAGGTCTATAGTGTTAGTACTAATACATATTGTATATATAAAAAACTATAAAGTAACCAATTCATGATACTTTATTTCATACCATATTTAGGAACAATCCACTTATATACAATGGGGTATGAAAAAAAAATCACCCCCCTTAAAAAAAAATCACATTTTGTTGCTTTGCAGCCTGAAATGAAGACAGACACAGATTTTGTTTTATCTAGCTGTATTTATTAGTGCAACTTATAACATCCAAATGAAAGATATAATACCAACATGTCAGAAAAAAATAAAACAATTCAAAAAACAGAATCACTGAGTTGGAAAAAGGGTCGCCCCCCTTATATCAGTATTTTGTTGGACCACCTTTTTCTTTAATTAAAGCCTTTATTCTGTTGGGTTATGTCTCTACTAACTTTGCATATTTAGACTTTGCAATATTTGCCCACTCTTCTTTTCAGAACTGCTCAAGATCAGTTAAATTTGATGGTGACCATTTGTGGACTGCAGTCTTCAAGTCATTCCATGTATGGGGTTTAAGTCTGGGCTCTGACTCGGCCATGTAAGGACATTCTCCTTTTTCTCCTTCAACCACTGTATGGTCATTTTTGCTGTGTGTTTGGGTCATTGTCATGTTGGAACGTAAACCTTCTTCCTGTTGACAACATTCTGGCAGAGGGCAGCAGATTTTCCTCAAGAATTTGATGATATTTTGCCCCATCCATTTTTCCTTCTATCCTGAAAAGTGCTCTAGTCCCTGCTGCAGAGAAACACTCAATAACAGGATATTACCACCTCTATGCTTTACTGTAGGAATAGTGTTATTTGCATGGTGAGCTGTATTGGATTTCTGCCAGACATATCATTTGATGTTAAGGTCAAATAATTCAATTTTGGTCTTTGTTACAATGTAAAGTAGTGAGTGTACAGCTTGTATAACAATGTAAATTTGCCGTCCCCTCAAAATAACTCAACACACAGCCATTAATGTCTAAACCGCTGGCAACAAAAGTGAGTACACTATTGAGTGAAATTGTTTAAATTGGGTCCAATTAGCCATTTTCCCTCCCCGTGGTAATGTGACTCGTTAGTGTTACAAGGTCTCAGGTGTGAATGTGAGGCACGTGTGTTAAATTTGGTGTTATCGCTCTCACTCTCTCTTATTGGTCACTGGAAGTTCAATATGGCATCTCATGGCAAATAACTCTCTGAGGATCTGAAAAAAGAATTGTTGCTCTACATAAAGATGGCCTAGGCCATAAGAAGAGTGTCAAGACCCTGAAACTGAGCTGCAGAACGGTGGCCAAGACCATACAGTGGTTTAACAGGACAGGTTCCACTCAGAACAGGCCTCACCATGGTCAGCCAAAGAAGTTGAGTGAACGTGCTCAGCATCATATGCAGAGGTTGTCTTTGGGAAATAGAAGTACGAGTGCTGCCAGCATTGCTGCAGAGGTTGCAGGGGTGGGGGGTCAGCCTGTCAGTGCTCAGACCACACACTGCATCAAATTGGTCTGCATGGCTGTCATCCCAGAAGGAAGCCTCGTCTAAAGATGATGCATAAGAAAGCCTGTTTGCTTAGGACAAGCAGACTAAGGACATGGATTACTGGAACCATGTCCTGTGGTCTGATGAGACCAAGATAAACTTATTTGGTTCAGATGGTGTCAAGCGTGTGTGGCGGCAACCAGGTGAGGAATATAAAGACAAGTGTGTCTTGCCTACAGTCAAGCATGGTGATGGGAGGGTCCTGGTCTGGGGCTGCATGAGTGCTGCCGGTACTAGGGGGCTACAGTTCATTGAGGAAACCATGAATGCCAACATGTACTGTGACATACTGAAGCAGAGCATGATCCCATCCCTTCGGAGACTGGGCCGCAGGGTAGTATTCCAACATGATAACGACCCCAAACACACCACCAAGACGACCACTGCCTTGCTAAAGAAGTTGAGGGTAAAGGTGATGAACTAGTCAAGCATGTCTCCATAACTAACGCCTATTGAGCATCTGTGGGGCATCCTCAAATGGAAGGTGGAGGAGCGCACGGTCTCTAACATTCACCAGCTCTGTGATGTTGTCAGGGTGGAGTGGAAGAGGACTCCAGTGGCAACCTGTGAAGCTCTGGGGAACTCCATGACCAAGAGGGTTAAAGACAGTGCTGGAAAATAATGGTGGTCTCACAAAATATTGACACTTAGGGCCCAATTTGGACATTTTCACTCAGAGGTGTACTCATTTTTGTTGCCAGCGGTTTAGACATTAATGGTTGTGTTTTGAGTTATTTTGAGGGGACAGCAACTGTTATTAAAGCTGTACACTCACTACTTTACATTGTAGCAAAGTGTAATTTCTTCAGTGTTGTCACATGAAAAGGTATAATAAAATATTTACAAAATCGTGAGGGGAGTACTCACTTTTGTGAAATACTGTATATTTAACCACTTCCCACCCAGCCACTGCATATGTACGGTTGGGTGGGCACTCTCTCCTTCTGACTGGACGTTCAGGAACATCCCTCAGAGGAAGAGGGGCATCGCGCCCACGTGTGCCCGCGCAGCGGCGCGATCCCGATGCACTTGTGTCACCCAGACACGGCGCATCTCAGATCGGCAGGAGGGCTCTGTGATTGGCCCTCCTGATCACATGGCGGCTGTGTCCAATCACAGCCGTCATGTGATGTAAACAGAGAGCCGGTTGCTAGGTGATCGGCTCTCCTCACACATTAGTTGTCGGTGAGAGGAGAATGGATCGCTGCAGTCGGCTGGTGATCAGTGTGTATAAGCTGTTTTTTACAGCTTTTTACACACTGATCACCAGCATAGTAACACACAGTGTAAAACACAATGTCCCAAATAAGGATGAGCTCAGGCGTGTTCGCACACTCCACGTGCAGAGCCGCCAGGGAGTCGGTACTGCGTTACGCTAATCACAGGCAATGAGACATTTCCTAATCTCTGCAACCGTGCATCGGGACAATGTCTCACTGCCTGTGATTAGCGCAGCGCAGTGCCGACTTCCTGGCGGGCTCTGCATGTGGGGTGTGCGAACACGCCTGAGCTCATCCTTAGTCCCGAAACACATGTCCCCAAAACACATGTCCCCACACACATGTCCCCAAAAACACCTGTCCCCCACATATGTCCCAGTAAAACCACATGTCCCAGTGATTATCTGCACACATATGACCGTGATCACCTGCGCACATCTGTACATGATCATTTGCGTACATCTGTCTGTGATCACACGAACCAATTATTATACAATTAACAAGATTTTTTTTACCAAAGACATGCAGCAGAATACATTTTGGCTTAAATTTATGACAAAATTCGATTTTATTGGATTTTTTTTAAAATAGAATAAAGAAAATATTGTTTTTTTCCAAATCTCCGCTTTTTTTTTCGCTTATATCGTAAAAATTAAAAAACGTAGTCGTGAATAAATACCACCAAAAGAAAGCTCTATTTGTGCAAACAAAATGATAAAAATTTCATTTGGGTACAGCGTAGCATGACCGCACAATTGTCATTGAAAATGTGAGAGCGCTGCAAGCTGAAAATTGGCCTGGGAAGGAAGGGGGCGAAAGTGCACAGTATTGATGGGGTTAACTGTGTCATCCTACTCGATGTGGATAAAGATGTATGCAGAATATATTCCCATTGATCTTCAGTTATAGTACTCACCTCCTGTTCCCATTTAACTTTACATGAGAGGGGGTAGACATGTGCAATTTGTTTTGGTCCGAATCTAAATTGGGACAAATTTTTGGTTATTCGTATCCAAATCTCCGAATGACAATAGTAACGAAATTTTGTTTATTCGTTTTGTGACAAATTCCAAATTATTGGAATAATTAGAATTCGGATCGGTCAAAAAATGATCGACCAATTCGAATTCTGTGTGAAGAATATCTGGTTGTTAAGGAGCAGGCCAGGAAGCCGACTACCAGCGTCCTTTACAACCGATGACTCATCAGCTGTTAGCGGCTTTCCCCGCTGACAGCTGAATTGAACTAAAAAAAAAAAAACTGCATGGAGGCCCCCCCCCCATATCTATACCAGGCCCTTTGGGTCTGGTAGTAAAATTTAAGGTAAACCCTGTGCCAAAATTTAAAAAATAAATGGCGTGCCCCTCCCCCAAATCTACAGCAGGCCCTTATACAAGTATGCAGCCTGGCCAGATACAGCCAAATGACAGGTACGGGGTTACCAGGTGATGTTACCGAGTGACTCCGCCCCCATGTCTACCCTTCATTGGGGGGAGTGTCATTCCCAAATGACAGGGGGTGGGTTTACCTGGTGACATCACCGGGTGATCCTACCCCATAATGACAAGGAGAGGTAGACATGGGGGTGGAGTCACCCAGTTATGTCGCCAAGTAACCCCTGCTCCTGTGTTTACCTGTCATTCGGCTATATCCCTGGGTGGGAGCAGTCGTGTTCGGCGGGCAACATTTTCTTGCCCTTCAGGTCAGCATTTTTATGTTTTTTTTAAATAAAGGAAAGTCAAAAACTGATGTTGTGTTTTTTTTAACCACTTAAGGACCGGGCCTCTTTTTAGATGGTGATGTTTACAAGTTAAAAACAGTTTTTTTTGGTAGAAAATTACTTAGAACCCCCAAACATTATACATTTTTTTTTTCAAACACCCTAGAGAATAACATGGCGGTTGTTGCAATACTTTCTGTCACACCGTAGTTGCACAGCGGTCTTACAAGCGCACTTTGTTTGAAAAAATACACTTTTTTTAATTAAAAAATAAGACAACAGTAAAGTTAGCCCAATTTTTTTTAAAATATTGTGATAGATAATGTTATGCCGACTAAATTGATACCCAACATGTCACGCTTCAATATTGTGCCCACTCATGGAATGGCGACAAACTTTTACCCTTAAAAATTCTACAGGTTGCATGTTTTGCGTTACAGAGGAGGGCTAAGGTGAGAATTATTGCTCTCGCTCTACCGATCGCAGCGATACCTCATGTGTGGATTGAATACCGTTTTCGTATGCGGGCGCTACTCACGTATGCGCTTGCTTCTGCACACGAACTCGGTGGGATGGGGCGCGTTAAAAAAAAATTTTTTCTCTTTTATCTTACCTTTTATTTTTTTATTTTTACACTGTTTAAAACAAAATAAATAAAATTGTGTCACTTTTATTCCTATTAAAAGGAATGTAAACATCCCTTGTAATAGAAAAATCCATGACAGGACCTCTTAAATATGAGATCTGGGGTCAAAAAGACCTCAGATCTCATATTTACACTAAAATGCAATAAAAAAAAATAAAAAAAATTGTCATTTAAAAAAATGAAAAAGAAAATGGCCCTTTAAGAGCTATGGGTGGAAGTGACGTTTTGACATCGCTTCCGCCCTGCAGTGTCATGGAGACGGGTGGGGTCCATCTTCCCCTCACTCGTCTCCATGCATAGCCACGGGAAGGATCCGATTGCCTCCGCCGCTGCCGACGGCTCCGGTAAGCGGCGGACGGCACTGGATCGCGGCAGGAGGGGGGGCCTCTCCCACGACGATAAAAGTGAACTTGCGGTGAATCCGCCGCAGAGACCACTTTTATCTTGTATCGGACCGCCAGCCGGACACGGGAATACCGGGGTTATGGCAGCTAGCTGCTGCCATAACAATGATTTCCGTCCTCACAGTAAGGATGTACATCGGCGTGCGGCAGTCCGGAGGTAAGAACCACTAGACTGGTTTCTGAGCCAGTGGAAGAATGAAGAAAATGCTGTGTGCCTGGCTGTGTGTGTACTAAGTGGGGAATTAGGACTGCATTCACCAGCAGCTCCTACGGGGGGGGTGCGCTACACTATTTTTAGGTATTCTCTCTCCACTGGAGTCTGAGTTAATAAAGCATATTACATAGTTACATGGTTGGTAAGGTTGAAAAAAGACACAATGGGCAGCACAGTGGTGTAGTGGTTAGCACTCTCGCCTTGCAGCAATAGGGTGTATGGGTGTGAGTTGGGGACCTTGGATTGCAGACACCTTGGGGGTGGGGAGATTGATGGTGTAGATTGATGGTGCTACAAGGGTACCTTAAATATATAAAAAATAATAATATAGTGGATGGGACGCATTGTGCGGAGATGGGGACAATTGTGGGTGCTCACTCAGGTTGAACTGGATGGACTGGTGTCTTTATTCAACCTCACTAACTATGTAACTATGTAACACAACTCCATCAAGTCCAACCTGTGTGTGTGCGCTTTTGTGTCAATATTACATTGTATATCCCTGTATGTTGTGGTCATTTAGGTGCCTATCTAATAGTTTTTTTTAATTATCTATGCTCCCTGCTGAAACCACTGATTGTGGAAGAGAATTTCACATTCTTACTGCTCTTACCGTAACCGAGAACCCTCTATGCTTTCTCCAGTTAAATCGCTTTTCCTTTAATTTTAGTGAATGGCCGCTAGTCTTTTTAAATGCCCTTTTGTAGAAAAGTTTTATCCCTATGGTGGGGTCACCAGTACGGTATTTATAAATTGAAATCATAGCCCCTCTCAAGCATCTCTTCTCCAGAGAGAATAAGTTCAGTGCTTGTAATCTTTCCTCATAACTAAGATCCTCCAGTCCCTTTATTAGCTTTGCTGCCCTTCTCTGTACTCTCTCCATTTCCAGTACATCCTTCCTGAGGACTGGTGCCCAGAACTGGATGGCACACTCCATGTGCGGCTGGACCAGAGTCTTGTAGAGTGGGAGAATTATTGTTTTATCTCTGGAGTTAATTCCCTTTTTAATGCATGCCAATATTCTATTGTCTTTGCTTGCAGCAGCTTGACATTGTCATCTACTAGGACCCCCAGGTCCTTTTCCATCCTAGATTCCCCTAGAGGTTCTTCCCCCATTGTATAGATTGCATTTATATTTTTGCCACCTAAATGCATTATTTTACATTTTTCTGCCCACCCCATTAATTTATTCAGATCTTCTTGCAAGGTTTCCACATCCTGCGGAGAAGTTATTGCCTTGCTTAGCTTAGTATCATATTGAGATTGAGCTGTTAATCCCATCCTCCAGGCCATGTATAAATAAATTAAACAGGATTGGTCCCAGGACAGAACCCCAAGGGACCCCACTTTCCACACCGAACCATTCTGAGTACTCCCCATTTATCACCACCCTCTGAACTCGCCCTTGTAGCCAGTTTTCAATCCATGTACTCACCCTTTGGTCCATGCCAACGGACCTTAGCTTGTATAGTAAACGTTTGTGGGGAACTGTATCAAATGCCTTTGCAAAATCCAGATACATTACATCTATGGGCCTTGCTTCATCTAGATGGCAGCTCACCTCCTCATAGAAGGTTAGTAGATTTGTTGGCAAGAATGATTTTTCATGAATCCATATTGATTACTGCTAATGATACCGTTTTCATTACTAAAATCTTATACATAGTCCCTTATCATCCCTTCAAAGAGCTTGCGTACTATTGATGTTAGGCTAACTGGTCTGTTGTTCTCAGGGATGTATTTTGGGTCCTTTTTTAAAGATTGGGGCTACATTGGCTTTTCTCCAATCTGCTGCTACCATACCAGTCAGTAGACTGTTTGTAAAAATTAGGAACAACGGTCTGGCAATTACATGACTGTGTTCCTTAAGGACCTTCGGGTGCAAGCCATCTTATTTTATGTTAAGTTTTTCAAGTCTGTTTATGATTTTATCCTCTGTTAACCATGGTAGTGCTTCCTGTGACATGTCATGAGGATAAACATTGAAGTTTTGGTTACTGAAGCCCCGTTTGCCTCGTGAAGACTGAGAAGAATACATTCAAAACCTTTGCCATCTCACCATCCTTTGTAACCAGAATCCCTTCATCATTCTTTATGGGGCCAATATGATCTGTCCTCCCTCTTTTACTAATTATGTACTTAAAGAATTTCTTGGGAATTTTCCTACTCTCCCCCGCCTTTCATGTGCCTTTCGTGTTCTATCTTTGCCGCCCTCATTACACCCTTACATTTCTTTATGCATTCTTTGTACAGTTGGAATGCTGATGATGTTTCCTCAGCCTTGTATTTTTTGAAGGCCTTCTCCTTTGCTTTTATATTAATTTTTACGTTGGCGTTAAACCACCTAGGGCTTTTATTAGCTCTTTTAAATTTATTACCCTTTGGGATGCACTGGCTAATACCCTTATTTAATATCCTCCTAAAGCACACCCATTTTTCCTCCGTGGTTTTTGTTTCTAAGATTTTATCCCATTTAGTATCTTCCAGCAAGGAGCATAGTTTCCATGAGTTGGCTCTTTTGAAAATCAGTGTCTTTGTATTCCCTTTATGCTCCTAATTGTGTGATTTATGCTGAAACGAATTGACCTGTGATCGCTGTTTCCTAAATTGCCCCGTATTTATACATCCGCGATCAAGTCTGTATTGTTACTAATCAGTAGGTCTAGTAATGCATTGTTTCTTGTTGGTGCATTTACTATCTGACCCAGGAAATTGTCCTGTAAAACATTTAGGAAATGGCAAGCCTTAGATGAATGTGCGGTTCCTTCCGCCCAGTCTATGTCTGAATAATTAAAATCCCCTTTATAATGCCCATCCTTCCTTGCCACCATTCCAAACTGTGATAGGAGGTCCGTCTCCACCTCCTCCCTCAGGTTAGGGGGCCTACAGCATATTCCTAGTATTACTTTCCCCTTAGCTTCATCCCTTTGTAACTCTACCCATAAGGATTCCACCTCTTCTCTTGCTCCATTAGTGATGTCATTCCTCACATTCACCTGTATATCATTTTTGATATACAGGCATACCCCTCCCCCTTTTTTACCCTCCCTGTCCCTGCGATATAGGGAATAACCTTGAATGGTTGCCAGCCAATCATGAAAGCTATTGAACCAGGTCTCTGAAATTCCCACAAAATCTAATTCCTCCTCATACAGTAGCAGCTTTTGTTCTCCCATCTTGTCCGCCAGACTCCTGGCATTAGTGAACATGCCTCATTTGTCCGAACGCATACTATCTCCTTATTAGGTGTAAAAAATATTATTACAGATAGTGGGAGTTTTTTTATGTTAGGTGACAAATCCATTGGTTTGATCCTATAATAAATCAAAATTCACCTTAATCTCATGATAAAAAGACTTTTAAAGGTAGCTTCTAAGATATGGTACATAACAAACACATATATAAATATTTAGTTTTATTGATCACAAAAAAACTGAAATTAACATATTAAAAGCTGAAGCCATAATGCTCAATTACACTGTATATACTTGTTGTCATATACATAAGTGGTCACTGAAATGGATTAATCATGATAGATTTATCATTTCACCAACTGCAGATTGTGTTTGATGCGTAGATAAATCCACTTTATCAGGACCATTTTTCTATGAATAGAGAAGGGCAGATGATTAAAGGTTTGTCTCCTCTATTCATAGCAATAGTACAGTACAGCTTCAATGAATGGAGGAGGGGGGCAGAACGGGTGGGCATGGTTAGCACCTTTAACAAGTGACTGTGACAGGTTCAACAGCCCATATTAACCACCCCCCCCCCCCCCCTTACCACTATGGGGTATCTAGGTGGGAGGACAGGAAATTTCACAGAACAAAGCAGCCACCAGCACTTCTCATTCAATGTAAGTACTGTCCCTTGTTGTAAGTTTTAATAGTCTGTAGGCAGGTGCAGTCTGTACTCCCCACTGCAGGTGGCGCTCGACTGAAGAGTCTATGCAGAAGGGAAAACAATTTGTGGGGAATTTGGTTCCTCCATGATTTCCTGTGGTCACAACGGGACAGCAGTCCAATTGAATGGTGGCACCCTATGTGATTTCAGTGGCCATCTTGGATCAGGGAGAGTCTATTCTAGACTCTTTGGCATACTTTATGCCAGTGGCTAGTGTAGAGACAGGTTGGCAGGGACCGTGCTTAGAGGCAGGGAAAGGTTCCAGAGGAGAAAGGATAGTGCAAAAACTATGTCCACCTCTCTTGGGTGTGGATCGGCCAGGCTTGCATTCTGCTTCTCGTTGCAGACACTGGTGGCATTCTTAAGTCTTGACATCGCTGTCACTGTTCATAAGTGGCTCCAGATGGGTGTGCCTACCCACCGGACCTGAATAAGTTGTGTTGAACCTTTATATTATATAACTTTATTGCCTAACTCAGACTGTTTGTTCAGTGCCCGGCACACCATGCTATACCTTGCTCACAAGTCTTCAAGAAAGATGTATGGCTAAAATGAGAATATACAAAAATTTACCTGATTTGGGCAACTAATGTCCTATCAATGTCACATGACCCATGACAACGACATGCCATTGGTTGCGTGGTCTTTAAAGGAGTGACTAAAACTTCTTCCGAAGGGGCCTGTATACCAATGATTATAGAAGCCAGTTTATTTTTTCAACACTTCCACCCACATAGACCTATTAATGCGAAAATGTATTGTCTTTATGGTATAGATCCACTGTAATAGCTCACCAACTGAAACAAATGTTTTATCCATACTTCACACACTTATACTTTCACAAACAACAATGAAAAATCAATCACAGCAATGTGATACTTGAAAAGTCTCAGTTTATATCACCAGTGGTGAAGGCCACCATTTGTAGGGCACCACCGAGAAGAGTAATAGAAAACCCTCAAGTACCCATTTCTCTCTAAAGATCCAAGGCTAGCATCAATCTATACTTAAGAGTTCATATGAAGACCCTTGACAATAGAGAATTCTAAATGTGGCCATTGTATTTTTTCCAGATAGGAAATAAACGAATGCAAAGAAGTCACAGTCAAGGAAAACTCATCGGAACAAGTGGATGCTGAGGATAATGGGGGGGTTTCAGTTACACACTAGTGTAATCATCAAGTCTTGGATATGTTTCCTTTCCAATATTCTCTGTCTTATCTGCAGAATTGTAATAAACTTTGCCCAGGAGCGCACCAACTCCCACGAGACCTTGTAGCATCATGGTGTAATGGCATTCGTGACTGCTATATGATTTCCAATGGTTCTGCTCATTTGTCCTGTGTATGAAGAGCTTTCTATTGACTCTTACTGAGCATGGGTCAGCATATGTGTCTGCAACACTACGCAACACCTAATTAAACAAGCATCTGAAAGAAGAACTCCAATAACAGTGGTATAGTTGGTGCTAAGTGCACTTTCAAACAAAGCATAAATTCCTACTGTGTCCTGAAATAGGGAATAAAATCTATACTTTTGAGACTAGTGATGGAAGTGAGACAAGTCAATGCCTTCTTTTACCCACTTACTGACTGCCCCATAGCAAATTTACAGGGTGGCTCTCCTGTGCAGAATCACGTATATATACATGAGTCTGCACTTAAGCCTAAAGGGGGCAGGGCTGCTTCTGCTGTGATTTATCACAGCAGAAGCCGATCTGTGGGTGCGGGCACTGGATGTCCGCTGGCACCCATCGATCATCTGGCAGAGACACAGCATGGTGATCTGCCTGTAAACAAGGCAAAGCTCCATTCTGACAGGGGGAAGAGATGGATTTTGTGTTCCTGAAAAGAAGGAAATAAAATCCATCACTTTCCTGAGTAAAAGCAGCACACACAGTACACCAAAACACTGGCTAGGCACACAGTTATCCCTTTGATCGCCCTAGATGTTTAACCCCTTCCCAGCCAGTGTCATTAGTACAGTGACAGAGCATAGCACTGATCCTTGTATTAATGTCACTGGTCCCGGTAAAGTGTCAGTTAGGTGTCCGATTGCCCACCGTGATATCTCAGTTCTGATATAAGTCGCTGGTTGCCGCCAAAAAAAATCCAGTATACATACCATAGCAATATATGCTTATTGGGATTTTTTTTTAACAAAAATATGTAGCAGAATACATATTGGCCTACAATTATAATGAAATTAGTTTTTTTACATTTTTAATAATGGAAAGAAAAAAAATATTTGTTCTTTTTGGGGCTTCCCTAGGTGCACGTCATTCACTGCATTGTGCTCCCTTTGCCTCCTGGGATATACATGTTGCATTGTTCTTCATTCACTAAAGGGGGAGGGGGGCGGGTCTAGTGGCGTGTCATCGGTAGGTCTGCTGGCTGAACTCAGAAATGCTGACACCTACCAATGACGTCATAGAAAAACATGGCGACGCTGGGCCGATCAGTGGTAAGACAGAAGAGGATCTCAGCAAGACAGCGCTCGTTGAGTATCTGAATTGTGTACAAGTCAACCTCTGGTAAGCGAGGATTTAAAAAAAAAGGGGGGGGGGTGAAGCTCAGCTTTAAATGGTTAGTTCATATTTACCAAAAAACTGCCTGTGCAGGTGAGGGGCATTTGTAGATAAAAACAAATGGTGCAGCTCTGGCTAAAGCTAGAGAATGCCCTTACTATAGGTGAAGGCCATTTATGTACAGTACCTCCTGAAGCCTGGCTGAAAAACTAGCCTTTTTGTGAGAATGTTGCTAAGACATTCCTAGCTGAAACCTCCTCACATGCACTCTCTCTCTGCTGTAACAATTCCTCTATGTTCAGCAATGCTGCGATGAAGGAGATAGTAGAGCACACATGTGTGGGGGTTTTAGACAGTGCGGCTGGTGCTCACAATTTTGGGGGCCGCAAACAAACTGAAAAATACTGAAACCCCCACCTCCCATCAATTGCAGCTTCACTGTGCCCATCAAATGCAGCGATTGTGCCCTTCAAATACAGCCACTGTGCCCATCAATTGCAGCCACTGTGTCCATGATATGCAGCCACTGTGCCAATCATATGCAGCCATTGTGCCCATTATATGCAGCCACTGTGCCCATCATATGCAGCCACTGTGCCCATCATATGCAGCCACTTGTGCCCATCATATGCAGCCACTTGTGTCCATTTTATGCAGCCACTTGTGCCCATCATATGCAGCCATTGTTCCCATCAAACACAGCCACTGTGCCCATCAAATGCAGCCACATGTGCCCATCATATGCAGCCACTTGTGCCCATCAAATGCAGCCACTTGTGCCAATCATATGCAGCCACTTGTGCCCATCATATGCAGCCATTGTGCCCATCAAACGCAGCCACTTGTGCCCATCATATGCAGCCACTTGTGCCCATCATATGCAACCATTGTGCCCATCAAACGCAGCCACTTGTGCCCATCATATGCAGCCACTTGTGCCCATCAAATGCATCAATTGGCATTTTGGCCAATTAGGAAACAGGTCTGACGCCCTGCCTCCTGATTGGCGGGGAGGAAGGTTAGTGTGAAAATAGCAAAAATTAATTTGCTATTGTCACACAATTGGGTGGGATCAGGGCCCACCCTATTTTGAAGCCTATTAGAGCTTCTGGCTCTAATCAGGTGCTTCAAAAAGTGCCACCCCCTCCCGCCCCCGCCATAGGAATCCAGTGTCCAGCCCAGCGTTCGGTGTCCTGAAAGGGGCCGGGCGCATGGATGGTGGGGCGACGCCCATGCGCCCACAGTGCACAGGCTGCCACTGGTTTTAGAGCTCGCTTCTGTGATGGTGGAGGTGAGCAGTAACAGCTGGGAGTGTTTTAGCAATGGCAACAATCGCAACAGAGGCAAGAAATGTCATAGCAACAAGACAAGAAAAAGAAAATGTAGCCATATGTATCCATAGCTCCCAACTGTCCCTGATTTGGAGCAATGTCCCTCTGTCCCTCTTTCCCCCACATTTGACCCTAATTTTGGTCTGATCTATATAGTTGTATATAAAATGCACTTTTTATCTTTAAAAAATTGTTTCCCAGTGCTAAACCTTTCATCCAATTTCTAAATGGCGGCATTTGTACATTTTAAAAGCCAATCTAAAGGAATAGTAGTGGTAAAAAAAAGTCCTTGTGGATTTAATTAACCTTTTTTTTTGGTTAATTCTCCTTTAAGGGGGTGTGGCAGGGGGTTTGTCCTATGCCTACATACATTTGTTAGTAGGTGTCCCTCATTCCCATCTCAAAATCTTGGGAGGTACTGTATGTGTATCTGTAACTATGACTTGTGTATGCATTTGCCTTTTGCAATCCAATGCACAGCAGCACTCAGACTGGAGGAAGGAAGAGCAGCAGTAGTGCCAATCAGGCTGTTCTTTGTTACTAATCATGTATTCAAGTGATCGTAAACCATGCCAAAAAAAATCCCCTGCAAGGCAATGGAATAATGTGCTAGTGGTAGTATACTAGCACATTATGAAATACTTACCTTGGAATGAAGACCTGCAGTGGCACGCTGTCAATGCTGACAGGGATTCCATTTTTCCCTGGTCTTCCTTCCAGGTTTGTGAGCTCTGGCTGTGTGAGTGGCTGATACCGCGATGACGTCACTCCCACACATACGCGCGGGTGCCCTTGGCTCTGGTACAAAGCTCTGAAGATTCGGCACGGTACGCCGGACCTTTAGAGTGCATGTGCAAGTGACACCGCCGGCAGCATCCAGGGTGAATATCTCCTAAACACTGCAAGTTTAGGAGATATTCACTGTACCTACAGGTAAGTCTTATTAAAGGCATACCTGTAGGCAGGGCCGTCTTTAAGGCAGGGCAAAAGGGGCAGCTGCCCTGGACCCTGTCATTGTTGTGGGGCCCAAAGCAGCTGCCTCATACTTGCCAACTATCCCAGTTTAAATTCCCTTGTCCCTTGAAGTTTTAGTCCTGTGCTGTGTCCCAATATCTCAGTGTGAAATGCTGCTACTAATGCTGCCCAGCTCTGCCCTATTGCTTATCACCTGCAGACCCTGTGTTTAAATGTAAATAACCGGCATTCATATGTAAATAGCGGCGGCATTACTAAGTAAATAGCTGCGGCCAGCAGCATTGATATGTAAATAAAAGTGGCATTCATATGTATATCATGCAGTGAGGAGATGATGTGCTGTAACCTCTAGCAACCAATCAGTGAGCAGTATCACTGTACAGTAATCTCTAGCAACCAATGAACAAGAAGAAATCATGTGCTGTAACCTCTAGCAAATAATCAGTGAGCCGTAATGTGTGCTGTAACCTCTAGCAACCAGTCAGTGAGCGGTAATGATATGCTGTAACCTCTGACAATCAATCTCAATCACTGCCTGATCTACTGCAGTAAACTGATTTTGAGTGTAGCTGCTATTTATTGTATGTCTCAGAGCAGGTGGAGAGTGAAATTACATGGGGGGGGCAGGGTCCAATCAATATTAAAGATGGCCCTACCTGTAGGTACAATTTTAAAAAAGTGTTTACTGTTCCTTTAATAGGATTGAATTATGTATGTATTAGTATATTAGTGCTGACATCTAGTGGCAATTCTACATAACTACAACTTGTTATTTCTATTTCTGATAATGGTATAACCCAGATCTCCTGTATGTTGGGACTGGTTAGTTTAGTTCTTAGATACATAGACCCCCTCCCTTCTTGTTCAGGTTTCCTTAGTATGCTGCCAGTCTTCAGAGCCTCTCTTTACACTATAAATGACGGGCGAATATCCAGTGTAATGCATTTTAGGAAAGTAAAATTACATTGGATTAAACTGCCATGTCTTAATGGAGAGTTGAGTTGCCTGTGGAGGGTGCTTATTCAGCCGGTGGCTATACTGGCTGAATGGACCGAAGAAGGATATGTCAAATGCTTGAAACAAAACACAGGCTCTGCTTAAGTGCATATATGATGACAGGGAACATTCTGACAGGAGGTGAGAACAGAGTGAGCGGAGAGATGATTTGACACCAAAATCATTGTCTGATTAGCCATAATGGGTGAATGTTTTATGTTGTGTAAAAAAAAGAAAGCCTTTCATACAATACAACTAAACGAGTGGTGTATTTATAGAAGCTATGCATTGGGGTTTGTCCATTGAAACTACATATAAATGAATTCTGTGTGAATGGGGTAGAATTGAATGTTCTCAGGCTATATTCTCTACAGATAGAATGACATTCATTAACCACTTGCCGACCGGGCCATAGCCAAAAAATGTCTACAGCGCAGTCAGATAACTCTGGGAGGGGGTGCTATAACTTTCTCCCAGAATCACGTTCCTGCGCGCACACAGGAATGTCCTTGACCGTCGGGTCTACCAGACCGGTGCATGTTACAGATCAGGGTAAAGGGCCAAAGACAGCAGCCCTTTACCGGTCCAGTGACGGAGTGATCACTTGTAAACAAACTGGAGCATGTCCGATTCGGCTCCTCCCCTCTCCTCGGGCCGATCGATACAGCCTGTGAGAAGAGGAGGGAGCCGGTGCAGCAGCACTGTGGGCTGGATCTGAAATGCCCACAGCGCTGATATGTGCCCATCCCTGACTCATCCATCCATCCATCGCTGGCTCATCCATCCACATTCATGCTAATCCATGCTTCATCCCTGGCTCATACATCCTCATCCATGCTCCATCCCTGGCTCATCCATGCTCCATCACTGACTCATCCATTCTCATTTATGTTCCATCCCTGGCTCATTCATCCACATTCATGCTCCATCCCTGGCTCATCCATCCACATTCATGCTCATCCATGCTCCATCCCTGGCTCATCCATCCACATTCATGCTCATCCATGCTCCATCCCTGGCTCATCCATCCACATTCATGCTCATCCATGCTCCATCCCTGGCTCATTCATCCTCATCCATCCATGACTCATCCATGCTCATACATGGCTCATCCATGCCACATCAGTGATCATCCGTGCCACATCAGTGATCATCCGTGCCACATCAGTGATCATCCATGCCACATCAGTGATCATCCGTGCCACATCCATGCCACATCAGTAATCATCCAAGCCACATCCATCCCACATCAGTGCTCATCCAAGCCACATACATGCCACATCAGTGATCATCCGTGCCACATCCATGCCACATCAGTGATCATCCGTGCCACATCCATGCCACATCAGTGGTCATCCATGCAACATCAGTGCTCATCCGTGCTGCATCAGTGCTTATCCATGCCATATCAGTTCTGATCCATGCCACATCCATGCCACATCAGTTCTCACCAATGCCACATCCATGCCACATCAGTGCTCATCCATGCCACATCAGTTCTCATCAGTACCACATCCATGCCACATCCATGCCACTACAGTGCCCATCAGTGCCTCACAAAAGTTAATAGGTAGCCAAATTAGATTTGAAATGTATGTCCCTAGAACACCTGATGGTGCTCCCTGCATGTTGGGCCTCTGTATGTGGCCAGGCTGTGTAAAAGTCTTACACATGTGGTATCGCTATACTCAGGAGGAGTAGTAGAATGTGTTTTGGTGTAAATTTTTCTATATACATGCTATGTGTTGGAAATATCTTATAAATGGTCATCTTTGTGTAAAAAAAACACACATTTTTCAAAATGTGTGGAAAAAAATGACATGTTCAAAAGACTCATTATGCCTCATAGATTATACGCTGGGGTGTTTACTTTCCAAAATGGGGTAATGTTTTGGGCGTTTCCATTGTCCTGGTGCTCCAGGGCCTTCAAAAGTGTAAGAAGTAGTCTAGAAATTATATGTGTAATTTATGCTCCTAGAATGCCAGATGGTGCTCCCTGCATGTTGGGCCTCTGTATGTGGTGGCCAGGCTGTGGAAAAGTCTGACAAATGTGGTATCACCATACTCAGGAGGAGTAGTAGAATGTATTTTGGGGTGTAATTTGTGGTATGCACATGCTGTGTGTGAGAAATAACTTGTTATTATGACAATTTTGAAAGAAAAAAATCTTAATTTTGCAAAGAATTGTGGGAAAAAATGACAACTTCAAAAAACTCACTATGCCTCTTACTAAATAACTTGGACTGTCTACTTTCCAAAAAGGGGTCATTTGGGGGGTATTTGCACTTTCCAGGCTTGTTAGTGTCACAAGAAATGAGATAGGCTGTCAGTACATCAGGTAGACAATTTTCACAAAGACCAAATAATGTGCACTTATTTGGGTCATTTTTTACCAAAGATACGTAGCAGTATAAATTTTGGCCAAAATATTTTATTATAACAGAAATGAAGAAAAATGCATTTTTTTACAACATTTTCGTTCTTTTTCATTTATAGTGCAAATAAAAAACCCAGCGATGATTAAATACCACCAAAAGAAAGCTCTATTTGTTTGAAAAAGGGACAAAAATGGGTACAGCGTTGCATGACTGAGTAATTGTCATTCAAAATGTGAGAGCACTGAAAGCTGAAAATTGGTCTGGTTAGGAAGGGAGTTTAAAGGGGTGTTCCGGCCGTTTTTTGTAGCTGCTGACTTTTAATAAGGACACTTTACCTGTTCAGCGAGCCCGCGATATCGGCTCTCCCGAGGCTGATCCGTCTATCGGATCGGCTACCGGCGTCACTATCCTAAGGGAAACAGGCAGTGGAGCCTTGCGGCTTCACTGCCCGTTTCCTACTGCGCATGCCGCGCAGCGCTTTGTGAATGGCCCCTTTGTTTCCTGGGACACACACATGTCCCAGAAGACAACGGGGCCGCTCGCCGAGGAGGAGGAATTGAAGAAACAGCGCCGCGGAATAGAAAGAGGCGGATTAGGAAGACTGCCTAGCAACAGGGGTTTCTGGTGAGTAAATAATTTTTTTTTTAAATGTTTTTTTTTTTATATTTTTTTAATAATGTTAATGTAATTTTTTTTTCTAGGGTGGCCCTCCACTTTAAGTGCCCAGTGGGCAAGTGGATAAAAAAAAGTGTGAAGTGGTAAATTACCACATTATGTCCACTAGATGGCACTGAGTATCAGAATAGAAATACGTATACTCCTCGGCTTAATCTAGTGGACATAATGAAGTATTTTTTCTCTTTCACACTTTTTTCAATGAAAAACATTCAATCTGCATGGAATATAGCCTGAGAACATTCAATTTTTCCGGTTTGCACTGAATGAAGTTACATGCAGTTTCAAAAGACAAACAGCTATGCAATACTTATATAGGCTAGAGTGTCCTGTCTCCTCTATCCCTTTATGCATCACTGCATGTGAAATCCATTTCACACAAAGCCACTCACAAAAACGACTGAACGACTCACCAGAACAAAATGACCTTTAATGTAACAAAAGTCTCAAGAGCTTTTGTATGTTGACAACGCACTCCATATCCACCACTTATGCACACTTCACTTCTCTGACAATGCAAACAAAAGCTAGGCTCCAAAGAGTCCAAATGGTTCATTAGGGTTTTAAAATTTTCTTTATTAAAACCACCATAAAAAAAATGCACCCACATTTACAGTACTAATGGCACTAATGCTCTAGTGGATCTGGAGTGCATTGCCAACATACAAAAGCCGTTAAGACCTTTGGTACATTAAAGGTCATTTTGTTCTGGTGAGTTGTCCAGAGCACGATTGTAGGGCTACATGGTTTTTGTGCAAAGTGGATTTCGTTTGCGGTGTTGCAGAAAGGAACAAAGAAGACACACCACTCTGATAAATAAAAGACTTTAAAAAAAAAAAAAAAGTATACTGTTTTGCATTCTATTATTTTATTTTTATGTAATTATAGTACCACATATAGAACACAGTTTGTACTTAAAGTGTATGTAAACTCTAATGCCCTGTACACACGATCAGACATTGATCGGACATTCCGACAACAAAATCCATGGATTTTTTTTCCGACGGATGTTTGCTCAAACTTGTCTTGCATACACACGATCGCACAAAGTTGTCGGAAAATCCGATCATTCTGAACGCGGTAACGTAAAACACGTACGTCGGGACTATAAACGGGGCAGTAGCCAATAGCTTTCGTCTCTAAATTCATTCTGAGCATGTGTGGCACTTTGTGCGTCGGATTTGTGTACACACGATCGGAATTTAACCGATCGGATTTTGTTGTCGGAAACTTTTATAGCCTGCTCTCAAACTTTGTGTGTCGGAAATTCCGTCAGAAAAAGTCCAATGGAGCCCACACACGGTCGGAATTTCCGACAACACAATCCGATCGCACTTTTTCCGTCGGAAAATCCGACCTTGTGTACAGGGCATAACAATACATTTCTCTCGTTTGCTCAACAACCATAGTAGACGAAAATGAGACTTTATTGGTACCAGTTCACAACATTATTTGTAGATAAAATTCACAAGTTTATTTGTTTTCCATAAAATAGTATCATGCTTTAAAATACACAGGCTGATATAAATGTGATGATTATATAGTAGAAATACACCCACAGTCAGTTACTTTATTAGGTACACCTTGCTAGTACCGGGTTGGACCCCCTTTTGCCTTCAGAACTGCCTTCATTCTTCATGACATAGATTCTACAAGGTGTTGGAAACGTTCCTCAGAGATTTTGCTCCATATTGACATGATAGCATCACACAGTTGTTGCAGATTTGTCGGCTGCACATCCATGATGCAAATCCCCCATTCCACCACATCTCAAAGGTGCTCTATTGGATTGAGATCTGGTGACTGTGGAGGCCATTGGAGTACAGTGACCTCATTGTCATGTCCAAGAAACCAGTGGTGAGATGATTTGAGTTTTGTGACATGGTGTATTATCCTGCTGGAAGGAGCCATCAGAAGATGAGTACACTGTAGTCATAAAGAGATGGACATGGTCAGCAACAATACTCAGGTAGGTCGTGGCTTTTAATCAATGCTGAATTGGTACTAAGGGCCCAAAGTGTGTCAAGAATATATCCCCCACACCATTACACCACCACCACCAGCCTGAACTGTTTCTTGCTAGAGAAGAGAAATTGTAAATAAAGAAAAAAAAGAGTATAAAAAATAAATTAAAAACAAAGATAAAATAGCTGCATAAGGATTTTGTGTAGGTCATAATCAGGGTTAGTCCCGGTTCACACTGAATGTGGCTTTGAAAGCAAGCAATTTCTAAGTTGCCAGTCAGTGCGATTTCATGTGCTAGGTGCCGACATCTGTGCAGATGTCTATGCAAGTTGCATATGGAATCGCCAAAAATAGTGCAGGAACCTTTTCAAAATCGGTGCAAGTCTGAGTCGCATTGATTTGAACAGTTTCATAGGCAAAATAGGGTGCGACTTGTAAAGTGACAAGTGACATTGGTGTGAACCGGGGCTAATGGTCAAGGTTAGGGTATCACTACAATCATCAAGAGCAGGATCATTTATTTTAGGTTCTTTGGTGGTGGCATTAGCGTGCACACAGGGTGGTCAGCAACCTGTCGATCATGATCTACCCAACGATTGCAAGTAGGGGACAGGTAAACCGTGAAATCTTTCCTTGCAGACCCTAGGGACCTGGACAGGAGGGGTGGCAGGGGCATATTTTCCTCCTGCAGCAGCTGAAAGTAGGATTCTCCTCCCCTTCTTCCCGCTAGCATTTAGCCACAAAAAAAAAATTTACAGGCGATCATACAGGCGATCAGTTCCAGTATATGCTGCTTCCACCACCCTTCCTGTCCCTGTTCCTCTACTTTCTGCAACCTGTGGCCCCACGTATGCTTCCCTGCCCCCCCTCTCTCCACTGCAGAGATGCCAGCTTCCCCTCCTCTCCTGTCCCACCGGCTGCTGCAGGGGATCGTTTCAGGATGGGGAGAGGGGAAGAGGATGGTAAATATGTAATTTACCGGCCCCTTCCTTTTCTGAATGAACACACTGAGTAATTGGTACCGTTCACTCATTGTGTTCATTCATAACTGAAGCATAGTAAACTGTGATTAGCAGGGATTCTTGTGACATCATTGGCCTAATATTGCCACATGGCCATGTAACAAACATCCCCACCCCGCAGGGCCCAGCCACAGCTTATTGGCCAAACACCGGCCAGTTCAGACCGACCCCAAGCTCATCCCTACTGGTGCTGCAATATATGATTTTTCTTTTTTTAAGGTTAGGTACGCTTTAATTGCCTCCATTTTTACCAAACACACGTCTTTGAAGTCACACGATGTGACTCTAACAAGAGCTCATTATTTCCTTAAGTTTATTAAAAATAATTCAGGTAACCTGGTAACATACAAAGTATTTTTTCCTTCCAGCGGCATACTGTGCGCAGTCATTACCCGATCATTTTTGTGGTACCTATAAACAATAAAAATAAAAGGGGAGAGAATGAATAATTGGCCAGTCATTAGCTAATGTACCTCTTTCCACTTCAGCACAAAACAAAAATTGTCAAAAATCTTCCCATTTACTATTAATAATTGCACTCCACTTGCTCTTTCTCCTTGGGGTAAACTGAATAGAATATGTGAGCTGTATAACTAATTTAAACTGTCTGTTACATTTTAGTTTTTTTTTTTAAATGAAACCATTTATTAAAAAAAAGGATTTTTATCCTAGTCATGGTGGGTTCTTTGTTTCTGCATAAAAGATATAAACGGGTCCAATAGAATAAATTAAAGGAGACCTGTGAGGAATATAGGAGCTGCCATTGCTGATTTGATTCCCTTTAAGTGGGCCTATACCCCCTTGGGGGGGTGGACTTCCCGCTCACATGATCACTGTGACTGGCTGTCACAGTTGCCACATTTTTGGGAGCCTGCCCCACCAACTTACGACCATATTGAGAGACCGAAAGCTAACTACGACAGCTCGATCACTGTGCTGGCAACTACCAGCTGTCCATGTGACCCTCCAAAAGTGAAGCTGAAACCCTACCTCTTAAAATGCCCTTGTGTGTTCCTCCAGCTGGCCCATACTCCTTTCAGGAGCTGGTTGGGCTGAATGCATGCTTTTCAGGCTCAACCATAGGACTACAACAAAATGGCACTATCAAGGCACACTGACGGTTAGCACTGCCTAGTCTCCACCCATGGGAGAACCTCACCGTAATGTGTTTCACCTAATTTAGGGCTTAAGAAAGCCCACCCTCTTGCCAGCTGCATATATTTATTACTTGTGTGGCAAGAATTTAAAAAAGGACTCTTGCCAGATGTTAAAATGACTAGGCAAATTCCCCCCGGGGGACCCAGTCAGGGCTTCTGTTAAAAATCACAGGCCCCATACAGACTACCTGATAGGGCCCCCTTCCCCTGGCCGAAAGTGACTGAGGACATAGATTTATCAGTCTTTTTCTCTGTAGCCTCAGCTGCACAGATGAATGAATAGGAGCGTTCCGAGGCTTCCTGCTCATTCACAAACTGAAGCATAGTAACGCATGGACACAGGAGTGATTGGTCCCTGTGTTCATTGAGGCATGGAAGGGGTCGGTAAAATATGTACCCCCCCCACGCTCTCCATCCTGAAACATCCACCTGTGTGCCCACAGCAGCTTCCAGCAGGAGAGGAGGGAAATGGACAGTGCTGCCGGGGGAAAAGGGTACACAGGGGGGGGGGACTGGGCAGCACATGGAAGGGGTGCATGTGCTAGGGTTGCCACCTGTCCGGGATTTACCCGGACAGTTCGGGTTTTGAATCATGTGTCTGGGTTTCAGTCACCCTGAAACCTGGACACAATATTCAGACAGGAATGAGGCTCAGGACCTGATAGGAGGGTGAGAGGGCGCTATGCTATAATACTATTCTTTTTGGAGCGCCCAAAGGTGTCTCAGACTTGTTACAATCCTATAGTGTATGCAAAAAAAATGATTATGCTGTGCGCCGTTCTGGGTTGGCTTGAAGAAAGAAGTGGCAACCCTAGCATGTGCTAGAACCAATTGTCCTGCAGTGCAGCCAGAGGGAAAAAGAAGAGGACAAGCTGGCAGCGCTTCAAGGGGAGGCACAAATAGGATCGGTGTCTACAATAAGACACTACAGCCAGCCCTCCTACTCAGCAGGTACCCAGGCCCCCCTTTTTAATTGATGGGGTCTGGGCCCAGTACAGGAGGGCTGGCTGTACTGCCTTATCAGTGACCCTGCATCCAGTACACATAGCACCCTGTTTAAATATGCACCGTGGTTTAGAAATAAAATGCAATTTTTAGTTCTGTCAGTGCTGCCTGTAGCTCCACATGACGATTTCTGGTCAAGGATGTCAGCCAGGATCCCCAGCTCCACTATTTGCATTCAGATGAATGGGGTCAGGCATGCTTCATTGGTTGCTAGGATGCTGGTAGCTGATGGTGTGTTGGCAACCACATGACCCATTGATACTGCCACTAATGAATGACCTCCTTGTCTTGCTAATAGCTGCCAGCTCCAAACTTCAGTTAAACTGTAGGCAAAAATGGAGTCAATATATTGATAATCTAGATGAAGATCAATGGACAGCAGCATTGGAAATAATTTCCAATGTGCCCCTTTCCTCCTCTCAACCCAACTGTTCATTTTACATAGTGTATACTACAACCCTTAAAGGTTATTGTCACGTACCTGGTGATGGTGCCTGATGTGGAGAGGAAGGCGATCTTTTACACCTCTGGGTTGGTACCCCTGGTAAAGTAACAGGAGGCACAAGAGCCTGGAGTGGCACGAGTGCCTGGCAGTTCTAGTAATAGCAGCCAACAGCGGGCTTCAGTCTGCTGTCAGCTGAAAACAGGTCACAGGAGTGCAGAACAAACTGCACTCCTGTGATCCACAGGAGAAGTACAGCCAAACAAGCTTTGAGTACTTCTCCTTTAACAGAGGTTCACTGCGATGGGCAGGGAAACAAGCCATTTATTTGTCTGTTTGCCAAAGCGTGAGCAGATAGTGTTCAATACCTACTTCAATACCAGGCACTTTCGCTCCTTCCTGCCCAGGTCAATTTTCAACTTTCAGCGCTGTCGCATTTTGAATGACAATTGCGCAGTCATGCAACACTGTACCCAAACTAAATTTTGATCATTTTCATCCTATAAATAGAGCTTTCTTTTGGTGGCATTTGATCACCTCTGGGGTTTTTATTTCTTGCTAAACAAATAAAAAAAGACCGAAAATTTTTGAAAAAAAAAGTTTTTCTTAGTTTCTGTCATAAAATATTGTTTTCTCCTTCCTGATGGGCACTGATGAGGCGGCGCTGATGAGTTGGCACTGATGGGCACTGATGAGGAGGCACTGATATGTAGAATTGATGGGCACTGATAGGCAGCACTGATATGCAGCACTTATGTGCACCGATAGGCATCACTGATATGCAGCACTGATGGGCACTGATAGGCGGAACTGATGGGCACTGATAGGTGGCATCGATGGGCACTGACAGATGGCACTAATTTGCACTGACAGATGGCACTGATGGACACTAATAGATGGCACTGATGGGCAGCACTGATGATGAAGTTTTGATAGGTGTTACTGCTGGGCACTGATTGGCACTGTGATAGGCATTGATTGACACTGTGGTGGGCTCTGATTGGCACTGTGGTGGGCACTCATTGGCATTGAGGTGGGCACTGAGATACTTTATTGAGAGGGCACTGATTGGCAGCTGATGGGCACATCTGATGGGGGCTGTGCTGATAATCAATGTCCTGATTATCAGCACAGACCCCCCCTCTGACAGAGAGAGCCACCGATTGGCTCTTCCTGTCAGCGTGAACCGAGGAATGCCGTTAACTGGCACTTCCTGGTTCACACAATGATCAGCTGTGATTGGTCACAGCTGATCACGTGGTAAGAAGTCTCTGTCAGAGGCTCCTTACCATGATCGGAGATGCGGCGCATCAGATTGACATGCCGCAAACGCGATCACCGCGCTGCACACCCCCATAGGCGAGTGCCAGCATGTTATCCTGCTTTAAGTCATATGACGTCCAGTCAGGATAAAAGAACCACTACCGTCGATCTGCTATAGGCCGGGCGGGAAGTGCCTAGTCACCCATATCACCTGCGGTCTCCCAGCAGCTGATCTTTTCCCCATTAGTGACTTACCGTGCCTTGTTGTGCACTGTCTCTGTACCATTTTGGTAGAGGGCAAGGCTTTTCTTCTTCATGTCAAAGCCTCTAGTATGGAAATCAGTGAGAGTGGCTCCATAGACACAAATAGCTTGGGAGCGAGCTTGCATGAGCCCCCTATTCTGCACATGGAGAAGAGGAGGAACCAAGATCGCTGGCGTGGGACCAGGGGCGGACTGACCACTCGGGCACTGCCCGAGGGCCCCATACCACTAAGGGGCCCCATCAGGATTGCTAGCCTCAATAAAACCAGGGACAGTATGTAAAAATCTGTGGTTTTTAAAAAAATCCCAAGATTATAGCTGCCCCGCCTCTCCAGTACCTTTTCAGTGTGTGTGTGTGTATACTGTGTGTGTATATTATGTGTCTGTGTGTGTATACTGTATGTGTGTGTGTATACTGTGTGTGTATATTATGTGTCTGTGTGTGTATACTGTATTTGTGTGTGTGTATACTGTGTGTGTATATTATGTGTCTGTGTGTGTATACTGTATGTGTGTGTGTGTATACTGTGTGGCCCCATAATCTATTGCCTGGGGGCCCCATAACTCCTATTGCCTGGGGGCCCCATAATCTCCTATTGCCCGGGGGCCCCATAATCTTCTCCTATTGCCCGGGGGCCCCATAATCTTCTCCTATTGCCCAGGGGCCCATGAGTTGTCAGTCCGCCCCTGCATGGGACCCCAGATGAGGGGGGATCGGGGCCACTCTGTTCAACACAAAGCAAGTGAGTATAGCATGTTTATTATTTTAATTTTAAAAAAAAAGCCTTTTAATGATGTATCCGTGAATACAGAGTAACATGGATTTGTGTTTTTGTTTTTTATATCTGATTTCAGCTTTAAGAGGCCAGTTTGACCCTGCCTCAAAGAAAAGCGGCACTGTAAGGGTTAACACGCGTTAAATGATGGGGTTGTACACTTGTAAAGCTTTCACCAGTGTAAAGTGAGCAGTTTAATTTAGGAAGCATCTTGGGAGAGCTGGGAAGCTTTTAGCTTTTCACTTGGGTGGATGAGTCCCTGGCCGGTCTCCGATGTTTGTATTTAGTGTCTCATCTGGTCACATTCCTCCTGTAATGTGAATTGATTTGTGTAGCAGCTAATGCAGTAACAGGGCCTGGCGCGGCTCCTCGCCCGCTCTCAGACAACCCCTGTGAGCGCTGTATAAATTGGCTCCAACGCTGAGGTAGACAGCTGTGCGCAGGATTTACTAACGCAGCCAGCTGGCACTTCCTGTCCTGAGAAGTCCATGGGTGCTTCCCCCCGGGGCTCAGCGACATATTTCATATTCCAGGAGGCGACACACAGCCTGAGTATGAAGAGCAAATCTTTTCCATGGATTTTGAAGCTTAGATAAACAAAATAGAAGTCCAGCTATATGTCTCAGCAGCTATACTTAACCGCTTCAGCCCCAGACCATTTGGCTGGCCAAGGACCAGAGCACTGCGTCGCTTTAACCGACAATTGCGCAGTCGTGCGACGTGGCTCAAAAACAAAATCGACGTCCTTTTTTCCCCACAAATAGAGCTTCTTTTTGGTGGTATTTGATCACCTCTGCGGTTTTTATTTTTTGCGCTATAAACAAAAAAAGAGTGACAATTTTGAAAAAAAAACGCATTATCTTTTACTTTTTGCTATAATAAATATCCCCAAAAGATATATATAAAAAACATTTTTTTCCTCAGTTTAGGTCAATATATATTCCTCTACATGTTTTTGGTAAAAAAAAAAATCGCAATAAGAGTATATTGATTGGTTTGCGCAAAAGTTATAGCATCTACAAAATAGGGGATAGTTTTATGGCATTTTTATTAATAATTTATTTTTTTTACTAGTAATGGCAGTGAGCAGTGATTTTTATTGTGACTGCGACATTATGGCGGACACGTCGGACAATTTTGCCACATTTTTGGGACCATTGGCATTAATACAGTGCGATTAAAAATGCATTGATTACTGTAAAAATGTCACTGGCAGTGAAGGGGTTAACACTAGGGGGCAGTGAAGGGGTTAATGTGTGTCCTAGGAAGTGTTCTAACTGAAGGGGTATGTGGACTGTGCAGGGGAGATAACAGATCGCTGTACATACTGTGTATGAACAGAGGATCTGTCTGTTCTCCCCTCAGAGAACCAGAAACTGTGTGTTTAAACACAGCTCCCGGTTCTCTGTGTGCCCAGAGCGATCGCGGAAACCCGGCGGTGATCGAGACCGCCGGGCACTCGCATCGGCTCCATAGGCGAGCAGGGGGGCGCGCGTGTGCCTCCGGCTGCGCACACGCGCCCCCTAGTGGCCGTCTATGATACCGCCGTACAATGATGGCGATTCGCTTGCCTGTGCCATTCTGCCGCAGTATAACTGCGGCGGACGGTTGGCAAGCGGTTAAAAATGCACCTAGGGAAACTATACCAGGCAATATACATCTATGCATTGCGAGAACGCTTACAGGAACGCTCTAGGAAAGCAGGAAGTCGCACACTGATGACATCACATTATATCCAACTTTATGTGACCCAGACATAGCACACTGAAGCCCAGCCTAAGATTGCCCCTCTTTCTAATACGGCCTTGATCGTGTTACATAAATTGACACATTGTGGTGCCTTTCATTTTGAATAGTAACCTAATGTACTATGGCAATGTTCACATGCTTTTGTTTTGTTATTTGACACGTACAATTTTTGGGATGTTTTGGTGCTTCAGAAGCTCTATCATTTCAACAGGATAGCTTAACCACTTGACCTCCGAAAGATTTTCCCCCCTTCATGACTAGGCCATTTTTTGCGATACGGCACTACGTTACTTTAAAGGGATAGTTCATCTTTACAACAAAACTGCCTATGCAGATAAGGCACATCTATAGATATAAACAAACTGTGCAGCTCTGACTAAAGTTGAATAAAGCCCTTGCTATAGGTGTAAGTAATTTACATACCTTATGAAGCCTGACTGGACTACTCCCAGGATGTTGCTAAGTGAGGCCTAGTCATCACTGCTCACCTCCTCCATCACAGGAGTGAGCTTTCAAATGCTGAGCTCAGAGCTACTGCATCAGGGGAGAGAAAGAGTATGTGAGGGGGTTTGAATCAGAGAAAGAGCTCCTTCCTGTGATGGTGAAGGTTAGCAGTAATGACTAGGCCTCACTTAGCAATGTCCTGGGAGTACTTAGCAACGTGCTGGGAGTATTCCAGTCAGGCTTCGTAAGGTATGTAAATGATCTACACCTGTAACAAGATGAATATTCACCTTTAGTCAGAGCTGCACAGCTTGTTTTAATCTACAAACATCCCTTACCTGCATAGGCAGGTTTTTTTGTAAAGATGAACTAACCTTTTAACTGACAATTGAGTGGTCATGCGACACTGTGAGTAAATGTTGAATTCCGCGCTTAGGACCTAGAATATGACTGCTGCCTTTTCCAAAGGTGGAACATATAGAAAGTATAGATAAACAGAGGTATGGGTGGCGCTGCTCCAGTGTGAGTGTATATAAATAAAGATATAAAAATGTACTAAGTGTCATACACTGCCCCTTTGAATACTGTGTTATATAAAGAATAATATTACCGTATGGGTCAAAACACAATAAATATATGTATAAAAAATATTAGTAAATCACATCTCTTATCCTCATATATAGCCTGGGTTCATCCAATGTGATTTAAAGTGCAATAAAAAAATCATATGTGTAAAAAGCACTGGGAAATAAATATATAAAAATCAAAAATGAATTAATTCATGTGCACTGTCCCTTTAAGAAATGTCAAGAGCTGCTCTGTCAAAACCAGATGATATATCAGAAAACCTTCTCATTTAATCAACTGATGTGACTTTTTCTAATATATTTAGAAAGTGCTGAAGTGCATATGTGCCAAAAAACAATAATATAAGTCCAAAGTAAACTGTCCCAATCCAAGGTGACTTGTGCAATAAATATCCGTGCGGCAGTATCCAGCCAGTGAATGGGTGAAATCACTCATGCTCCCCCCTTGGGTCTACACTCACCCATAGCTCCCAACTGTCCCTGATTTCGAGGGACTGTCCCTGATATGGAGCAATGTACCTCTGTCCCTCATTCCTCCTTATTTGTCCCTCATTTTGATCTGATCTGTATCGATGTATATAAAATTTATTTTTTCTCTATCAAAAAGTGTTTTCCAGCGCTAACCCTTTCATCTGATTTCTAAATTGCTGTATTTGTAAATTCCAAAAGCCAATATAAAGGAATAGTAGTGGTAAAAAAAAGCACATGTGAGTTTAACCAATCTTGATTTTTTGTAAAATTCTCCTTTAAGGGGGCGTGACAAGGGGTGTGTCCTATGCCTGCATGCTTTTGCTGATAGGTGTCCCTAATTCCCATCTCAAAAAGTTGGGAGGTATGCACTCACCAAATGGTTGCACCCCTGCAGGGGCAAAATGTACTATTTGTGAGTGATTCCTTGGAACGTCTGGTCTCTTCTCTTCCTTTCTCGTACTCCTTACATGCGACACTGTACCCAAATTAAATGTATGCCTTTTTCCCTACAAATAAAGCTTTCTTTTGGTGGTATTTGATCACCTCTGCGTTTTTTTTTTTTGCTAAAAAAATGTATATAATGTTTGGGGGTTCTAAGTAATTTTCTAGCAAAAAATACAAATTTAAACTTGTAAATAACAAATGTCAGAACAGGGCCTGGTCCTTAACTGGTTAAGTAATCAGGTTTACATGCAATTTACCAGTTTTGCTAGTGGAAGCCCATCACACCTAGTTACATGATCTAGTACCCTGATCTTGATAAGAAGATACATGAATAGGTATGGAAGTGGTAAATATCTTGAATTAGGCACAGAGTCCCTCCGTTGTCTAAGGTCATAGCTGAATTGGCTGATAAATACAAAATAAGGAAGATCCGCGCACATTTTCGCACCTCTTAGCGGTCCTGCCTTTAGGTTAATTCATACAGAAAGCCTCATAAACTTCCACAATCCCGAGACATTTATCACCATCCTTCTGGTTCAAAACAGGCGCAGATAAATCAGACTCTCTGCTTATTAACGCTGACTTCCTATAAGGCACGCGGCATGGCGATAGGTGGGTTCGATGGTTTGATGGAATGAGGAAGACACCCTATTCATCTTTGGGCACAACTGCTTCAGTGGATAAAAAGGACCCTGGGGGGCAATCCATTACCTTATCAGAGAACAATTAGGATCACGCTCTCCCTGAAAATCAATCTCTTTGCAGACAGCAGTGGATCATTGCTCAGCTGTGCAATATAAAGCAGTGGTACCGTGCAATGGCAGGATATTGAAGAGTGCGCAGTTTGAAAAACGCAGAACACATTTAATTATTGAAGTTCTTGACCACCTAAATTTGCAGCTACCATAAAAGTCAGCAGTGATGAGTTTAAAGCCTGACTCTAACCAAAATAGTTCTCTCTCACTTTTGGAGAGAGAAGGGGAAAATTAAATCTGAACTTCAGGCAGATATAAACGAGACAAATCAGTGCAGCTCTGATTTTCTTGGCCTCCACCCCACTCGCAATTTTGCTCTTCACCTGCTCTGAAGCATACAATAAATAGCAGCTACACTCAAAATCAGTTTACTGCAGTAGATCAGGCAGTGATTGAGATTGGTTGTCAGAGGTTACAGCATATCATTACTTCCCACTGACTGGTTGCTAGAGGTTACAACACACATTACGGCTCACTGATTAGTTGCTAGAGGGGTACAGCACATCATTACGGCTCACTGATTAGTTGCTAGAGGGGTACAGCACATCATTACGACTCACTGGATTAGTTGCTAGAGGGGTACAGCACACATAACGGCTCACTGATTCGTTGCTAGAGGGGTACAGCACATCATTATGACTCACTGATTAGTTGTTAGAAGTTAATGCATATCTTTACTGCTCACTGGTTGCTAGAGGTTACTGCACATCTTTACCACTCACTGATTGGTTGCTAGAAGTTACTGCACATCCTTACCGCTCACTGAATGGTTGCAGCCCACAGCATTCCCCTTTACATCAGAGTTCCAACTTACATCAAGGTCTGCTTGCCTGGCTGCAAGAAATTCTGGAACAAGCATGCAGCCATTGAAGTCAGAACTCTGGATCAGCATACTTTGTCAGGTTGACTTAGCTTGGCAGCCAGGCAGCTAAAAGTTTCAGTAGAAGAGGCCTGCAATAGCAGCCCCCAATATTAGGTTAGTGAGCCCAGGCTGGGCTCTGTGGTACCTGTGGGGAGGGCCTGCTGCTTGTCCCAGACTCCCTCTATCCTCCTCTGCCATCTGATGAGCATCACATAGCGCTCCATGCACCGAAGCTCTGAGACACCACTTTACTACACTGGGAACTGGGAGACCCACACGCACAGCCCAAAATTTGGGAGAATCAAATCGCCGTGCCAAGGACTTATTTCTGCCCACCTGTCAGCAGCTAAAACCTTCCCCCAGCAACATGTACATGTAACGGGCAGAAAGTTTCTCCAGCACAGTCACATCATTGCAATGTAGTCTACTGGGATATCCCGGCTGCCCAGAAAGCCAATGCTCCCACTCCCGGCTCCCCCTCTTTTCTATACATAATGTCACCACACGACTACCCACCTTTCAAGCATGCCCAAGTCTGCTGCCGTGGGATCAAGGGGCAGCTGCTTTGGGCCCCACAACAATGACTGGGCCAGGGACAGCTGCCCCTTTTGACCCACGTTAAAGACAACCCTGCAACAAATCACATCTTCCCTACATGTCAAGAATCCCCCCATCACATCAGAGTCCCCCCTTCAAATCAGAAGTCCCCCTCCCCAATCTCATAACCAGGGAAAACTGCAACCTGTTCTCAAGGGTACCCTGGGGAATCCCAAATGGCATCCCAGGGTGTTGCGGCACCCTAGTTGAGAAACGCTGCTCTAGATTGAGGATAAATATTTAAGCAAAAGCTGGTTTTATTTTCTTTATCTTTTAGGCTGGGTCCACACATATGAGATGCCGGAACCAACGCGATTCCAGTGCGGGTTTCCGCATCGCATGTCACTCACAGGCAGTTCACACTGCCCTTTGTGAATCACATAGTGTCAATAGAAAGTTAATGAAACCCCCAGATTGGTTAGCAGATCGCAGTGCGAACTGCCATATGGTACAGGAATCGAGTCCCATGGGTGTGATTCCAGTGCGGACCAAAAAAAGGGTCCTGCACCATTTTTGTGCAAATGCGATGCTGTATGGCTGAATTCAAATCGCACAGACATCGCAGGTGATCTGCACAGCAATGTGGTGCGAATCACATGCGATGTCTGTGTTCCCACCAGTGTAAAACCAGCCTTAAAGTGGAAGTAAACTCCCTTCATTTTTACCTATAGGTAAGCCTATAATAAGTCTATAAGATAATAAGTCTTACTTGTAGGTACAGTAAATATCTCCCAAACATGCAGCGTTTAGGAGATATTTACTTTAGATGCAGCCGGCGATGTCAGCAGCGCATGCGCTCTTAACCAACTTCAGCCCCTTCCTGACCATTTGTGATATGGCACTGCGTCGCTTTAACTGACAATTGCCGCGGTCGTGCAACGTTGTACCCAAACAAAATTGACTTCCTTTTTTTCCCACAAATAGAGCTTTCTTTTGGTGGTATTTGATCACCTCTGCACTTTTTATTTTTTGGGCTATAAACAAAAAAAAGTGAACATTTTGAAAAAAAGCAATATTTTTTACTTTTTGCTATAATAAATATCCCCAAAAAATCTAAAAAAACTAATTTCTTCCTCAGTTTAGGCCGATATGTATTCTTCTACATATTTTTAGTAAAATAAAATCGCAATAAGCGTATATTGATTAGTTTGCGCAAAAGTTATTGCGTCTTCAAAATAGGGGATAGATTTATGGCATTTTTATTATAATTTTTTTTTAAATAGTAATGGTGGCGATCTGCGATTTTTATCGTGACTGCGACATTGCGGCAGACAGATCAGACACTTTTGACACTATTTTGGGGCCATTGGCATTTATACAGCGATCAGTGCTATAAAAATGCACTGATTACTGTGTAAATGTCACTGGCAGGGAAGGTGTTAAACACTTGGGAGCGATAAAGGGGTTAAATGTGTTCCCTGGGCGTGTTCTAACTGTAGGGGTGATGGGCTCACTAGAACATGACAGAGATCACTGCTCCTGATCTCTGAGAGCAGTAGATCTCTGTCATGTTGTTGGCAGAACAGGGAAATGCCTTGTTTACATGCGCCGAACAGTATGTTGTCTACCGGGCGCTCGGGTTCGGCACATCATGGATCTTGTGGACAGATTACTGGGAGGGGCTGGGAAGACCCGGCTGTCATGGTGCACGTTGGCACCAATGACAAAGTCAGAGGCAGATGGAGTGCCCTAAAGAACGATTTTAGGGACTTAGGTGCTAAATTGAGGAAAAGGACCTCCAAGGTAGTATTCTCAGGAATACTACCGGTACATCGAGCCACACCAGAAAGGAAGAGGGAGATTAGGGAAGTAAACAAGTGGCTGAAGAGCTGGTGTAGTAAGGAGGGGTTTGGGTTCCTGGAGGACTGGGCCGACTTCTCGGTCGGTAACCGGTACTATAGAAGGGACAGACTGCACCTAAATGAGGAGGGTGCAGATCTGCTGGGAATGAAGATGGCCAAAAAGTTAGAGGGGTTTTTAAACTAGGCGATGGGGGGGAGGGTCCAGAGGCAGAGATAGCCAGCGCGGAAGATATTCCAGAGGATAGTATTGGGGGCATTAGTGGTAGGTTAACCAAAGCACAAAAACACAAGGTGAGTATAGTAGCAAGTCCTAGTTGCAATCTCGAAACACCCAATACGAGGACAATATGCGACCGGTCTAAACTATGTGGCATGTTCACCAATGCCAGGAGCATGGCGGACAAGATGGGTGAACTAGAGATACTGTTGTACGAGGAGGATTTGGATTTTGTGGGAATTTCAGAGACCTGGTTCAACAGCTCTCATGATTGGCTGGCAAACATTCAAGGTTATACCCTATACCGCAAGGATAGAGAGGGTAAAAAGGGGGGAGGGGTATGCCTATATATCAAGAATAATGTACAAGTGAATGTGAGAGATGACATCACTGAGGGAGCTAGAGAGGAGGTGGAATCCTTATAGGTAGAGCTCCAAAGGAATGAAGCTAAGGGGAAAATAATACTGGGAGTATGCTATAGGCCCCCTAACCTGAGGGAGGAAGTGGAGACGGATCTCCTATCACAAATTGGATTAGCAGCAAGGATGGGAAGTGTTATCATAATGGGGGATTTTAATTATCCAGACATAGACTGGGCGGAGGGAACCGCGCATTCATTTAAGGCTCGCCAGTTCCTTAATGTCTTGCAGGGCAATTTTATGGGTCAGATGGTAGACGCACCAACTAGAAATAAAACATTACTGGATCTACTGATTACCAACAATACAGACCTGATCACGGATGTGGAAATACGGGGCAATTTAGGTAACAGCGATCACAGGTCAATTAGCTTCAGTATAAATCACACAAATAGGAAACATAAAGGGAATACAAAGACACTGAATTTCAAGAGAGCCAACTTCCCTAAACTACAAACCTTGCTCAAAGGCATAAATTGGGATAAAATATTAGGAACAAAGAATACGGAGGAGAGATGGGTTTGCTTTAAGAGCATATTAAATAAGGGCATTAGCCAATGTATCCCATTGGGTAATAAATTTAAAAGAGCGAACAAAAGTCCTGGATGGCTTAACTCCAATGTAAAGATGCATATAAAAGCAAAGGAGAAGGCCTTCAAAAAATACAAGGTTGAGGGATCATCCTCAGCATTCAGACTTTATAAAAAATGCAACAGGAAATGTAAGGGTGCAATTAGGACAGCTAAGATAGAACATGAAAGACACATAGCGGAGGAGAGCAAAAAAAATCCCAAGTAAATTACAAGTATGTAAACAATAAAAAAGGGAGGACAGACCATATTGGCCTCATAAAGAATGAGGAAGGACATCTGGTTACAAAGGATGGGGAGATGGCGAAGGTATTGAATTTATTCTTCTCCTCAGTCTTCACGTGTGAATCGGGGGGCTTCAGTAACCAAAACTGCAGTGTTTATCCTCATGACACAACACAGGAAGCACCTCCATGGTTAACAGAGGACGGAATTAAAATTAGACTTGAGAAACTTAACATTAATAAATCACCGGGACCAGATGTCTTGCATCCGAGGGTGCTTAGGGAACTCAGTCAAGTGATTGCCAGAACCGTTATTCCTAATTTTTACAGATAGTCTACAGACTGGAATGGTACCAGTTGATTGGAGAAAAGCCAATGTAGCACCAATATTTAAAAAGGGCCCAAAATACATCCCTGGGAATTACAGACCAGTTAGCCTAACATCAATAGTTTGTAAACTCTTGGAGGGGATGATAAGGGACTATATACAAGATTTTAGTAATAAGAACGGTATCATTACCAGTAATCAGCATGGATTCATGAAGAATCATTCGTGCCAAACCAATCTATTAACCTTCTATGAGGAGGTGAGTTGCCATCTAGATAAAGGAAGGTCCGTAGACGTGGTGTATCTGGATTTTGCAAAAGCATTTGACACAGTTCCCCATAAACGTTTACTGTACATGATAAGGTCAGTTGGCATGGACCATAGGGTGAGTACATGGATTGAAAACTGGCTATAAGGGCGAGTTCAGAGGGTGGTGATAAATGGGGAGTACTCAGAATGGTCAGGGGTGGGTAGTGGGGTTCCCCAGGGTTCTGTGCTGGGACCAATCCTATTTAATTTGTTCATAAATGATCTGGAGGATGGGATAAACAGTTCAATCTCTGTATTTGCAGACGATACTAAGCTAAGCAGGGCAATAACTTCTCCGCAGGATGTGGAAACCTTGCAAAAAGACCTGAACAAATTAGTGGGGTGGGCAACTACATGGCAAATGAGGTTCAATGTAGAAAAATGTAAAATAATGCATTTGGGTGGCAAAAATATGAATGCAATCTATACACTGGGGGGAGAACCTCTGGTGGAATCTAGGATGGAAAAGGACCTGGGGGTCCTAGTAGATGATAGGCTCAGCAATGGCATGCCAAACTGCCAAGCTGCTGCTAACAAAGCAAACAGAATATTGGCATGCATTAAAAGGGGGATCAACTCCAGAGATAAAACGATAATTCTCCCGCTCTACAAGACTCTGGTCCGGCCGCACCTAGAGTATGCGGTCCAGTTCTGGGCACCAGTCCTCAGGACGGATGTACTGGAAATGGAGCGAGTACAAAGAAGGGCAACAAAGCTAATAAAGCGTCTGGAGGATCTTAGTTATGAGTAGGGATGAGCCAAACACCCCCCGGTTCGGTTCGCACCAGAATCTGCGAACGGACCGAAAGTTCGCACGAACGTTAGAACCCCATTGACGTCTATGGGACTCGAACGTTCGAAATCAAAAGTGCTCATTTTAAAGGCTAATTTGCCTGGTATTGTCCTAAAAAGGGTTTGGGGACCCGGGTCCTACCCCAGGGGACATGAATCAATGCAAAAAAAACTTTTAAAAAAGTTTAGTATAGTATGCCTGTAAAGTGGCGCGTGTTTCCCATGTTTAGAACAGTCCCTGCACCAAATGTCATTTTTAAAGGAAAAAATCTCATTTAAAACTGCATGCGGGTTTAATGTAATGTCCGGTCCTGGCAATATGGATGAAAATCAGTGAGACAAACAGCATGGGTACCCCTCAGTCCATTACCAGGCCCTTTGGGTCTTGTATGGATATTAAGGGGAACCCCGCACCCAAATTAAAAAAAGGAAAGGTGTGGGGCCACCGGGCCCTATATACTCTGAACAGCAGTATACAGGCGGTGCAAACAAGACAGGGACTGTAGGTTTGTTGTTAAGTAGAATCTGTTTGTCATTTTAAACGGGTACATTTTTAACGTGTTTAGCTCCAGCCAAAAAATCTTTTTTAAGCTTTTTGGAAAACATAGGGAAGGGTTATCACCCCTGTGACATTTGTTTTGCTGTCTTTCCTCCTCTTTAGAAGATTTCACCTTACTTTTTGTCCCAATGACAAATGCTTTTTGAGAATTTAGGGTTTTTTGTGGAACAAGGATTGGAAAGCATCAGTGGAAAGGAGAAAGGTTTTTCCCATATTAACTCTTACAGGAGAGAATTTCCCTTCCTAGGGGTAGATTTCATCTCACTTCCTGTGGTCTCCTTCCGTTTGCAAGTAGGAGTCGTTTGTAAGTTAGATGTTTGAAAGTAGGGGCCTGCCCTATATACTCAGCAGAAATTTGGGCCTTAGGTGTTGTTGTGGCCACAACACTGTAAGCCCTCACAGGGCCCTGCTGTGAAATATTAGATCAAGAATTGTAATTACATGCCCCTGTTGAACAGGGGCAGAAAAACTGGGCCTTTGGTGGTGGTGGTACTGGTGCCACAACACTGTAAGTCCTCACTCGTTCTTGGTGGGCGCAGAAATGGGCCCTGCTGTGAAATATTAGATCAAGAATTGTAATTACATGCCCCTGTTGAACAGGGGCAGAAAAATTGGGCCTTTGGTGGTGGTGATGGTGGTGCTGGTGCCACAACACTGCAACCCCTCACAGACACTCTAGTTGGAACGCAGGAACGAGCCCTGCTGCAAAGTATTGCATCAAAAATTGTAATTACATGCCCCTGTTAAACAGGGGCAGAAAAATTGGGCCTTAGGCACTGGTGCTGGTGCCACAACACTGCAACCCCTCACAGACACTCTAGTTGGAACGCAGGAACGAGCCCTGCTGCAAAGTATTGCATCAGAAATTGTAATTACACGCCCCTGTTAAACAGGGGCAGAAAAATTGGGCCTTAGGCACTGGTGGTGGCGCCCAGAACCAAAAATGTTCTTACAAGCTATCAGCGTGATGATTGAGGAGGAAGAGGATAATTACTCAGGGATAGTCACTCAGCATCAGCATAGGCAGTCTTTGAAGGGATCTGAGATTTCAAAAAAAATTATTCGGTTACATCAGCATCAGGTGCTTGGTAGCTGGTGGTGATTCAAGACTGATTCATTTTTATGAAGGTCAGTCGATCGACCGAGTCGGTGGACAGACGCACCCTGTGATCGGTTACCACGCCTCCAGCAGCACTGAATGTGCGTTCCGAAAGAACGCTGGATGCAGGACAGGCCAGTAGCTCAATTGCATACTGTGCAAGCTCTGGCCAGTGATCCATCCTCAAGACCCAGTAACCCAGAGGATTTTTGGTGGGAAAGGTGTCCAAGTCTGATCTTGCCCCTAGGTATTCCTGCACCATGTAAAACAGACGCTGGCGATGGTTGCTGGAACCGATCATACCTTGGGGCTGCGGACCAAAAAATTGTCTGAACGCATCGGTCAGACGGCCACCTTCTCCACCGCTCCTTCTTTGACTGACCGAAGCCTCAGCAACACGTTGTCCAGAAACAGGAGTTTGTAACCTCCCAGTCTCTGGGAACGCGTTGCACAGACCTTTCTGCAAGGCCTCCCGAAGATGTTTCATCCTCTGCTCCCTCTGCGATGGCAAGATAAGGTTCGCAACCTTACCCTTGCAACGTGGATCAAGGAGGGTTGCCAGCCAGTATTGGTCCTTCTCCTTGATACCACGAATACGAGGATCCTTACGCAGGCTTTGCAGGATCAGGGAGGCCATGCAGCGTAGGTTTGCTGAGGCATTCGGTCCGGAGTCCTCTGGGTCACTAAGGACGTCATGGTCCTCCCAGCCACGTACAAGTCCATGTGTTTCTTAGGACTGATCCCTTAAAGATTGCTGCTGATGCTGAGTGCCAGGCTCCACCTCCATACTGACACAATCTTCCTCCTCCTCCTCGTCCTCTTCCTGTGTGATCGGCGGGCACGCAGGAACACTGTCTGGATAAAGGGGGCCTTGAGAGCTAAGGAAGTCCTCCTCTTCCTGCCTCTGTTCTGCCTCAAGTGCCCTGTCCATTATTCCACGCAGCGTGTGCTCCAACAGGTGGACAAGGGGGACAGTGTCACTGATGCATGCACTGTCACTGCTCACCATCCTCGTGGCCTCCTCAAATGGTGACAGGACAGTGCATGCATCCCTGATCATGGCCCACTGGGGTGGGGAAAAAAAAACAAGCTCCCCTGACCCTGTCCTGGTGCCATAGTCGCACAGGTACTCATTTATGGCCCTCTGCTGCGTGTGCAGCCACTGCAGCATGGCCAACGTTGAGTTCCACCTGGTGGGCATGTCACAGATTAGGCGGTTCTTGGGCAGGTTAAACTCCTTTTGGAGGTCCGTCAGCCGAGCACTGGCATTATATGACCGGCGGAAATGCACACAGACTTTCCTGGCCTGCCTCAGGACATCCTGTAAGCCCGGGTACCTGCCCAAGAACCGCTGCATCACCAAGTTAAGGACGTGAGCCAAACAGGGCACATGGGTCATTTGTCCCTGTCGGAGGGCAGAGAGGAGGTTGGTGCCATTGTCGCAAACCACCATTCCTGCCTTAAGTTGGCGTGGCGTCAACCACCTCTGAACCTGCCCCTGCAGAGCTGACAGAACCTCTGCCCCAGTGTGGCTCCTGTCCCCCAAGCACACCAGCTCAAGCACCGCATGGCATCTTTTGGCCTGCATACTTGCGTAGCCCCTTGAATGGCTACGGAGCACCGCTGGTTCCGAGGACAAAGCACAGGAAGAGGCCATGGAGGAAGAAGAAGAGGAGGGGGTGGAGGAGAGAGGTGTGTCACAATCATTAGCATTTTGGAGGCGTGGTGGCGGAACAACCTCCAACACTACTGCACCTTGTCCTGCATCCTTCCCAGCTGCCAGCAGAGTCACCCAATGCGCCGTGAAACTTAGGTAACATCCCTGTCCATGTCTGCTGGACCATGAGTCAGCGGTAATATGCACCTTACCGCTGACCGCCATGTCCAGGGAGGCATGGACATTGCCTTCCACAGAGCTGGAATCGCCTTCCGTGAGAAAAAGTGGTGTTTGGGTACCTGCCACTGAGGAACCGCACATTCCACAAACTCACGGAGGGGGGCAGAGTCTACCAACTGAAAAGGCAGCAGTTGAAGTGCTAGCAATTTTGCCAAGCTAGCATTCAACCGCTGCGCATGTGGATGGCTGGGAGCAAACTTCTTTCGGCGGTGCAGCAGCTGGGGCAGGGAAATTTGCCTGGTACAATCTGACGTCGGTGTACCAAAAACAGATTGCCCACAAGTACTTGGCTGTGACACACCTAATTCTACACCTTCATTCCTCTCAGTGCAGGTCTCAGAGAGGACTGAAGGTATAGTGGGGTTGGAGATCTCAGCTGATGAGGAGCAAGGAGAGGTCCTCTTTGTTCTTTGGTGTGGGTCTTTTAGATACGCTTGCCAACGAACTGCATGGCAGGTCAACATATGTCTGGTCAAGCATGTGGTACCCAAGCGGGAGATGTTTTGGTCACGCGAGATACGCTTGAGACATATGTTGCAAATAGCAGCGGTGCGATCTGATGCACTCGTCTCAAAAAAGGCCCACACCAAAGAACTTTTTGAATAATGCGCAGAGACTGCAGCGCCCTGCACATGTGGAGCTTTGGGGTGTTATGCAGTCAATGTGCTGCCCTTAGGCTGGCCCCTGGCCATCCTGCCTCGTTGGTGATGTGCCGCCTCCTCCTCCTCTTCCTCTCTCCTATCAGGCACCCACGTTGAGTCAGTGACCTCATCATCCCCTCCCTCCTCATCACTGGAGCAAACCTGGCAGTATGCTGCAGCAGGGGGAGCATGACTGCCAGATTGCTGTTCTTCTTGGGCACCCCCTCTGTCCGTGCTCGTGTTACTGCCTTCATCGAGCTCAGTATCATCATCAGAGCCTACCAAACGCTGGGCATCCTCCTGGAGCATGTACCCAACACTGTGGTCAAACAGTTCGAGGGACTTCTCAGGAGGACATGGTGGGGCTAGGGAAGGAGTCACTGATGACATTGAGCCGAGGGAAGAGGCCGCTACTTTGCCAGACAAAGTACCCTGGGCATGGGTGAGAGAGAATGAGGAGGATGAGGACGGCTTGGTCATCCACTTGACCAAGTCTTCCGCATGTTGCGGCTCAACACGGCCAGCTGCAGAAAAAAAGGCCAAGCGTGTCCCACGGCCACGTGCTGATGGGGATGCAACATCTCCACAACCAGCACTAGACACAGAGCCTGCTTGCCCTCTCTTTTTGGCATGTGACTGTCTGCCTCTCCTTCTTGGCCTTCCAGACATACTAATGGCCTGTAGCTGCACTAAGCTGGGATATATATATATATATATATATATATATATATATATATATATATATATATATGTACTGATACTGCAGCTAGCAAAATCAACTGCCTGCCTGTAGTATGAGAACACCACCAACCTTCTACAGGTAGCTTTAGCTGAACACTGTGCAGAGCTCGCAAAAAACTAACTTGTAGGTTTAGCTGAACACTGTGAGGTGGACGCACCACACTAACTTGTAGTTTTAGCTGAACACTGTGAGCAGGACGCACTGCACTAACTTGTAGCTTTAGATGGACACTGTGCAGAGGTCTCACTACACCAACTTGTAGGCTTAGCTGAACACTGTGAGCAGGACGCACAGCACTAACTTGTAGTTTTAGCTGAATACTGTGAGCAGGACGCACTGCACTAACTTGTAGCTTTAGATGAACACTGTGCAGAGGTCTCACTACACCAACTTGTAGGTTTAGCTGAACACTGTGAGCAGGACGCACAGCACTAACTTGTAGTTTTAGCTGAACACTGTGAGCAGGACGCACTGCACTAACTTGTAGCTTTAGATGAACACTGTGCAGAGGTCTCACTACACCAACTTGTAGGTTTAGCTGAACACTGTGAGCAGGACGCACAGCACTAACTTGTAGTTTTAGCTGAACACTGTGAGCAGGACGCACCGCACTAACTTGTAGCTTTAGCTGAACACTGTGAGCAGGACGCACCCCACTAACTTGTAGGTTTAGCTGAACACTGTGAGCAGGACGCACCTCACTAACTTGTAGGTTTAGCTGAACACTGTGAGCAGGACGCACCCCACTAACTTGTAGGTTTAGCTGGACGCACCCCACTAACTTGTAGCTTTAGATGAACACTGTGCAGAGGTCTCACTACACCAAATTGTAGGTTTAGCTGAACACTGTGAGCAGGACGCACCCCACTAACTTGTAGGTTTAGCTGAACACTGTGAGCAGGACGCACCTCACTAACTTGTAGGTTTAGCTGAACACTGTGAGCAGGACGCACCCCACTAACTTGTAGGTTTAGCTGGACGCACCCCACTAACTTGTAGCTTTAGATGAACACTGTGCAGAGGTCTCACTACACCAAATTGTAGGTTTAGCTGAACACTGTGAGCAGGACGCACCCCACTAACTTGTAGGTTTAGCTGAACACTGTGAGCAGGACGCACCTCACTAACTTGTAGGTTTAGCTGAACACTGTGAGCAGGACGCACCCCACTAACTTGTAGTTTTAGCTGAACACTGAGCAGGACGCACCGCACTAACTTGTAGGTTTAGCTGAACACTGTGAGCAGGACACACCCCACTAATTGTAAATAGTCTAGCTGCCTGTCTGTGGTACTAATAGGATCAAAAGAACACCAGTAATTTTCTTCAGGTAGCTGTATATACTGTAACAAGACAAGCCTGCCTGTCAGTAGGAAGATAACAGGAACGGATCTAGCTGAACACTGTGAGCAGGACGCACTGCACTAACTGTAAATAGTCTAGCTGCCTGACTGTGGTACTAATAGGATCAAAAGAACACCAGTAATTTTCTTCAGGTAGCTGTAAATACTGTAACAAGACAAGCCTGCCTGTCAGTAGGAAGATAACAGGAACGGATCTAGCTAAACTGAATACAGTGTATATATATATATATATATATATATATATATATATATATATATATATATGCAACACCTGGGATGCATATATATATACACAATACACTGTAAGTGCAGCTAAACTGACTGACTGTTCTGCCTAATCTATCTAACTCAAATCAAATGTCACTGTCTGTCTCTCTCTCTCTCTCTATGAACGCCGGATCACACACTACACAGGGCCGCCGTGCAGGCGGCCTTATATAGTGTGGGGCGTGTACTAAATCCCCTGAGCCATAATTGGCCAAAGCCTCCTTGGCTTTGGCCAATTACGGCTCTCTGTTCAGATGGCGCTGTGATTGGCCAAGCATGCGGGTCATAGTGCATGCTTGGCCAATCATCAGCCAGCAATGCACTGCGATGCCGCAGTGAATTATGGGCCGTGACGCGCCACACGAATTTGGCGTGAACGGCCCATATCGTTCGCAATTCGGCGAACGGGCGAACAGACGATGTTCGAGTCGAACATGGGTTCGACTCGAACACGAAGCTCATCCCTAGTTATGAGGAAAGGTTGCGAGCACTGAACTTATTCTCTCTGGAGAAGAGACACTTGAGAGGGGATATGATTTCAATTCACAAATACCGGACTGGTGACCCCACAATAGGGATAAAACTTTTTCGCAGAAGAGAGTTTACCAAGACTCGTGGCCACTCATTAAAATTAGAAGAAAAGAGGTTTAACCTTAAACTACGTAGAGGGTTCTTTAATGTAAGAGAGGCAAAGATGTGGAATTCCCTTCCACAGGCGGTGGTCTCAGCGGGGAGCATTGATAGCTTCAAGAAACTATTGGATAAGCACCTGAATGACCTCAACATACAGGGATATGTAATGTAATACTGACACATAATCACACACATAGGTTGGACTTGATGGACTTGTGTCTTTTTTCAACCTCACCTACTATGTAACTATGTAACATAGGCATCTCCCCGTTCTGCCTCTCTGTGTCACGATTGCGGGCCACCGGCGGATATTGAGCCCACGGAACCTGCGGGCACGCTCCCACAGGGCGTGACGTCCCACCGGCAGCACGCACACACGCCCGCTAGCCACCAATGACGCAGCGACTTACAGGTACGTTGTTTTGCGCACCCATGCCACTTTTCCAATATATATCGGTGTGAGCCAGTCAGCAAGTGGTTAAGGAATGGCATACTCCTGCTGTTCCTTCAGACCCATACTTTAAACACTAACTCCCAAGCGCACAGGAGTGACGCCATCGCCGGCTCAGCCATTCATATCGCCGAAACCCATGAACCCAGGAAGACCAGGTGAAGCTGGAAACACCTTCAGTGGTAACAGCGCGCCACTGGAGGGCTTCATTTTTGGGTAAGTCTGTCATAATGTGCTAGTATGTGATGCATACTAGCACATTATGACTTAAACTGCCCAGTGTCCATTTTATTTTTATGCAATTTACTCCCGCTTTAATGGGAATCTATTTATTTTTATCTTATTTTTGTTGCTGTAGCTCTTAAAATTTGACTTTAAGTTTTATTTCTAAAACAGAAAATATAACAAAAAGGTTACATAAGAAACCAACTCATAAAAATACCAGAACTGATGTCTATTAAAAATGATCAGAGGACCACATACGAGGTCTTTTAAATACCACAAAGAAAAAGATTAATGTAAAACGAATGTGACAAAGACTAGCCTGTAGATTGTATGAAGGATCATGGATGTAGAAATATAGTGTGTAGCTTAGAATTTGCTTCCCCTTCTCTGGTGTGGATAGTCATTTGGCCATTCGCTTGTGACACAGATAATTACTGTAAGCTAACAGTGGAACAACTTGTCGGTAGTGGAGTAATAATAAATCACCCTATGTGGTGTTCACAGGTGATCTACCAACTCGAGATGTCAGAACCCCCGGATGCAATGGTATTCACAGCCAGCCATTGCAATTTGTAATCCCCATAGTAATATGATGCAATGTTCATTACGATCTCAGCGGTGGAGAAAGTATAATGAGCGTAACAGGTAACAGATAGAATTCCAGGTAATGAGAAGTAACAACTCAAAAACTGCTTATAGAAATCCAGCTATAGCAGTTGTTGTTTCAGATTAGCTGGAATCCTATCTATTACCGCTTACACTCATTATATTGTCTCCACTGCTGATAACGTAATGAACACGCCATTATATTACTATATGAATTGCAAATTGCAATGACTGGCTGTGAATACCATTGTAAAGATTAGGGGTCTCCGAGATGTTCAGTACTAGAGTCACATCTTCAAAATCAGTTTTATAAATGAACAAAATGAGTTTTATAAATGACCGAATCAAATTTAAATGAATGAATATGTTTTACTTGGAGTTTTTTTTGTAATTAGCAGGATATGACTGAGAACAACAGGAAAAAAAAACTTCAGTAAAACAAAACAACAAAATTCCAAATAAACGTGAGCCCATCAGAATCCCTTCTTACATCAGAGTCCCCATCAAAGCCCCCTTACATCACAGTCTCCATCAGAGCCCCCTTACATTACAGTCCTCTTACATCAGAGTTCCCATCAAGGCCTCCTTACATCAAAGTCCCCATCAGAGCCCTCTTATATCAGACTTCCCATCAGAGCCCCCTTACATCAGTGTTTCCATCAAAGCCCCCTTACGTCAGAGTCCTCTTACATCAGAGTCCCCATCAGAGTCCCCATCAAAGCCCCCTTACATCAGAGTTCCCATCAGAGTCCACTTACATCAGAGTCCCCCATCAAAGCCCCCTTACATCAGAGTCCCCATCAAAGCCCCCTTACATCAGAGTTCCCATCAGAGTCCACTTACATCAGAGTCCCCCATCAAAGCCCCCCTACATCCGAGTTCCCATCAAAGCCCCCTTACATCAGAGTTCCCATCAGAGTCCACTTACATCAGAGTCCCCATCAAAGCCCCCTTACGTCAGTGTTCCCATCAAAGCCCCCTTACGTCAGAGTCCCCATCAAAGCCCCCTTACATCAGAGTTCCCATCAGAGTCCCCATCAAAGCCCCCTTACATCAGAGTTCCCATCAGAGTCCACTTACATCAGAGTCCCCTATCAAAGCCCCCTTACATCCGAGTCCCCATCAAAGCCCCCTTACTTCAGAGTTCCCATCAGAGTCCACTTACATCAGAGTCCCCCATCAAAGCCCCCTTACATCAGTGTTCCCATCAAAGCCCCCTTACGTCAGAGTCCCCATCAAAGCCCCCTTACATCAGAGTTCCCATCAAAGCCCCCTTACATCAGAGTTCCCATCAGAGTCCCCATCAAAGCCCTCTTACATCAGAGTCCCCATCAAAGCCCCCTTACATCAGAGTTCCCATCAGAGTCCCCATCAAAGCCCCCTTACATCAGAGTCCCCATCAAAGCCCCCTTACATCAGAGTTCCCATCAGAGTCCCCATCAAAGCCCTCTTACATCAGAGTTCCCATCAGAGTCCCCATCAAAGCCCTCTTACATCAGAGTCCCCATCAAAGCCCCCTTACATCAGAGTTCCCATCAGAGTCCCCATCAAAGCCCTCTTACATCAGAGTTCCCATCAGAGTCCCCATCAAAGCCCTCTTACATCAGAGTCCCCATCAGAGTCCCCATCAAAGCCCTCTTACATCGGAGTTGCCTTCAGAGCACCCTTACATCATAATCTCTATCAAAGTCCCCCTTACATTGAAGCCTCCCTTACATTAGTGTCCCCCCCTTAACCCCTTCCCTCACTATAGCCGAAAGACAGCTACAGAGCTTATCAGTGCAGTCCCAGCAGTGCCCACCAGTGCTGCCAATCAATGCCCACCAGTGCTCATAAGTGCTGCTCTTCAGTGCCCCTACCAGTGCCCATTAGTGCTGCCTATCAGTGCCCATCAGTGCCACCTATCAATGCACACCAGTGCCGCCTCATCAGTGCCACATATGAGTGCCGCCTCATCAATGCAGCCTATCAGTGCCCATCAGTGTAGGCTCATCAGCACACATCAGCAAAGGAAAAAAATTACCTGTTTGCAAAATTTTCTAACAAACTAATAAAAATGTTGCTTTTTTTTTTTTTCAAAAATTGTAGGTCTTTTTTCGTTTGTTTAGCAAAAAATTAAAAAAAAACCCCAGTGGTGATTAAATACCACCAAAAGAAAGCTCTATTTGTTTGAAAAAATGATAAAAAATGTATATGAGTACAGTGTTGCATGACCGCGCAATTGTCATTCAAAGTGTCACAGTGCTGAAAGCTGGAAGTTGGCCTGGGCATGGGGGGTAAAAGTGTCCAGTTTTGGTTAAATGAAAGACCCCATCAGAGTTCACCCTTACATCTGAGTCCCCATCAGAGTCCCTTCTTACATCAGAGACCCGTAGAAAATCTTGAAGCGAGCCAGATTTGGCTTATGAGCTGTAGTTTGGAGACGACTGGCATAGATCAAAAAATATATATTTTCATGGGACTTTAATTAGTACCAAAATAAAGCAAAACAACAATTATTAAAATAACTCAGTTAAATAACTAGCACTAAACTTTCCACATATACAGGAAGCTCCTTTAACCACTTGCCACCTGGCCACAGGACAATTACTGCGGCAGGGCGGCACAGGCAGGCAGGATGACGTACATCATCCTGCCACCTCTGGGTTAGGAGCGTGCAACTATGGTGACAATGAACTACTCTGATGAAAGTATGTAAAAAAAAAAAAGAAAAGAATGTTTAAAAATTGAATAAAAAATTATTAAAACTTGTTTTGTACCGCACAGGTGATAGTCCATAAAAGAAATTAACAGTCCGCCAGTGTGAAAGGGGTCTAACACATCTGTGCTCTGTACGCAATTAATGTGCACCTCCACGCCCCATAATGTTCGCTGTTCAGTGAAAGGGCGAGCACCTGATGTTTGAATTGAACTTACGTTCGACTCGAACATCGGGCTCATCCCTACTTTCTACAAGTCAGAGAATGAAGAAGCCAGCAAGAAGTGTTTTCAGCGGTGTGATGATGACCTTTTATAGTTTAATGAGTGGGCGGGTCACAATGGAATTTGCAAAGCAGTAGTGGTGTCACCACTGGCCTGGCTGTGCATGGTGGCAGGGGTTGGTAAACCATCAGACCAACTAAGAAAAATTCAAAATACATTTTAAAAGAAAAACCAATACTGGAAAAAACAATACTGGTTTCTGACCAATACTGGCAGTATTGGTCAAAAAGTGTGCCATTTATTAGCCCTGAGATCAGATAGGAGAGGGGTCACCTGCTATGGGGTGTCACACACCAACCTGACACTCCGCTGATGTGTTTGCTTTGGCAGGGAGAGAAAACCAAAGCCTAACGCAGTACAAGTATTTATGTATGGTTTTCCTATCATTGTTTTATAAAGATTAATATTGTTCCTTTAATTGGTATATATTAATTATTCTTTAATATTAAATTAATCGTTTTAAAATAATTTATTTAGATTAAATATACAATTATCACTTTAGATTAAATAATTTAAACTAGAAAAGCTACAATTTCTGGGGAAATTGTGTGAAGTGTTTTTGAGTGGAGTTTCAATATATGTCAATGGACGGTGTGAGTTGCAAACAAATGGTCAAATTGTGAAAACTATCAGGACTATGGCTTAGCCGTGGACATGTTTAGTGGCAGCAGTGATAGCTGAATGTTTTGTATAGGTGGGCTTGAAAATGAGGGAGTGGTGGCAGTTTAGAAATCATGTCCTGATTTTTCAGCTTTTGTCACCTCCCACTCTAGTTTTGAACATTTCACCATTCATTCCTATGGGACCAATTTTGCTGCAAAAACGACGATATTTCGTGAACCATTTGGCGAAATGTTCCACAAAGTAAAGGCACACCAATCGGGAACAATCCGCACGTTTCGGTATATAACTGTCTATGTAGTGTAAAAGCTGTGGGAGGAGTTAGGGTGGTAAATTTGGCTATAATAATAAGAATAATATATATGTGAGATAACAGTAAGTGGTCTTGCTATGCAAGAACACTTAAATATATATGTGAGATAACAGTAAGACTCGGTTCACACAGGGACGACTTGTCAGGCGACCTAGCCGCCTGACAAGTCGCCTCCCGTTCTGTACAATGGAACCGTTCTAATAGGAGCGACACTAGTCGCTCCGGCTTAGAAAAAGGTTCCTGTACTACTTTGGGGGCGACTTGGGGCGACTTGCATAGACTTCTATACAGAAGTCGTTTTGCAAGTCGCCGCGGAAGTCGTTTGCAGGTCGCCTCGCTGAGGCAACCTGCAAGTCGTGCCACGCCCCTGTGTGAACCGGGTCTAAGTGGTCTTGCTATGCATCATTAGCTGAAAGAGCTGAACATTTTTTTCAAAAATATTTTTCTTTTTCAAAAATGATTTTTTTTCAAAAATGATTTTTTTTCAAAAATGATTTTTTTTAATGATTTTTTTTTAAATGATTTTTTTTCAAAAATGTTTTTTTCAAAAATGATTTTTTTTTTAAATGATTTTTTTTAAAATGATTTTTTTTTTAATTTTATTTTTTTTTTATTTTTTTAAATGATTTTTTTTCAAAAATGATTTTTTTTCAAAAATGATTTTTTTTTCAAAAATGATTTTTTTTTTAAATTAATTTTTTTTTAAATGATTTTTTTTTCAAAAATGTTTTTTTTCAAAAATTATTTTCTTTTCAAGAATTATTTTTTTTCAAAAATGTTTTATTTTTTTCAAAAATGTTTTATTTTTTTCAAAAATGATTTTTTTTTCAACAATGATTTTTTTAAATGTTTTTTTTTCAAAAAAAAATTTTTTCACAAATTATTTATTTTAAATGATTTTTTTTCAAAAATGTTTTTTTTTCAAAAATTTTTTTTTCAAATTATTTTTTTTCAAATTTTTTTTTTCAAAAATGTTTAATTTTTTTTCAAAAATTTTTATTTTTTTCAAAAAATTTTATTTTTTTCAAAAAATTTTTTTTCAAAAATTATTTTTTTTCAAAAATTATTTTTTTTCAAAAATTTTTTTCAAAAATTATTTTTTTTAAATGATTTTTTTAAATGATTTTTTTTCAAAAATTTTTTTTTTCAAAAATTTTTTTTTTCAAAAATGTTTTTTTTCAAAAATGATTTTTTTTCAAATACTAGTAAAACAGTTGAAGTCCCATCATTAGCTGAAAGAGCTGAACATTTTTTTTAAAAATGATTTTTTTTTCCAAAAATGATTTAGTTTTTTCTTTTTCAATGATTTTTTTTAATGATTTTATTTTTTTCAAAAATTATTTTTTTAATGATTTTTTTTTTCAAAATTTTTTTTTTTCAAAAATTATTTATTTTTTTCAAATTTTTTTTTTCAAAAATGATTTTGTTTTTGTTTTTTTTCAATGATTTTTTAAATGATTTTATTTTTTCAAAAATGATTATTTTTTTTTAGATTCTTTTTTTTCAAAAATGATTTTTTTTTTCTAAAATGATTTTTTTTTTTGTTTAAAAATGAATTTAAAAAAATATATAATTTTTTTTTTCATGGGATGGTCATAATGTTTTGGCTGATCATGGGGGGGATCATGTCAGTTTTGTCACCTCCCACTCTAGTTTTGAACATTTCGCCATTCATTCCTATGGGACCAATTTCGCCGCAAAACAACAATATTTCGTGAACCATTCGGCGAAACGTTCCACAAAGTAATAGCACACCAATTAAATGACATTGATTCCGGATTCACACTGGTATTTTTCAGCTTTTCACAAAGTTACACAAGGTAAAAGCACACCAATTAAATGACATTGAACATTTCGCCCTTCATTCCTATGGGGCCAATTTCGCCACAAAAATGATGATATTTCGTGGACCATTCGGCGAAACGTTCCACATAGTAATAGCACACCAATCGGGAACAATCCGCACCTTCGGTATATTACTGTCTATGTAGTGTAAAAGCTGTTGGAGGAGTTAGGGTGGTAAATTTGGCTATAATAAGAATAATAATATATATGTGAGATAACAGTAAGTGGTCTTGCTATGCATCATTAGCTGAAAGAGCTGAACATTTTTTTCAAAAATGATTTTTTTTTCAAAAATGATTTTTTTTTCAAAAATGAATTTTTTTTAAATGATTTTTTTCAAAAATGTTTTTTTTCAAAAATTATTTTTTTTTAAATGATTTTTTTTTTCAAAAAATGTTTTTTTTTCAAAAATTATTTTTTTTCGAAAATGTTTTATTTTTTTTAAAAATTATTTTTTTTTCAAAAATTATTTTTTTTTCAAAAATTATTTTTTTTTTCAAAAATGTTTTTTTTTCATGGGGTGGTCAGAATGTTTTGGCTGATCATGGGGTGTTTTTGCCTCTACAACTGGAGTGGGCGGAGTAACTGGGTGGAGTGGCTTGAGGAACTGTGAAAAGTGTTAAAAAGTATAAATAGTAGTAAAAAAGTTGAAGAAGTCCCATCATTAGCTGAAAGAGCAGAACATTTTTTTCAAAAAAAAAAAGATTTTTTTTTTTTTCAAAAATGATTTTTTTTTTTTAATTATTATTTTTTTCATGGGGTGGTCATAATGTTTTGGCTGATCATGGGGTTGTCTGCTTTTGTCACCTCCCACTCTAGCTTTGAACATTGTGCCATTCATTCCTATGGGACCAATTTCGTCACAAAAACGACAATATTTCGTGAACCATTCAGGGAAACGTTCCACAAAGTAATAGCACACCAATCGGGAACAATCCGCACGTTTCGGTATATTACTGTCTGTGTAGTGTAAAAGCTGTGGAAGGAGTTAGGGCGGTAATTTTGGCTATAATAAGAAAAATATATATGTGAGATAACAGTAAGTGGTCTTGCTATGCAAGAAGGCTGCTCATTGATTCCTCCTTCCATGGCTGGGCTTTCAACTAGGGCAACTGATTTATGGGGTATTCTAATGGGGCAAATGATCTATGGGAGTGTTCAGATAGGGGAAACCAATCTATCAGGGTACTCTGATGGGGGCAACTGATCTGTTGGGACACTCTAATAGCGGCAACGTATCTATATGGGGACTTTGTTTGGGGCATTCGATCTATTTGAAGACTCTGATGGGGGCAACTGATCTGTTGGGGGCACTCTGATGGGGGAAACTAATATATGAGGGTATTTCAATTGGGGTTCCTGATGTAAGGGAACACTGTGAAGGAGAACGCCTGATGTAAGGGGACATACTGATAGTGGTAACTGATCTATGGGGGTGCTCTGTTTGGGGCAGCCAATCTATGAGGGTAATCTGATTTTGGTTTCTGGGGGGTACCTATATAAGGGGACACTCTGATGGGGCACCTGATGTAAGGTGGCACTCTGATGGGTACACCTGATGTAAAGGGTTCCTTGATTAGGGTGATTGATCTAAGGGGATATTCTGATGGAGGCATCTGATATATGGGCCACACTGATGGGGGCAACTGATATATGAGGTCATTATGATTGGGATTCCTGGTTTATAGTGCACCTGATGTAGGGGGGCACTCTGATGGGGGCACTTGATATAAGGTGGTTCTGTTTTCTTTTACTTGAAATGTGGATGTGATTGGCCTACTTTTATGTTATTTATTTGTCTTACATCTTGTTTCTGTAAAAGATAAATGTTTGTGGAAGGCCAGAATAAAAGGGTACAGCCAGTGAAGTTGAAGAAGCTCAGAGTCATAGAGATCACAGGAAGGATATGAGGGATGTCCAGAAGGCAGAATCCAGGCTTGGAGATAACCGGTCACCATGAACAGCTCCAAGGCCAAGACACCACTGGAAGCTCTGAGGATCGGCATTAAGCAGCTGCATCGGGAGGGGGTAAAACTTCATGTTCTAACAATTAATTTGCTACAAGTCACCCCCCAGTCTGATCTGCTGATACTCCAGACTACCCTCCAATTTGGTCCACTTACACTACAGGTCATTTTCCAGTATAGTTGGAGCTATTCGGTGCAGGGTGTTTTGTCTACTTAGGTGAAGGTGCATTTTACTGCCCCCCCCCCCCTACTGTCCTGCCACCACCCCTTCCCCCCACGGTCTTCCCACTATCCTCTCCACAATGGAATTCCTGCAGTCCAGTCCTTTACATTTCTATATTTGTTGTTTACATGTTTTAAAACATAAAATCATTTTAGGCTTGAAGATTACTTAAAACCCCCAAACTATTCTTTTTTTTTTTTGTTGGAAATCAGACACCCTAGAGAATAAAATGTTGGTAGTTCTAATTTTTTTATGTTACATGACATTAGCACAATTGTTTATAAAACACAACATTTCAGTAAAAAATACATAAATGCAATTTATTACTTTATTTTTTTTGGTCATACCGAGTAAATAGATACCCATGTCAAAACTTAAAATTGCGTGCGCCTGCAAGGATTTAAAAACTCCTACAGGTCATCAGTTTAGAGTTATGCAGGAGCACTGCTGCTAAAATTTTTGCTCTCACTCTGGCGTGCACGCCCATATTTAACATGTGTAGGACAATTGCTGTCTTTATATGTAGGTGCCCCAACGCATGCATTTTTTGTAGGTGTGTGTGTGGGGGGGCTCTAAAAATGATACATTACAAAAGAAAAATGTATGTCTCATTATATTCTTAAAACATTTTTGGTTTGCTTTGTATTTATTTTTACATAATTTTATTGCTATAACATAGGGGACCAATAGCCCCCTATAGGATAGCATATAGGTAACAAGTTCTCTTTATGGAGACACCCAGGGTCTATTAGACCCTGAATGTCTCCTTTATGATCCACTGCAGCTGATGGAAGACAGACCATGTTTCATCAGCTGCTTCCCCCAGTCCTAATTCCGGAGAATGACAGCTCCGGTCCAGGAAGTGATGTTATACACGTCACTTCCTATTCTGTGTAAAGGAGAGAGGCTGAGCGGATGTAGGCCAGCGACAACCAACCATGACAGGACAAAATATGAAAAAAAGGGACACTCCTAAGGCCACATCCGTATAAATTTTATGTCATAAGAGAGAAAGAGAGGAGGGGGTTCAGTAAGGAACCCCTCAACGGACTTTAGTGGCACAACAAACCTAAGAAAGCATAATCAAAATAACAATATAATACATTTTATTAAATATAAATGCATACAATACAAAGACATTGACAAAAGGTAATAAAAAACCATCTATATAAAAATATACATGATATAAGCACCGATGTGTCTACGCGTTTCGTAGAAAACTTCTTCAGGACGAATTCAGGTTTCAGTTAATACACAGGAGCGTCTCACTTGTACAGAGGCTTTCACAAGTCCAAACCAATGGTAATTCAAATTTCTTAGAGTATAGACATCAAGGTCTTATCAATAGAGGTAGGTATCCATCCACTGTCTCCATCTACAACTAATCTCGGGGTTCATTTCCCACAAAGAAAGAACCAAAAAGTAGCCGTTTAATAGGTAGGGTTATTCCATCAACCATAGAAGGGCAACAAACAGCCCATAAGCCGTGTCTGCTCAAAGGTCCATATGGAACCGTGCAAATGCACTGAAAGAGCTTCTGGCTAAATTGGATGTAAATCCCCAGGAGAAGCACCCTCCCAATGTTGAGGGCATGTGGCCTGGTGCGGTTCAGGAGGGGGGGCGCTCTGTCATCCCCCCCTCCTTTCCTGCAGCCTGCCAGGTTGCGTGCTCGGATAAGGGTCTGGTATGGATTTTTGGGGGGACCCCACGCCATTTAAAAAAAAAAATTGGTGTCGGGTTCCCCTTAAAATCCATACCAGACCTGAAGGGTCTGGTATGGATTTTGAGGGGGACCCCCACGCCATTTTTTTTTTCAAATTGGCGCGGGGTTCCCCTTAATACCCATACCAGACCTGAAGGGCCTGGTATGGAATTTAGGGGGACCCCCACGCCATTTTTAAACAAAATTTTGGTTTGAGGTTCCCCTGTGGGGAAATCCCATGCCGTTTTTATCAATGAACTTTTATGTGTATTGTCGGACTGGCAATTCATTAATAGCCGCGAGTAGTTTTAAATGACTTTTTTTCCTTTAAAATGGCATTTTGCTATCAGACTGTTCTAAACACGGAAAACATGCGCCCCTTTACAGGCATACTATAGACACCCCCCAGGTATGAAAGTTAAAGGAATATTACACTTTTATTGTTTCACTTTAAGCATTATTAAAATCACTGCTCCCGAAAAAACGGACGTTTTTAAAACTTTTTTTTGCATTGATACATGTCCCCTGGGGCATGACCCGGTCCCCAAACCCTTTTTAGGACAATACCATGCAAATTAGCCTTTAAAATTAGCACTTTTGATTTCAAACTTTCGAGTCCCATAGACTTCAATGGGGTTCGAACTTTCGTGCAAAGTTTTGGTCCGTTCGCAGGTTCTGGTGCGAACCGAACCGGGGGGTGTTCGGCTCATCCCTACTGGCAGGTATGCTTTTCAGAGCCCCATCATTTCTAATAGCAGCCCAGCCCTGTCATCTGCACTCAATAATTTTCTCTTTTTCACGTCACAGCTCAACACACCCCTTTACTACTCAGTGAATCATGTGTGTGATAATGCACATCCACAACATTTTTTTAAACTTGTGTAAGGGCTTGTTTACACATGTGAAAAGGACTACCGCTCTTCTGAAGAGTGATTCACTTGTGGATTGCCTTTCAGAGGCATTTAACAGACAGTGATAAGGTGATATGTTGCCTTTTTTAACCCCCTAATTGCTGCTCTATTTCACAGCAACTGTGCGCATTGCATGGGGTTGCAGAGCAGTCGCAGCGCAGCGCAGCCCCATTTACTAAAATAGGTTGCGTTTAGCAGGCGATGGTGCCCATCCAACAAAACTGCTGTCCAGTATAAATCACACAAATAGGAAACATGAAGGGAACACAAAGACACTGAATTTCAAAAGAGCCAACTTCCCTAAACTACAAACTTTGCTAAAAGGCATAAATTGGGATAAAATATTAGGAACAAAGAATACGGAGGAGAGATGGGTTTGCTTTAAGAGCATATTAAATAAGGGCATTAGCCAATGTATCCCATTGGGTAATAAATTTAAAAGAGCGAACAAACATCCTGGATGGCTTAACTCCAATGTAAAAATGCATATGAAAGCAAAGGAGAAGGCCTTCAAAAAATACAAGGTTGAGGGATCATCCTCAGCATTCAGAATTTATAAAGAATGCAATAAGAAATGTAAGGGTGCAATTAGGATGGCTAAGATAGAACATGAAAGACACATAGCGGAGGAGAGCAAAAGAAATCCCAAGAAATTCTTTAAGTATGTAAACAGTAAAAAAGGGAGGACAGACCATATTGGCCCCATAAAGAATGAGGAAGGACATCTGGTTACAAAGGATGGGGAGATGGCAAAGGTATTGAATTTATTCTTCTCCTCAGTCTTCACAAGTGAATCGGGGGGCTTCAGTAACCAAAACTGCAGTGTTTATCCTCATGACACATCACAGGAAGCACCTCCATGGTTAACAGAGGACGGAATTAAAATTAGACTTGAGAAACTTAACATTAATAAATCACCGGGACCAGATGGCTTGCATCCGAGGGTACTTAGGGAACTCAGTCAGGTGATTGCCAGACCGTTGTTCCTAATATTTACAGACAGTCTATTGACTGGAATGGTACCAGCTGATTGGAGAAAAGCCAATGTAGCACCAATATTTAAAAAGGGCCCAAAAAATATCCCTGGGAATTACAGACCAGTTAGCCTAACATCAATAGTATGTAAACTCTTGGAGGGGATGATAAGGGACTATATACAAGATTTTAGTAATAAGAATGATTTCATTAGCAGTAATCAGCATGGATTCATGAAGAATCGTTCTTGCCAAACCAATCTATTAACCTTCTATGAGGAGGTGAGTTGCCATCTAGATAAAGGAAGGCCCGTAGACGTGGTGTATCTGGATTTTGCAAAAGCATTTGACACAGTTCCCCATAAACGTTTACTATACAAAATAAGGTGCGTTGGCATGGACCATAGGGTGAGTACATGGATTGAAAACTGGCTACAAGGGCGTGTTCAGAGGGTGGTGATAAATGGGGAGTACTCAGAATGGTCAGGGGTGGGTAGTGGGGTTCCCCAGGGTTCTGTGCTGGGATCAATCCTATTTAATTTGTTCATAAACGACCTGGAGGATGGGATAAAGAGTTCAATCTCTGTATTTGCAGACGATACCAAGCTAAGCAGGGCAATAACTTCTCCGGAGGATGTGGAAATCTTGCAAAAAGACCTGAACAAATTAATGGGGTGGGGGATTACATGGCAAATGAGGTTCAATGTAGAAAAATGTAAAATAATGCATTTGGGTGGCAAAAATATGAATGCAATCTATACACTGGGGGGAGAACCTCTGGGGGAATCTAGGATGGTAAAGGACCTGGGGGTCCTAGTGGATGATAGGCTCAGCAATGGCATGCAATGCCAAGCTGCTGCTAATAAAGCAAACAGAATATTGGCATGCATTAAAAGGGGGATCAACTGCAGAGATAAAACGATAATTCTCCCGCTCTACAAGTCCCTGGTCCGGCCGCACCTGGAGTATGCTGTCCAGTTCTGGGCACCAGTCCTCAGGAGGGACGTACTGGAAATGGAGAGAGTACAAAGAAGGGCAACAAAGCTAATAAAGGGTCTGGAGGATCTTAGTTATGAGGAAAGGTTACAAGCACTGAACTTATTCTCTCTGGAGAAGAGACGCTTGAGAGGGGATATGATTTCAATTTACAAATACTGTACTGGTGACCCCACAATAGGGATAAAACTTTTTCGCAGAAGAGAGTTTAATAAGACTCGTGGCCACTCATTACAATTAGAAGAAAAGAGGTTTAACCTTAAACTACGTAGAGGGTTCTTTACTGTAAGAGCGGCAAGGATGTGGAATTCCTTTCCACAGGCGGTGGTCTCAGCGGGGAGCATTGATAGCTTCAAGAAACTATTAGATAATCACCTGAATGACCGCAATATACAGGGATATGTAATGTAATACTGACACATTATCACACACATAGGTTGGACTTGATGGACTTGTGTCTTTTTTCAACCTCACCTACTATGTAGCTATGTAATACTATGTAAAACAGTGGGTTTAATTCCCACAAAGCAAAGCATTGCAGTCATTGTATGTGTACACCACCCTGCTGTAGCTTAAGTGGGTGGGGGGTGGGGGGTATGGATGGGGCAGTAAAAACATGGCTCAACTACGTGTTTGTACCACTCTCAACCACAAGTGTAAAAATGCCCGTACCCATTAAGGAAAGTTATACAGGTGTCTTTTTTTAAAGGTAGTAAAATGAGTAAAAATGAGTGGATGCTCATAAAAAAATAAAATAAATCGCAATCTCTTGTTCTCCTGACAATAAATCTGCATTGATAAGGAGCTTGAATTGAGATTTGACCAAATAAGGGTAAATAAAAAAATATAATACAGTAATCTCAGCCTAAAGTGGTTGTAAAGGCTGAAGGTTTTTTTTATCCAGCCCAGTTTCTGAAGGGAGGGGATCATGCTCTGCTTCAGTATGTCACAGTACATGTTGGCATTCATGGTTCCCTCAATGAACTGTAGCTCCCCAGTGCCAGCAGCACTCATGCAGCCCCAGACCATGACATTCCCACCACCATGCTTGACTGTAGGCAAGACACACTTGTCTTTGTACTCCTCACCTGGTTGCCGCCACACACGCTTGACACCATCTGAACCAAATAAGTTTACCTTGGTCTCATCAGACCACAGGATATGGTTCCAGTAATCCATGTCCTTAGTCTGCTTGTCTTCAGCAAACGGTTTGCGGGCTTTGTTGTGCATCATCTTTATAAGAGGCTTTCTTCTGGGTCGACAGCTATGCAGACCAATTTGCAGAGTGCGGCGAGTGGTCTGAGCACTGACAGGCTGACCCCCCACCTCTTCAACCTCAGCAGTAATGCTGGCAGCACTCATACGTCTATTTCTATATACGACAACCTCTGGATATGAGAACGTGCACTCTACTTCTTTGGTCGACCATGGCGAGGCCTGTTCTGAGTGGAACCTGTCCTGTTTAACCGCTGTATGGTCTTGGCCACCGTACTGCAGCTCAGTTTCAGGGTCTTGCCAATCTTATTATAGCCTAGGCCAGTAATGGCGAACCTTGGCACCCCAGATGTTTTGGAACTACATTTCCCATGATGCTCATGCACTCTGCAGTGTAGTTGAGCATGATGGGAAATGTAGTTCCAAAACATCTGGGGTGCCAATGTTCGCCATCACTGGCCTAGGCCATCTTTATGTAGAGCAACAATTATTTTTTTCAGATCCTCAGAGAGTTCTTTGCCATGAGGTGCCATGTTGAACTTCCAGTGACCAGTATGAGAGAGTGAGAGCAATAACACCAAATTTAACACACCTGCTCCCCATTCACATCTGAGACCTTGTAACACTAACAAGTCTCATGACACCGGGGAGGGAAGATGGCTAATTGGGCCCAAGTGGGCCCAATTTGGAAATTTTCACTTAGGGGTGTACTCACTTTTGTTGCCAGCGGTTTCGACATTAATGGCTGTGTGTTGAGTTATTTTGAGGGGACAGGAATTTTACACTGTTATACAAGCTGTACACTCACTACTTTACATTGTAGCAAAGTGTCATTTCTTGTAAAATATATACAAAAATGTGGGGGTGTACTCACTTTTGTGAGATACTGTGTATATATATATATATATATATATATATATATATATATATATATATATATATAATATGTAGAAAGGCCAGTATGGTGGCCTGAATTTATGGGAGAAGCCCGGGGGGTACTTAACCAGCCCGCTCGCCTGTGGTCTTTGTTGGTTTCCTGTGCGCGATACCCACCCTCCCATCCCCTTTTCAGGGCATTTCTCAAATATTCATTTCTCTTCACAGAATATTCATTTCTAAATCTAGGGTATGCCCCCTTATTTTGGTGTACCGTCCATCAGACCAAGGCACACTTTCAGGTCCATTTCATGTGGTAAGTCTTATGTTAACTATAAATGTTACCCATGTCCGTATCGGCCATAGGGCTTCAACCATAAATATATATATATGTATATATATATATGTATGTATGTGTATATATATATATATATATATATATCAATCATTTGTAAATGCTATAACTTTCACACAAACCAATTAATATACACTTATTGGGATTTTTTTATACCAAAGACATGAAGCAGAACACATACATTTTATTGAATATATTTTATAACAGAAAGTAGAAAATATTAGAGTTTTTCATTAAAAAAAACAAAAAACAGTAGTGATCAAGTACCACCGCCTGCCCGGTGGCGATGGGAGGTGCAGGGGAGCTCCGTGGCTGCGCTGGCTTTCGGAATGAGTGTGAGTCGGAAGCTGCTGCTGCTGCTCTGTGTCATTGAGCATCGTGTGTCCTGCAAAAGAGCTGGGACCAGGAACACCACCTTACAAGTAAAGGCTATTGTACAAGTGAAGGGGGTGGTAGTTGTGTACATGTGTGTGTCTGTGTACGTGTGTGTGTGCATGTGTACGTGTGTGTGTGTGCCTGTGTAGACGCAGGTGTGCCTGTGTACATGTGTGTGCCTGTGTATGTGTGTGTGCCTGTGTACTTGTGTGTGTGTTCCTGTGTACATGTGTGTGCCTGTGTACTTGTGTGTGATTGTGCCTGTGTACATGTGTGTGCCTGTGTACTTGTGTGTGATTGTGCCTGTGTACATGTGTGTGCCTGTGTACTTGTGTGTGATTGTGCCTGTGTACATGTGTGTGTGTCTGTGTACATGTGTGTGTGCCTGTGTATGTGTGTGTCTGTGTACATGTGTGTACCTGTGTACATGTGTGTGCCTGTGTACATTTGTCCCTGTGTACTTGTGTGTCTATGTGTGTGTGTACTTGTGTGTGCGTCTGAGTACGTGTGTGTGTGCATATGTACATGTGTATGTGTGCCTGTGTGTCTGTGTGTGTGTATGTGTCTGTGTACATGCATGTGTCTGTGTACATGTGTGTGCCTGTGTACGAGTGTATGTGTGCCTGAGTACGTGTGTGTGCATGTGTACATGTGTGTGTGTTTGTGTACATGTCTGTGTGTGTGACTGTGCACATGTGTGTGTGCCTGTGTACGTGTGTGTGTGCCTGCATACATGTGTGTGTACGTGTGTGTGTGTGCCTGCATACATGTGTGTGTCTGTGTACATGTGTGTGTGTGTGTGTGTGTCTGTTGTAAGGCCGGGGGGGGGGGCAGGTCTAAAGCTGTCTAATGAGCCCCACAATTTCTGGTGGCTGCCTTGCCACCAAAAGAAAACTCTATTTGTGTGAAAAAAATTATATTCATTTAATTTGCGTACATCGTTGCATGACCGAGTAATTGGCAGTTAAAGTAGCGCAGTGCTATGTAGCAAAACATGGCCTGGTCATGAAGGGGGTAAAACCTTCCAGAGGTCAAGTAGTTAAACATTATTTATTAAAAATTTTATTGTAGATGTCTATGGATGGCTAATGAACTCCCCATTCCCCTTTCTTTATTGACTCCAATGTATTTTGTCAAATATGACAAAATTTGGCTAAAATCTTCCAATTTTCCCCATAATCTTAGGGAAATTAAGAATGTCATTCACCTCTGTTAGGTGCAATACATTGGAACATGTACAGAAAAAATGCAGTTATAATAAAGCAGAGATGGGCAGACTCTTTTCAGTGTATACCAACGACCCAGAATAAATATTTTATCAGCAATTTGATGTTTTACAAACTATAAGAAAATAAAATCTAGCACAATGAGGTTGTGTAATAGGAATAGATCTCTTTAAGCACTGTGCAGTTATGTTTACACAATAGGTGGCTTTATTATAGGCAGTAAAACCCTGACATGTGAATGCTTTATATCTGATCGTTTGCTTGGAAATCAATTGCCTTGATAAAGGCTGAAACCCCATTTAATTCAGCACTGCAGAAGGGAGACCTCGGCCCCAGTGATATACATTGCTGCTACTAATTACAAAGAATTAACGGCATCCCAACACCAAACAGAAGGGCAAATCCCAAATCTAACATAAAAAAAACAGGAGGCCTTACATATTAAGCAGCTTCTTCACATGTGAGTGTTTACTGTTAGCCGTTATTTTCTTTAATGGGTTGTCACAACTTGGCAGTTTGTTTCTTTAGAACATTAAAGCCCAACTCCAAATTTTCCTCAACATGGTTTAAAATAGTAAAGCAGCTCTGACAACAATACTCACCTAGACTACTGCCCTGTACGCTAAAGAAATTCCTTTCTGCCACTTTATGTACTCAGTCACCCTGGTTGATGTTCAGCATCATAAAACTCAGAAGATTGAGGACATACTGTGAGTGCAGGGTATCACCATGGTGCCTTTCATTGACAGTGTAAAGATGCAAAGATCAGTGCTGGCATCAGCATCACTCTGCATCACTAAGGCAGCCTTTCTCAACCGGGGTGTTAAGGCACCCTGGCATACTGCCTGAGGTCTTCACGGCATCCTGGTTGAAAAAGGTTGTCAGATCCATCCGAATTCCCGCTCTGCGAACATCAGCACAGCAAGACAGTGCAGTGAAGAGCTGTAACAGGGGCAGCCGCTTCTGAATCCTGAGGTCTCCATCTAACCCTACAGGACAGTATCCAGCCAGCACCTCCTACAGCTACGGTATGTGGATTGTAATGCAAGAACGGTCCTGCCCTGAAGCTCTGGTGAGAGCAAAGCAGGGCACAGAGGAGATCAAAAGGGAGGGTGGGAGTTGGCATGCAGAGGTTAGTAGAAAGAGTGGGGTACATAGATGTGTCAACAGGGAGTTTTGGGGTACAGAGGTGAGCTAAAAGGGGGGTTGGGATACAGAAGTAAGCAGAGGGGGGTTTGGGGTACTAAAGTGAGCAGAGAGGGGGGCTTGGGATACACAAGGGAGCAGAGAGGGGGTGCAGAAGTGAGCAGAAGGGTTCTGGGGTTCAGGGATTAGCAGGGGGATTGGAGTCCAAAGGGGAGCAGAGTGGAATTGGGGTGCAGAAGTTAGCAGAGAGGGGAACATGCAGTGTGATTTTGCTTCCGATTCATTTGAAGGCATGCCCTTCTTGCACCACGTTCTGGTGTTCGTTTGTGTGGGTAGGCACGCCATTTTGTGGGCATTCAGCAAACCCAAAGTAAGGTGAACCACATCCTAACTGGGCTGCCTTGAAACTGAAAATAATTTTCCTTGACTGGAATAAGGTTGAGAAACACTGCACTAAGGACAGTCCACCGCCAGGAGAAGATCCCAAAAGGAAGAGAACCCAGTGAGTCACGACCAGCCTAAAGACAGCTAGGTAAGTATAAAAAGAAAACAGTAAAATTCAGTGGGAGGCTTCTGGGGACTGGACTAGGCTGGACTAGGCTTCATCTCATCATGGAGAAAGCATCTGAGATCAGGACCCCAATGAATAGCCTGATGTGAACCAAACAAGCAATTTTGAGTGGAACCTGGGGGGAAATACAATTCATAATCATACATTGTACCTACTGGGCATAAACCCCCTTCCTTTGATTAGATAACATCTTGCCCTATGTTCCAGGCAGACTGCCCAAATCTCCTGCACCTGCTAAGGCTGTGCCCTTCAATTGAAGCTTAAAGGAGACACCTAACCTATAGGAGTAGAATGCCTGGGAACTCTAAATCGTTATTTCCGTGTCATCTGCCTGACCCCAAGGAGAAGGTAAACTCCAAAGCCTATCCAAATGGGAGATTATAGTAGGAGAATGGGAGATTAGGTATCAAAAAGACCATATGGTCAAAAAGACCATATTGATGTGGTGGCTTTTGCCATGTCCCCGAAATTACTGATGACATGAAGACAATTTTATCCAAGCTAATGCTTATAGACAAACTAAACACTACAAATCAGACAGACATACTAAATATTAAATAACATAAAACAACTTACAACAGTCATTTTTTTGCAAAGTAGTCCAAATACTTAGGGCCAGAACCAAAGAGAAGCTGATAGAAATCATGAATCGACCACCTTTAATCACGCTTGTGGTACAATACAGAATAATTACCAGCAGTCTTCTAAAATTAGATGTACTTCAGGTTTACATGCTTTGATTTTGACCCATATTCATGATTTTAGAACAGACTACCCAATTTAAAGGGTTGTGATGCTGGTTGTTGATTGATAGGGATAGATTACAACGTCTGGTTTAAGTGTAGCACTCACCTCTGAAAGGGTCTGCTGATTTGTCCCCAGGTTCTTTTCCCAATTTAGTGCAATTGCAGCCAGACACACAGCAATAGTCACTCCTCTGGCTCAATAAACAGTCTAGGAATTGCCTTTTTGAAATGTATTGCTAAATATCCAGACCGGTTGTGGTGTCGGTTGTTGATTGAAGGTGATCGATTACAACGTCTGTTTAAGTATAGCACTCAACCCCAACAGGGCCCTCTGATTTGTCCCAGGTTCCTTTCCCAATTTAGTGCAATTGCAGTCAGCCACACAGCAACAGGCACACTTATGGCTCAATAAACAGTCTGGGGATTGCCTTCTTAGAAATGTATTGCTGAATGTCCTGACCGGATCCTCTGTGAAATGCCTCACTTAGCTTCAGAGAATTTAGCAGAACAGGCTCCCCATCTTTGCCACAGCTGGGACCTCGATGAGCACAGGTAGAATTTTCAGATGGGCTGTCCAGAAGGGCTTCATACCCTGCCTCTCCTCCTGGACAAGTCAGGCTGCCTCAAGCCCCCAACTATTTATGCACTCTCCAGCCACCTAGTGCGCACCCTCACCCAGGGAATTAATGAGACCAGTAGTATATTTAGGATTTGTGCTGCCCTAGGCCTGACTAAACTTGTGCACCCCTTAATTTGAATATGACCCACCCCTTCCTTTCAAGGCCACACCCCTTGCTGTTTAAGACCCACCCTGAAATTTTTGAGTGGGGACACTAGTTCTGAAGGCCTGCGGGGGGGGGGGCAATGGATTCCCTTAATTTGCATATATTTCCTCTCACTTCCTGATTGGCTATGGGGCAGGAAGTGAAGGGAAATCTCTGCAATGGGACAGGGATGGTAAAAAATAAACCGCCAGGGGCTATAACCCTCCCTTATTCTATCCAAAATGAAAAAAAAAAAAAAGTGTTGCCTATAGTTGTACTTTAAGCACAAATTTCTGAAAATTTTATGGAGAGGACTAAGAAGATATAACCATGCCAATGGTGCAGCAGAGAACATATAACACAGTGAGGAAGATTTGTGGTCCAGGATGAGAGGACAGTCAAAACTAGAAGCGGCGCCCCCCCCCTCTCCACACACACACACACAGTTGAGGAATGCCGGCCGCCCGCATACCGGAGGCAGTGCGGCCTCTCAGCCCTGTCCGCCCCATAAGACTGGCGCTACACTAACAGTGTAGCGCAAGCCGGCGGGGACTCTTTCCATGCTGCCCCCCCGCGAAGTGCTGCCCTAGGCCTGGGCCTTGTTGGCCTAGGCCAGGATACAGTGTGGCTGAGACAATATTAATATTCACACTGCTGATATGCCTCCTCCCACACACTATATTATGGAATCCTCCAGAAGCCAGGTGAAAGCAATCAAACCTGCAGCCTGCAGAGGCCAGAACAGCCCAAAGCAATCACAAACTGCTCTAATGATTACAATTAAGCCACCTAGGAGGGTGCTACATCAGGTTACCTTGATACTGTTATATCTTTCTGCTGTGGTGCACTATGACAGCTGGCTGTTCAAATGAAAAGGGAAACATGTGATCAGATGCACATATTCACCAGCTGACAACGCTCAGCACATATATGTTAGCTACGTTACGTTATTTATTTGTATAGTCAGTCCTTAAAATGATTGTAAAGCAGTGTTAATTTTGGCAGCAAATGTTGATTTAGTTTTAGTCTTAGGACTAAAATGGCATTTTAGTTTTAGTCCCATTTTAGTCTTCTGCAATTGTTTTAGTTTTAGTCGTATTTAGTCGACTAAATCTTCAGTATATTTTAGTCGACTAAAACTCATTTTAGTCATCTAAAATCTAATGGGTGTAATTCAATTGTAATGCATTAGTTAACAATTCTCTACAATTTGCAAACTCATTATATACTGCTGGAGTGAAAAATCTAATGTTATTTATTATTACATTGAGGTATGAACATGCACTACAGATCTGTGTTAATTTTGAAGTCAAATTTCAATTCAGTTTTAGTCTTAGTCTTTTGACTAAAATGGCATTTTAGTTTTAGTCGTATTTTAGTCCTTTCAGTTGTTTTAGTCGTATATTAGTCGACTAAAATTATATTCATTTAGTCGACTAAAATGTTTTAGTCGTTTTAGTCGACGAAATTAACACTGTTGTAAAGTCTTGTGGGTTTTTTTTTATAACAAACATGTTATACTTACCTGCTCTGTGTAGTGGTTTTGCATAGAGCAGCCCAGATCCTCCTCTTCTCGGGTCCCTCTTCGGAGCTCCTGACCCACCCTCCTGTTGAGTGCCCCCACAGCAAGCAGCTTGCTATGGGGGCACCCGAGCCGTGCTGCAGCTCTGTGTGTCCATTCAGACACGGGGCTGCCATTCGGTCCCGCCCACTCTCTCTCCTGATTGGCTAACTGACTTTGATTGACAGCAGTGGGAGCCAATGGCGCTGCTGCTGTGTATCAGCCAATCAGGAGGGAGAGTCCTGGATGGCCGAGGGACTCGTGGACATCGCTGGATAAAGATGGGTCTCAGGCAAGTATTAGGGGGGCTGAGGGGGGCTGCTACACACAGATTGCTTTTTATCTGAATGCATAGAATGCATTAAAGCAGAGTTCCACTCAGTTTTGTGTTTATTAAAAGTTAGCAACTACAAAAAGTGTAGCTGCTGACTTTTACTAAACAGTCACTCAAGTGTCCCATGGTCCAGCGATGCGGCCGCCCGAACCCTCGCTTCTTTGCCTCGGTTCTCTCCAGCGCTGGCATCACAAGTGTGGGCACCCAGCTGTGACAGCTTGCGGCTTCACAACCGGGTGCGCACTGCACATGCGCGAGTCACGCTGCGCCTTATCAAAGGCCCGCAATCTTCTGGGACCTGTGATGTGTCCCAGAAGATTGCAGGAAGGGAGGGGGAGAGGAGAACTTCTGCTCCAGTCGCCTAGGCGACCAGAGCAGAAGTGGAAGCTGGGTATCTGTCAAAACTAGGTACCCCCCCCCAAAAAAAAATGACATGTCAAATGTGGCATGTAAGGAGTCCTTAAAGTGGAAGTTCCACTTCTGGGTGGAACTCCGCTTTAAAGCGGGGGTCCACCTATCTATCGTTTTTTTTTTTTTTTGGAGTTCATTCACAAACTTTTCTTCTCACATGTTCTGTGTAATAAGTCCGCCTGTGTCCGATTTTGTTGTAAAGAATAACTTATAAAATTCACTGAAGGCGGTTTCCATCTTCATTGTGGGCATTTGAAGCCCACAAGCATGTATTTCCTGGATGTGGTGAATGCTGTGCTCCCAGCACTCACCGAGATGTTGTGATGACGCTGTTGCACAATGCATGCTGGGAAGCCTGAGACTAGCTCCCAGGGGATTGTGGGAGGTCTGGGAGAGGCTAGAAACATGCCTACTCCCATGGGAGGAAAACCAGGAAGTGCTTAGAGAAGAAGATTAGAAAAAAAAAGGTAATTACGGCGATTTAAATTTTTTTACACAGCATGTCAGCATCTAGGCAAGGAAGAGAATGCATAGAGATAATGTTCAAAATTTGGGTGGAACTCCACTTTAAGATAAATAACCTTCTGCTTTACAACTCCTTTAAAGTTAAGAAAAAACATAGTAGCATTGAACTATGTATGACATTATGCATACGAAAGAATTCATGGACACTGCAGGTTTTTCTCATATGCTTTATTTATTTCTGAAAATTCAATTTATGTGAGCTATAATAGAATGTGGAATATATCTTCAAAGCTGGATAAAAAATAAAATAAATAAATACACTTAAAAGGAAGTGTCAATGGGTACAAGGATCCGAGCCACCACTGAGATAAATTTACTGGATTGTAGACTTACACACATTGTTGGGAGCATCAAATGTTGAAGAGTTCAGATGACCCCAGGCACAGTGTCATAGAATTGTGACTACGTACCTTTACTTATGATGTTTGCTATGATGGAAAAAAAAAAAAAATCAATAAAGCGCAGTGCATTTTCTGAAATATGAAAGGAAACATATAATTTGTTTTTAGCACACACATATTTGAGTTATAATTGTAGAATTCATTTCTTTATTTCTTTTATTTATTCATGTATTTTATATGATCTTAAAGCAGTATTAACCACTTCAGCTCCTGAAGATTTACCCCTCCCCCCCCTTCCTGAACAGGCCATTTTTTGCAATATGGCACTGCGTCGCTTTAACTGACAATTGCGCGGTCGTGCGACGCTGTACCCAAATAAAATGTATGTCCTTTTTTTTCCCCACAAATAGAGCTTCCTTTTGGTGGTATTTGATCACCTCTGCGGTTTTTATTTTTTGTGCTAGAAACAAAGAATGACTGTCAATTTAACCGCTTCAGCCCTGGAAGATTTTACCCCCTTCCTGACCAGAGCACTTTTCGCGATTTGGCACTGCGTCGCTTTAACTGACAATTGCGCGGTCGTGCGACTTTGCACCCAAACAAAATTGACGTCCTTTTTTCCCACAAATAGAGCTTTCTTTTGATCAGCTCTGCGGTTTTTATTTTTTGCGCTATAAACAAAAAAAGAGCCACAATTTTGAAAAAAAAAAAAACGCAATATTTTTTACTTTTTGCTCTAATAAATATCCCCCAAAAATATATAAAAAAAACAATTTTTCTCCTCAGTTTAGGCTGATATGTATTCTACATATTTTTGGTAAAAAAAAATTGCAGTAAGTGTATATTGATTGGTTTGCGCAAAAGTTATACAAAATAGGGGATAGTTTTATGGCATCTTTATTATAATTTTTTTTATTAGTAATGGTGGCGATCTGCTTCGACACTATTTTGGGAACAGCTTACCCGTTCTGCGGCTCCGTGACACGATCGCCAGGAGACCGCCGGTCCTGCGATCACGCTGTACGCGCCGTGCGCGCACGTGCCCCTACTAGCCCCGCATCTTAAAGGGGACATACAGGTACGCCCATTTGCCCACCGCTGCCATTGTGCCGACGTATATCGGCATGCAGCGGTCGGCAAATGGTTAAAAAAATAAATACATTTTTTTACTTTCTGCTCTAAAACACATCCAATAAATTAAAAAATAAATAAATAAAATGTCTTCATCATTTTAGGCCAATATGTATTCTGCTACATATTTTTTGGTTAAAAAAAAAATCCCAATAAGCGTATATTGATTGGTTTGTGCAAAAGTTACAGCATCTACAAGCTATGGGATATTTTTATTTATTTATTTTTATTTTTTACTAGTAATGGCAATCAGCGACTTATAACGGGTCTGCAATATTGCTGCGGATAGTATTTGTCCACAGCAATATATATATATAATATTGCTGCGGACAAATCAGACACCAAACTGACACTTTTGATACTTTTTTTGGGGACCAATAACACTAATACAGCGATCAGTGCTAAAAATATACACAGTCACTGTACTAATGACACCGGAAGGAAGAGGTTAACATCAGTGGTGATCAAAGGGTTAAATGTGTGCATAGGGAGTGCTTATAACTGTGGGTGAGGTGCTTTTACTACTGGAAGACATGGATTGGTGTTTCTGCTCCACAGAATCGCAGGATCCATGTCTTCAGTACTCACAGAATAACAGTCTGCCTTGTTTACATTGACAGACTGTCATTCTGTCAGAGTAACGCTGATCAGCTCCCGTTGTGTAAAATCACAGAGGGAGCAAGCCGGCATCAGTGCGCACTCGTGCCCAAAACGCGGAAGTGCAGAATCACGTACAATATACAGTGGGGAAAATAATTATTTGATCCCCTGCGGATTTTGTAGGTTTGCCCACTTACACAGAAATGAAGGGTCTAGATTTTTTATCATAGGGGTATTTTATATGACAGAGACAGAATATCAACCACAAGTCTAGAAAAAATCCATGATACAAATGTTATAAATTGACTTGCAGTTCAGTGAGTAAAATAAGTATTTGATCCCCAACCAACAATACTTCTGGCTCCCACAGACAATATGTGCTCATGTGGTACACAGATTAGTCTTTTCAATTTAAGAAGGGGCTCCTAATGATAACTCGTTATGTGTATAAAAGACACCTGTCCACAGCAATGGCGACCCTAGGGGGGGGGCAGAGAGGGCCCTGACCCCCCCAACATTATGCTGGGCCCCACCATGTGCCCCCCCCCCAAAAAAAAAAAAAAATATATTTTTTTTTTAACAAAAAGGCAATTTCTTTTTGTTTGCATTCATATCAGATGTGCCACATCTTACTCGGGCCACCGCTGGAGTAACACAGCCTCTATTGAGAGGGAGAACGTCCCCAGTCAGCTCCTGCAGGTGATTCTCCCCCCTCCCTCTGCTCACTGACACTGCATAATGCAAGCGCTAACACAACCACAGCTGCCCGATCTGCTCCTTCCCCTGCATCCTCATTGGCAGGGAGAAGAGTGAGTTGCAGGAAGGACTCCACCAGGACTCTCAGTTACTGAAAAAACAGACTGATTTCTCCCGTCCTTAGGACAAGAGAACCAGCCTGTAAATTCTAAGAGATGTCAGACCAGCGCTGTCAATAGCAAGGGCAGTACAGCAAGAGGAGGCTGGAGAACCCCACAGTGGCAGAACACCAGGGCCCGGTGGCAAGACAACCTTTGCAACCCTGATAGTTCTCCCACTGCTTTGGACCCTTATATTTCCTTGGTATGCTGGTGACATATATCTCTTGTTCTCTGTCACCCTGCGGGGGGCCCCAATACAGTAGGAAGGGAGCTCACTGCAGAACATGGGAAAGGGCCCGTTGTGGGATCGTAGTAAAGGGGTAAAGGGCCCCAGGATAGATAGAATATATATAGATAGATCTATCTATCTATCTATCTATCTATCTATCTATCTATCTATCTATCTATCTATCTATCTATCTTTGCATTTTATATTGCCCCCCTATTTTTGTCCCTGTCCCCCCATGTGCCCCCCCTAAATATGAAAGCTGGAGACGCCACTGGTCCACAGAATGCCTTTCTTCCATTCAAACCCACCATCATAGACAGGGCCAAAGAGCTGTCAAAGGACATCACGGACAGGATTGTAGACCTACACAAAGCTGAAACGGGCTACAAGACCATTAGCAAGAAGCTTGGTGAGAATATTCGCAAATAGAAGAAATACAAAATAACTCTCAATCGTCCTCAGGCCTGGAGCTCCATGCAACATCACGCCCCATAACTACACAGGAGGAGCTTGTGAATTAACTCAAGGCAGTTGGGACCACAGTCACCAAACAAACCATTAGTAACACAATAGCCGTCAGGGATTGAAATCCTGCATCGCCCGCAAAGGTCCCCCTCCTCAAGAAGGCACATGTACAGGCCCATCTGAAGTGTGTTAATTAACTAATCTAAAATTATTTAGAAATAGATTAGGAGAAGGTGCTGTGGTCAGATGAGACCAAAATTAAGCTCTTTGGCATTAACTCGACTCGCTGTGTTTAGAGGAAGAAAAATGCTGACTATGACCCTAAGAACACCATTCCTACAGTCAAGCACGGAGGTGGAAACATTATGCTTTGGGGCTGTTTCTCTGCTAAAGGTACAGGCCGACTTTGCAGCATTTAGGGGCCAATGGACAGGGCAATGTATTGTAGAATCTTGGATGAGAACCTTCTTCCCTCAGCCAGAACACACTAAAGATGGGTCGTGGATTGGTCTTCCAGCATGACAGTTATTCAAAATATACCACCAAGGCAACAAAGGAGTGGCTCAAGAAGAAGCACATAAGATCATGGAGTGGCCTAGCCAGTCTCCAGAGCTTAATCTTATAGAAAATTTATAGAGGGAGCTGAAACTTCAATTGACAGCAAAGAAACCTTAAGGATTTAGAGGAGATCTGTAAAGAAGAGTGGACCAAAATCCCTCCTGAGATGTGTGCAAACCTGGTAACCAACTATAAGAAACGTTTTATATTTGTGTTTGCCAACAAGGTCATGCTTTGCTTGGGGATAAAATGCTTATTTTACTCACTGAACTGCAACTCAATTTATAACATTTATATTATGTGTTCTTTCTGGATTTTTGGTTGATATTTTGTCTCTACCATTTAAAATACACCTATAATAAAAATCATAGACTCTCCATTTCTTTGTAAGTGGCAAAATTACAAAATCTGCAGGGGAACAAACTTATTTTCTCCACTGTATATACGTGATTCTGCACAGAGCTGTAGAAGTAAATTTGCTATGGGGCGGTCTTGGAACGATTAAACCCAAAGGCAAACATTTATTATATTCCAGCTTACCAATTCTCAGATGTGATGGCTGTGTTAGTTTCCCTTTTTTAGGCTTTCTTTCTTCGATTTTCATCTTGAGATCCAGCTAACGAGTCTGTTGTTCTTCAACAGAAAAGCTCTCTTGCAGTTACAGGGATGAGACCAACCATTTACCACGGACATGGGTGCTTAGAATGGTCAGCTTTTGTTTATTTATAAAACCTTTATCTCAAAAGAAAAAATCTGTTTGCTGTAACTGATTATAAAGTATTAGCAAGAGTTTGGATTACATTTTTTAGTGTTTTTAAATCTGTAAAATGTACATCTAATGCCCCGTACACACGGTCGGATTTTCCGATGGAAAATGTCCGATCGGAGCGTGTTGTCGGAAATTCCGACCGTGTGTGGGCTCCGTCGGACATTTTCCATCGGATTTTCCGACACACAAAGTTTGAGAGCAGGCTATAAAATTTTCCGACAACAAAATCCGTTGTCGGAAATTCCGATCGTGTGTACACAAATCCGACGGACAAAGTGCGTTAGATAAATAAAGAGATGAAAGCTATTGGCCACTGCCCGGTTTATAGTCCAGACGTACGTGTTTTACGTCACCGCGTTTAGAACGATCGGATTTTCCGACAACTTTGTGTGACCGTGTGTATGCAAGACAAGTTTGAGTCGGAAAAAATCCTAGGATTTTGTTGTCGGAATGTCCGAACACAGTCCAACCATGTGTACGGGGAATTACACCCTCACCAGGGGAAAACAGAAGGGAAAAGCCTCAAAAAAGAAAACGCAGTAACCACATCTAATAATTGGTAATCTGCAATATATTACATTTTACAAACAGGAAAAAAACAAAAAAACATAATTGTATGCAATGTTTTCATCCTATCCACGTTAATGAGATTTTCCCATAACTTCTGGCCTTGACAGGAAGTTAGGTGAAATCTCCGCAAGAGGGACACAGTTGGCACTGAAAACCTGATGAATACTCTAACCATTTCCTGCTCTATTCAGAATTGGATATCAGCCACACAGGGAGTGTATTGTTTTCAAGGAGCAGACTCGTGGACTTGCATTGTGAGAAGGAGCAGCATTGCAAAGCAGGAAGCAGCACCTGCATATGTAATAAACAAATATGTCTGCCAACATGTACAGTGGAATCTTGGTTAACGAGTAATGTGGTGAACGAGCGTTTTGAAAGACGAGCAACTTTTTTAAAAAAAAATCCTGACTCGACTTGCGAGTGTTGTCTTGCAAAACAAGCAGAATTCAAGCTAATGTGGTGTGCATTATCGCATTTGGCCAGAGATGTGGGGCGCAGGTGACACTCGGAATGGTATGGAGCCGTTCGGAAATACTTGGAATCACTGGGAAATACTCTGTTCCCGAGTGTTTCCGAGCCTTTCCAAGGGTTTCCGAGTTCAGCTGAGCTGTCCCCGAGTATTTCCGAGGCTCTTCGGGGCCCCCCCACCTCTGGCCACATGTGGTATTGCATGCAATAGAAGTCAATGCGGAATGAATTATCTTAGTTTCTATTGACTTCTATGGGGAAACTCGCTTTGATATGCGAGTGCTTTGGATTACAAGCATTCTCCTGGAACAGATTATGCTTGTAATCCAAGGTTCCACTGTAATTCCAATCTTTACATAGAAACAAGATTTTAAAAGCTTTAATAGACACTGATAAGATGATTTACATCAAGCTGCTCCCTTAATCATGAATGCCTTAAACAAACTGTAAATACTTTACATTTCCTTTAAGTCAGTAAAGATGTCCTTTAAATAAAAAAACAGGCTGGCACCAATCATTGAGAAGTACCACTTCCTAAGGCTGCAACTGCCAGACATCATCAATCCACAGAGCGAGGAGGAGAGGAGGTCTGTCCTGCAGCCAGGGGCTCTGATGGCAGTCTGTCCCTTACGATTGCTCAGTGATGACAGGTCACATCTGCATGCATCAGATCAGGCTAGAAACTCGTGGGTGGAGGGGCTGGTCTGAGATTTGATGCAAAGTGACCAAGGACGAGTGAGATGCAGAGAGGATGTGGCAGGGCAGGAACTGGCCTTTTCTTCCAGACACAGGGAAAATGAAGAAAAGCGGCATACACAACATAGGCTATTCATGTGAACAACAGCATGTGACAAGCCTGACTCTATTATATACTACTATAAATCACAAGACCTTACTTGTCATTGTATTCTGGAAATCTTGGCTTTTTGTTCATGTTCATTTCCTATTTTTAAAATATAATATATTCATCTTCTTTCATTTTCCATATTCAGAGATCTGATTCCAGGGAACACACAACCACATTGCAGAGGAAGGTTTTAAAGGAAACAATTGGGAGAATACCACTGTGGACTTTTCTTTCTCAAATGCTGCCATGTTGATCCAATGGCTTTAATACTTTATGCCTCACAGACCCATATATGCAGTTTAGAAGTTCTGTCTTCACTCTGACTTTCTGGACTCCAGGTAAATATTAAAACGCACTTTAAAGGGTAAGTGTCACAGTCTGGGGTCAGGCTCAGAGACCAGTAGCTATAATAGTAGGCGGACAGCTACCGACCAGCAGGATAGGTATACAAGCGGGTCACCCTGGCAAATAACGCAAACTCATCTGAGGTACAAAGTCTAAGTACTAACCGGTGTTCACCAGAGTTCCTGATGGTGGAGATGGGTTTAGATGTGTGTTACCACCAGGTCGTGGTCCTCAGGATCGCCCCACCAGGAGGGGAGCAAGCTGTGGTCCAGTAGCGGATATAGCATATAAGGGTCAAACAGAAGCGTAGTCAGTAAAAATCAAAGGGTCGGTAACAAATAGTTGCAGGTTGGGATCAAGATGAAGCATAGTCGAGGAACAAGCCAAGGGTCAGTAACGAGTAGTAGCAAAGATATGGACGGCAGCACGAAAGACAAAAGTGAGATACTGGCTGGAGAGAGCACAATAATCTGGCAAACAGGAAGTGCAAAGACATGGCTTAAATCATAGGAAGAGTAAAGGGTTCAAGGTTCAAGACAAATGAGGTTCAAGGCAGGACCAAGTTTTTTCCGAATGTAAATCCGCTCATGTGTACGGGGCATTACAGTTATAAAACTGAGAGTAGGCTTCAGGCACTTGTAAATACCAGCACATATCTTGATTAGAGTTGGGAGGAAAATTTACAGCTTTCACAATTTCTCTGAAAATCTGGAGATTTTCGATTAAATGTATTGCCATTTTGGCAAAACACATTGAAGTCAGTGAGGAGGACAAAATTAAGGGTTGTTTGGTGTTTTTAAGGAACTTTGTATGTACTGCCCCAGAAGATGTTATGTGTGATGAAACACGCAGGGCAGAGCTAGAGCTAGATGCTGACATCATTGCGTAACCGGAATCGACCAGAAAGTTGTTTGTTTTGCCGGCTGGATTGTTTTTTTCAATGCACAATTACTTTTTATCATCTGTAAGTGTAACATAATTTTAAATAAGGGGTATTTTGAAGATTTTACACTATATGGAGCATATGCTATTGTTCTTCCTTCTGAGTACATGTGGCTGACGATTGGAAGTGGTGATGTTGAGATAACTGGGGGACCTGTTGACTCAGCAGGAGAAGATGAGACAGACGCGGACCAATATCATACATGCTTTTTATGACTACTCTTTTATTAGGGGGTCATATACTTCTGGTAAGCCTGCAGTGTTGATCTCTTGGTGATCTGTCGCAACACTTTCAACAAGGATTTTCTTGGTGGAATAATTTTTCACACATGCACTTTGTAGACTTTCACATCAATAACTTTGGGACTTTTTATGTTTTTGATATTTGAATTTATTTGCATAGCACAACATGTTTTATTTATTTCCATTCATTACTATAGTAGATATCTCATAGTGTGTTTTGCAGCTTTTTTTTGTCTTTTTTTTTTTCTTACACTGGTGTGGTTTTCTTTTTAATAAACAGATACTATAACGAGGCATAGCACATGCTTTTTTTTAATCCTTGTATAAATAAAATGTGTACAAAAATAGCTTTATATACATGTATGTGTTGTACCTACAAAGTCCCTTGAGCTTGGTTCACACTTGGGATCCGACTTGTGAGACCCCAAGACACATGACATGTGAAATCCCATGTTAGTCAATGACAACTGTCTTAATTAGCACTACTGAAGTTGCTCTGACTGTAGAAAAGGTTCCTATACTACTTAAAGGCAAATTCTGTCCAACTTGTGCCCATAGACTTTAATGGAAGTCGCCTTCAAGTTGAATCCTCATCTATATTGATGTGATTTGGATTCACCATTACAGAAAGTCTACCCAGGCAATGCATGGCATCTTCTTGTATGCAGTTATTTATGCATACCTGCACAAAACAAAGTTGCTTCATAGTCATATCATGTCACTAGAAAAGTGTGACTGTAAGTGGTGTGACTTTCAGGTTGCACGACTTGAAACACAGTTAATGAAACTTAGGTAACTTCCTGACTACCAGATGCCCCTTAATGGGTTCTCCAAAACAAATAGGCAACACTTGTACTCTTTTTAGTGTTCTATTAGCATTCAGCCTTTTCACCGAGCAACAGGTTCTTACAGTAGAAAGAATAGGAGAGCCCTTGGCATTAGTCATCTTGCATAAATAATGGCCCATGGAAAACTGAGACTAATTATGAGGTCTTGCTACCAGGTAAGACGTGGACCTAGAAATGGAAGCTTTATCCCACCTGTGATAGACTCACCCAAGACAGAGGCTTTTGGAGGGGACTGAATGCTAGCCTCTTACCTACCAACTATGGGCCCTGGCATTTTAGGGAGCTAAAAGCATTTAGGAAGATATTCTGTTATGTAATGCAAAAGGACATTATTAAGGAGGCCATGATGGTCACTACCAGCTTGGGACTCAGTGGACAGATGTACTGTATGTGAAAGAAATGCTGATTAATGAGATCTGGAAAGCCCGGCTCTTTCACCCAATAGTTTGTTGTCTTGTTGTGTTTGTTGTTAGCGGTTGGAATATCTGATATTATGATATCTATATTTAGACTAGGAGGAAGCGGTATACGATGAAAGCACCCAAGTGGAGTGTGAGACGTTTCGTTACACCACCCAAGGCTCTACAAAGCTTCTGGGCTCCAGACAGAACTTACTAAGATTCAGAGAAAGCAAAAGGTTATTTGTGGGGAAGGTTTAGGTTCAGGTAACCTTACATTTCAGGCACAGATCACACCAGAGCTAAATTATCTACACAGGGCAACCTAGGTAGGAGGCTCAGACCTGTTGGATGTCCTGGGGGCCCAGCTTAGAGTTGCCACCCCATCTCTTTAAAACCGAACATATATTAATTACACAGGTTCTGTGGCTAATTAAGGTGGTAATTAAACTCACTTGGTTTAACTGCATTAAATTAGCCTTAGAACCTGTGTAATTCATATGTGTTTGGGTTAAAGGGATGAGGTGGCAACCCTAGCCCAGCTACTACCTTCATGCTCCAGCAGCAAAATAGTAAAGTAGAACAGAGCAATTGGAAGGGTTGAGTGCATACTTTTTTTCCCCTAAGCCAGCAGGAGCAGGGAAAGTATAGCAACCTGGTGGACAAGCACATATTTGCAACAGCAGTGGCATCCTGCTAGTATGCTAATAATGCCCGATCAAGGTTCCATAGCAGGGGAGGCAGAAGATATGAGACTCTATAAGCCCATAAATAGGAATGGGGAAGCAGTGCAACATTTTTACATTTTGGAGGCTGGGCGTCTTCTGCCTTCTAGGGCTCCTTAGGCCATGACCTATGTGGCCCAGGTAGAAAACCAGCTCTGGCTTTTAGTCAAAGCTGTGAACCTGACTGTCGCTTGACATCGTTGGTGTCTGATGGGGCCATGCCAATACAGACAATGCAAATAGGGCAGCTTTCCTGTGCCTGCTACAATCCTTGTCAATGTCAATTGAAGGGATAGAACGCTAAAGCTGCTACCTAGCCCTGGGCCCCATCTGCCCTTCACTCAATCTGTCTTTGGGCCATGCACATATGGGGATATTTGTAGTCCCAGGGAAGTTAGTTGCATTTTTAGGAAAGCAGTTGTTTTGCTTACTGTACTGTTTTAGATGCAATGGCACAAGAAATCCTAAATAAGCAAATTTTTCAAACTTTAATTCAACAATCACATAGACTATAAAGAAGAAGGCTTAGTGAATCAATCCCTTGATGCTTTATAAGTGCATTTATCATTTATGTACAGATCTCTGTACAAGATGCTCTGCTATACATATATTATGTATAGTTCACCTTTACTTTCTGATGTCGATGTTTGGCCTTTCTTATAACCACCTCATAAGCTTCACTAAATATTAGATGGGTTTTCACTGACATATCAGTATAATCTACCCAACATTATATACGAAGAAAACACTTCTTTATTAACACCTTCCTACCCGGCCTATAGCAGAATGATGGCCGGGTGCTGGCTTTCCCACCCTTACTGGACGTCATATGACGGGAGCGCAGGGGTTCCGTCATTAGGGGCGCAAGGGTGCCGCCCCTCTAGTTTGCATGCAGGCTTTGAGTTTTTATGTTTTTTTTTCAAGCTACATGATTGGAGCTCTAATTGGCTTGAAAAAGGTTGAGCTCGGGGCGTAGTGCTCCAAGCCCAACTCACCCACTAGCAAATCAATATTGCTCTGGTCACAGTGTGTTAAAAAAAAATCGTAAAATTTTTTTAAAATGTAATAAAAAAAAGATAATGCACTGGTCACCATATGTAAAGAAAATTGTGAAAAACTTTTTTTTTTCATTTCTTTATTTTCAAAAAAATTATGACAAAAAATTACAACTTCAACTTCAAAAAACCCGCCATGCCTCTTACTATATACCTTGAACTGTCTACCTTCAAAAAAGGGGTTTTTGTACTGTCCTGGCATTTTAGGGTCATAAGAAATGAGATAGGCCGTCAGTACATCAGGATTAATCAATTTTCAGAAATATACCATAGTTTGTGGTGTAACTTTCCTACAGTGCTCAAAATATAAAAGATATGTGCTGTCTCATGTGAATCAATAGAGTGAAGTACATACCTCCCAACTTTTTGAGATGGGAATGAGGGACACCTACTAGCAAAAGTATGTAGGCATAGGACACACACCCTTCTGCCATGCCCCCTTAAAGGAGAATTATACAAAAAAAATGATTAGTTAAACCCACAAGTGCTTTATTTTACCAACACTATTCCTTTATACTGGCTTTTTACATTTACAAATGCAGCAGTTTAGAAATTGGATGAAAGGTTTAGCACTGGGAAACACTTTTTGAAAGATAAATAATGCATTTTTATATACAACTATAGATCGGACCAAAATGAGGGACAAATGAGGAATAAAGAGGGACAGAGGGACTTTGTTCCAAATCAGGGACAGTCCCTTTAAAATCAGGGACAGTTGGGAGCTATGGAAGTATTCTGAACAAACACAAAAATTACCACCATGTAATAAACAAAAGTAATTCACAAAAAAAATAAAAATTAGCTTCCCATCCCTGCACACTCCAGCCTGGACCCCAGCCAGCCTTGATGCTCTCCACTCGGTGTATGTGTGGGGTTTAAACATGGGGAAGACTCATTGCATAATACGTTTCCAAAAAGGTTTATTAAATCTAAAATAATGCACTTACAGCAACTAGGATAAATGTAGGCAATAGAGAGGGTAATCCAACCAACAGATCATCAACAAGTAAGGATCATCACATCACAGCTCCCATCTCCTTCCAACATGTTTCCCCTTAATAGGCTACTTCTGGGAATTAACCTTTTTGTAAACATAATATGCAATGAGTCTTCCCTATGTTTAAACCCCACACATACACTGAGAGGAGAGCATCAAGTGAGTCCAGACAGGGGTATGCAGGGCTGGGAAGCTAATTAGGGGGCTGCTGGATTGATCCATCGAGGAGGTCGGATTACATACAGGAGGAATCCACATATCTGTTCACCTCATACGATATATGATCTCTTATAACTTGGAGATCATTGGAATCTGGTAAGCGGCACATTTAATTACATTTGGAAAACAGATTGAAAATCTAGTGGTTCACTAGATTTTATATCAAAAAAATTGAACACGGATTGAAATGAAAACACCAGGACACTTTATATGTATATTTTTTTGATGAAAAAATATAATTTTACAAAAAAAAAAATTTGATGAATTTTTATTTTTTTATGAATATTTCTTTGATGAATAATTCTCTGATGAATTTGGTTTCATATTATGTTATTATGTTTGTTTAATTACATGGTGGTAATTTTTATGTTTGTTCACAATACTTCACTCTATTGATTCACATGAGACAGCGCATATCGTTTATATTTTAAGGACGGTCTCTTCACCTCCTCATATTCACGGAGTAGTAAAAGTGCAGCAGTCTTACCTAAATTTAGCGCAAGAAAAAGAACAATTGGTTCCCCTGGGGTGGGATTTTGGAGGCATTACCACAAAAAGAATATTAATAGTAAAAAAAATTTTTTATTTCATTACAAAAACAAACACAAAAATATAACACACAATGTATCAGAGTAAAACATTAACACACATGAAGAATACATATGTATGATTGCATCGAGAATAACATGCAGGTAACAAAAAATGTATATGTGTCACACAAGACAATAAATGAAAAACGGACCAATGATAAAAGATGGAGTAGGTCTCACTAAACCGACGCGTTTCGGAAAGTCCTTCGTCAGGGTTTGACAAGTGAGAGTTAACATCTATTGAATATTATGAAAACAGAAAAGTGCCAAAATGATTAATATCACATGCATGTATAAAGTAGTATACCCCCCGCACCCCAAGTGTGAGAGAGTACACACTTACCCAATGCAGGTGTAAAGCAAACATTCAAAGCATAGAGTCAGTTCTGCTGTGGTGTCCCAGGCCGCGTGCATGTGTCAGAGATCCAAAAATGGGTAGGCAGAATGCTATAAAGGGATCCGTATGAAGAGTACTATTTCCCTAGATGCTGAAGAGACGCCGCGTCCAAATATAGGCGCAGCGCCTGTGCGCAGGCTGGGGTCCAAATGGATCTTCGGACCTAAGATTGTATGGACCATATCGTAAGAGAAGGCCAGTATCGTGTGAAAAAGCTAATACTACTAAAAATAGTGAGATCTAAAGAAGACAAGGTTCTAGAGATGGCACAAAAAAATATACATATGTATGGAAGATAAAGGCCAGAGGCATACCTGAAAGTTATAGCTGAAGGAGACACCTACAAGGTGTAACGTAGGAGGGGGGAGGGGAGGCTCATGTATCGCCGTGCCGGCTATCGGGCTGATATTAATGTAGGAGCCTGTTGTTAAAAAACAAAGGGAGAGAGGGTAAAATCCAAAACGAAATATGTAGACAGGTTATGGTGTGTGTAAGACACACCATGCAATGAAGTGTTCTCCAAGATAAGTTTGGTAGGTACCCCCGATCCATCAGAGTGCCTTACCTATGGCAGCCAGGAGCGTGGCACAAGTGCACCATCCACCTCCGATCACAGGATCAGAGTGGATGGGCTAGGGTATATAACCCCATTAGAGGCGCTCCCAGCTGATTGTAACAACAATCAGCTGAGCGCCGTGTCCTCCCTGGGTTGCCTCCTCCCATTCACCCAGCTGTCAGACCGTCACCCTATGAGATGGCATCCTGTCCTCTTAGTCCAATCCTGGACCCCCTGGGAGTGGACCGCGCCGCGCCCCCCCACGCACGCCGGCCCCGACCCCACACCGCGCATGTGCGTCAGCCAGGCTGGAACGCATCATCACGGCTGACGTCACGGAGCCACGCCCCGGAGACGCGCGCCGCCGTCCACTCCCACCGGCACGGGAAGCCGGGGCTGGATTCAGCAAACGCTGAACCAGACCCGGAAGGGAGGAAGAGACAAGCAGTTTCCTCTCATGTGTCCCCAAAGGGGGACAGCCTTGCCGTGCCGGGTCCACGCACAATCACAGCAGAGGGGAGCAAAGATGAAAAACGCCACCCAGGGATTAAGCAAACAAAAGGTGTCAAACAATGTAAAAGAAAAAGAGAATGTATATATACACAGTGTTCCGTGGTGTAGGAACACAAAGCTGTATTGGTGGTCTGCCAGTGCACCTACAGCGTGAGAGACCACAGCAGAGCTGTAACATGGGGAGAGAAAATAATAATAAATAACAAAAGCAGAAAACTACAAAACACCCATATACGGGACAATACCAATTAGCTCACCCAGTTGGAACAGGATTGCAAACACAGGGGATCACCCCCCTGTCCTGCAAACACGGGAGCATGAGCATGCAGTTTATTCCCCAGTACGGCCCGTGATGGTATCAATGTCCAACCCAGAGTGTAAGAAAAGCCAAGCCTCCCTGCAGTAGGGGCATTGTTGGGGCAAGACAGGGGCCAGAGTCAGATCTCCTGTAAATGATGTAAAGGGGCCTGGGGTGTATAATCAACAGGTGATGGAATGGACGTTTATCTTTCCATGCCCCCGGAGTCAAAGCCCTCCAAAAAGGGCTTGAAACATGTGGTGTCATTCAATCCAGGGGGTCTGGTTGCCCGTAAATTGTAGATCCACCTTAACTCGAGTTGGAGGAGGTCCTTGTTCCAGTCTCCTCCCCTCCAACCCGGGTGGACCCGATCCAAGATCAGAAATTTGATATTGGGAAACTCTCCCTGGTGAACCAGGGCCGTATGTCTCCCCAGTGGTAACTCGGGGTCACATGTCTGCATGCTCCTGATGTGGCGGTATGCTCTATGCCAGAATTCCAATTTGGTTTTCCCCGCATGTCGGGAAAACCAAATTGGAATTCTGGCATAGAGCATACCGCCACATCAGGAGCATGCAGACATGTGACCCCGAGTTACCACTGGGGAGACATACGGCCCTGGTTCACCAGGGAGAGTTTATGTCGGGAAAACCAAATTGGAATTCTGGCATAGAGCATACCGCCACATCAGGAGCATGCAGACATGTGACCCCGAGTTACCACTGGGGAGACATACGGCCCTGGTTCACCAGGGAGAGTTTCCCAATATCAAATTTCTGATCTTGGATCGGGTCCACCCGGGTTGGTGGGGAGGAGACTGGAACAAGGACCTCCTCCAACTCGAGTTAAGGTGGATCTACAATTTACGGGCAACCAGACCCCCTGGATTGAATGACACCACATGTTTCAAGCCCTTTTTGGAGGGCTTTGACTCCGGGGGCATGGAAAGATAAACGTCCATTCCATCACCTGTTGATTATACACCCCAGGCCCCTTTACATCATTTACAGGAGATCTGACTCTGGCCCCTGTCTTGCCCCAACAATGCCCCTACTGCAGGGAGGCTTGGCTTTTCTTACACTCTGGGTTGGACATTGATACCATCACGGGCCGTACTGGGGAATAAACTGCATGCTCATGCTCCCGTGTTTGCAGGACAGGGGGGTGATCCCCTGTGTTTGCAATCCTGTTCCAACTGGGTGAGCTAATTGGTATTGTCCTGTATATGGGTGTTTTGTAGTTTTCTGCTTTTGTTATTTATTATTATTTTCTCTCCCCATGTTACAGCTCTGCTGTGGTCTCTCACGCTGTAGGTGCACTGGCAGACCACCAATACAGTTTTGTGTTCCTACACCACGGAACACTGTGTATATATACATTCTCTTTTTCTTTTACATTGTTTGACACCTTTTGTTTGCTTAATCCCTGGGTGGCGTTTTTCATCTTTGCCCCCCTCTGCTGTGATTGTGCGTGGACCCGGCACGGCAAGGCTGTCCCCCTTTGGGGACACATGAGAGGAAACTGCTTGTCTCTTCCTCCCTTCCGGGTCTGGTTCAGCGTTCGCTGAATCCAGCCCCGGCTTCCCGTGCCGGTGGGAGTGGACGGCGGCGCGCGTCTCCGGGGCGTGGCTCCGTGACGTCAGCCGTGATGATGCGTTCCAGCCTGGCTGACGCACATGCGTGGTGTGGGGTCGGGGCCGGCGTGCGTGGGGGGGCGCGGCGCGGTCCACTCTCAGGGGGTCCAGGATTTGACTAAGAGGACAGGATGCCGTCTCATAGGGTGACGGTCTGACAGCTGGGTGAATGGGAGGAGGCAACCCAGGGAGGACACGGCGCTCAGCTGATTGTTGTTACAATCAGCTGGGAGCGCCTCTAATGGGGTTATATACCCTAGCCCATCCACTCTGATCCTGTGATCGGAGGTGGTTGGTGCACTTGTGCCGCGCTCCTGGCTGCCATAGGTAAGGCACTCTGATGGATCGGGGGTACCTACCAAACTTATCTTGGAGAACACTTCATTGCATGGTGTGTCTTACACACACCATAACCTGTCTACATATTTCGTTTTGGATTTTACCCTCTCTCCCTTTGTTTTTTAACAACAGGCTCCTACTTTAATATCAGCCCGATAGCCGGCACGGCGATACATGAGCCTCCCCTCCCCCCTCCTACGTTACACCTTGTAGGTGTCTCCTTCAGCTATAACTTTCAGGTATGCCTCTGGCCTTTATCTTCCATACATATGTATATTTTTTTGTGCCATCTCTAGAACCTTGTCTTCTTTAGATCTCACTATTTTTAGTAGTATTAGCTTTTTCACACGATACTGGCCTTCTCTTACGATATGGTCCATACAATCTTAGGTCCGAAGATCCATTTGGACCCCAGCCTGCGCACAGGCGCTGCGCCTATATTTGGACGCGGCGTCTCTTCAGCATCTAGGGAAATAGTACTCTTCATACGGATCCCTTTATAGCATTCTGCCTACCCATTTTTGGATCTCTGACACATGCACGCGGCCTGGGACACCACAGCAGAACTGACTCTATGCTTTGAATGTTTGCTTTACACCTGCATTGGGTAAGTGTGTACTCTCTCACACTTGGGGTGCGGGGGGTATACTACTTTATACATGCATGTGATATTAATCATTTTGGCACTTTTCTGTTTTCATAATATTCAATAGATGTTAACTCTCACTTGTCAAACCCTGACGAAGGACTTTCCGAAACGCGTCGGTTTAGTGAGACCTACTCCATCTTTTATCATTGGTCCGTTTTTCATTTATTGTCTTGTGTGACACATATACATTTTTTGTTACCTGCATGTTATTCTTGATGCAATCATACATATGTATTCTTCATGTGTGTTAATGTTTTACTCTGATACATTGTGTGTTATATTTTTGTGTTTGTTTTTGTAATGAAATAAAAAATTTTTTTTACTATTAATATTCTTTTTGTGGTAATGCCTCCAAAATCCCACCCCAGGGGAACCAATTGTTCTTTTTCTTGCTAATAAGGGATGTGGCATACCTTTTTTACTTACTGCTTCTGGTCAGAACTTCCTTGTTTCTAAATTTAGCGCAAGGTTTTTCTATACTATTATAACTTTCCTACAGACTAAATTATATACATTGATTTGGGTTATTTTCACCAAAGAAATGTAGCAGAATATATTTTGGGCTAAGGTTATGAAGAACAACTTTTAATTGCAAAACATTTTTACAAAAACTTTTTTTTCAAAATTTTCAGTCTATTATGTAGCACTCTTTATGTAGCACAAAAATAAAAAAAAACCCAGTGGTGTTTAAATACAACCAAAAGAAAACTCTAGTTGTGTGAACAAAATGATAAAAATTTCATATGGGTACAGTGTTGCATGACTGCGCAATTGTTATTCAAATTCCAACAGCGCTGAAAGCTGGAAACTGAAAACTGTCCTGGGCAGGAAGGGGGTAAAAGTGTCCGGTATTTAAGTGGTTAAGCACCTTTCTTGGCATTTCACAGTCCCCTTTCCCTTTGTCTTAATTTTCTTCTATCACCTCATGCGCATTCTCAGCCGGTGTTATTGTCTTTGAGATGTTTTATTGTACAAATCCGACAGCTTTCACAAAACCAACCAACTAGGTCTGCCAACATCCTGGGGCATCACTAAATTATTTTGGATTCAAACACATCCAGTCCTTGGCATGGTAACTCCAACTCTTCTCCTGCCTAAGACAAGGGAAATCTCTGGAGTGTCTCAGCCATACACAGTTGGAGAGCAAACTGAATGGATTACAAATAGCTTGGCAGCCAGTTGAAGCCAGATGACTAAAACTTTTTTTTTTTTTAAAGCTTTGCATAGATTGGGGAAGGGAAAGATCATCTGTTAGATTTTAAATGCTGTCTATGTCTCATGGAGGGTTTTCCCCCTACTTCCTGTCCCGGGGACACCAAGAAATGAGGGAATGGGTTGTTCTGTTCCCAGACAGCAATAAAACCTGATAAAAAGTTCTAATGCCCCGTACACACGATCAAACTTCCCAACAACAAAACCGTGGATTTTTGTTCAAAGGATGTTGGCTCCAACATCCTTGTCTTGTTGTCTTGCATACACACGGTCACACAAATGTTGGGCAACAATTTCGAACGTAGTGACGTACAAGACGTACGTGATATCTCCATTACGAACGCTAGTTACCGTATTTATCGGCATATAACACGCACTTTTTTCCCCTGAAAATCAGGGGAAAATCGTGGGTGCGTGTTATAGGCCGATCCCCGCCGATTTCTGTGTCATCGGAGCGATCGCGGCAATTGCCGCGGTCGCCGCCGACATACACAGCCGTGGGTAGATTTAAATATGGCGCCGAGACTGCAGGGAGCCGAGATACACATACCCGAGTGTTCTCGGCTTTTTTCAGCGCCACCGTCACACCCAGTCCTGCCCCTGGACCTGTGTTATGTCCATCATAGGGCGGGACTGGGCGTGACTGTGAGTGGCGCCGAAAAAAGCCGAGAACACTCGGGTATGTGTAATCCAGTCGTGTGTACGGAGCATTACTCTTGCACACTCTTTTTTTTTTTTTTGCTGCTTTCTTTATCACAATTGGAAAGATTATCCTTTACAATATTATATCTCTAGCCTCAGCCCAGTAATAGAGAACTAGAAGAAATCTCCCATGGGGGACACAGGCAGCAATAAAAAATCTGGCAGAGGGCTAAACAGCTTGCAGTCAATGAGTGGGTCACTTGATACTCTCTTTAATTTATTTTACTTCTGATATAACAAACTCAGTTGGTATCATAGCATTAGACAGACTGTTAGCACCTAACCAAGGCAAAAATGCACCAAAATTGTGTCTCATGGTGGCTGTGGATCTAATGTTTGGTTTTGTATTTCAATTCATTTTATTCAATAAAAAAGGATATAACAACAATACAAGACAAACAAAGACCCAGGTAGTATTCCTGAAATCAACCAAAAAGGAAAGAGCAACCATAAGAAATAAGAAACCAGGAAGGTGTCACATGCACTACAATATATATATATATATATATATATATATATATATATATATATATATATATATATATATATATATATATATATATATGTGTATATATATATATGTATATATATATATATATATGTATATGTATATATATATATATATATATATATGTATATGTATATATATGTATATGTATATATATATATATATATATATATATATATATATATATATATATATATAGTTACAGACCTATAATAAATATAAAATACAAGGTATATCTCCTGGACAAGTGAGAGATGGGGGAAGCCCTCTTCAAAGCATAGGAACCCTTTCTGCTCTTACTCCCAACTGTAGTCTAGGGTCCACCTAGCCACTCCATCTAAACCTGGTCCCCATGTCCCCAACCACTCACTGTTCCCTATGTTGGTGGGAAAACAACAAGGCCACACTGAAAAATTAAAAAAAAACTATTTATACTCATTTAGTGGGGAGAACCAGGGGAGCTACTCGTAGATATCTCCCTGATTCTACCCTTCCCTTACCGCACCGTGCTCCATTATCCATTCCCCCTCCCTTCTTCCCTCCAACCTATTTACCCATTCAAGCCCGATGTGGGCATTCTGTATCGGTGAATAAATTCACTAATCCAAATTACTGTGATTGCAACAAAAGGAGAAAAAAAACTGGTTGTACTCACACATTGATAGCACACTGATTACATTTTATTATATCGTTACTGAGGCAGCGATATCAAATGTCATTGTTTATAAAATTTGTAAAATTAATAAAAAGTTTCAGCCAAAATCAAAATTGACAGCGGGGCTAAGGTACTCTATGCCAGTATTTCTCAACCTTATTTCAGTCAAGGCACCCTTTTAAAATTATGGACAATCTCAAGGCACCCTTTCAAAATTATAGACAATCTCGAGGCACCCTTTAAAATATATGGACAATCTTGAGGCACCCTTTACAAATTATGGACAATCTCGAGGCACTCATTAAAAATGATGGACAATCTCAAGGCACCCTTTAAAAATGATGGACAATCTCAAGGCACCCTTTAAAAATTATGGACAATCTTGAGGCACCCTTTAAAAATGATGGACAATCTCAAGGCACCCTTTTAAAAATTATGAACAATCTCGAGTCACCTCATTCTAAAATATAAAAACTATTCTAATAGTTTTACATAATGCAGCAACATCCACACAAGTAGAACAACCAGCGTTAGAGGTGATTCATTCATCCAAAGCAAATACACTTTTGCACACTGGTACTGACTAGTATGCCAATGTTTCTCTTCTCCCTCAGTTTTTCTCCATCACTCCAATGTGACCCCACGCTGGGGAGGGTCATGCAAGGATGCTATGCAGGTGACTGACATCCTTCATATCAGCTGATGATGTCATTGGTCGTTAAAATGCCGGCAGCCAAAAGGTTGTAATGGCACAATGAAAACCCGTGGCTGTGTGTAACTAAAAGGCAGGCTTCATTCACCCGCCAGCTTGTATACAATTTTTGGACAATCTTTAGACATTCTGTCAAGGCGCCCTGGTTGAAAAATGCTGCTCTATTATAAATAAATAAATAAATACAAGATTTTTCTGGGGTTAAGAACATCTTCAGTAGTCAGGTATTTAAAATGTAGATTGTATAGACTTTAAATTAACCCATGACCAGAGTATTTACAGCGAAACTTCACTCAATCAACATTGACTATTTTTATTCCTTATGCTGCTAGCATTGGGAAATAGGAAAGTATATCATATTTATTTGTTTTAAACTTTTTTACATTTCTTCAGTTACTTCCTGGTTTCCAGGTCTAGGCAAATGATGTTATACATCCCAGGAGTCTTCAGGAGGGGAGGAAGGGTTTTCTCAGATATGCACACCGTCCTGCCTTCATGCTTGAACTAAGGGCGGATTTATTCAAGGAGGTCAATGCTACATAAATCATCTGCCCTTACTCAAGATGGCCAGATATGCTAGGGGTGCTTTTCAAAGTTTTTTATCAGCAAAATAAAGCATGGAGACATAGATGGATGGGTGAGTTTGCTTTGAAAATTTAAAATAAATTAAATAGTTTTGGGTTTGTGGTGGTCAGATGTCGTATAGTTCTGTTTTAACATGCCATAAATGAGCACTAAAACAAGTCCTCACTGACCTCTGAAGCTGCAGGCACTGTGGAGCAATTTATCCTTAACATTCACAACAAAAGCACTGAAGTAACTCAAGTTGTTCTCTGCAGCTCAACTAATTATGCCACCTTCCTTCCACCCCAACATAGAATCAACAGCTCACTTACCCCATTCCAGAGTTTTTGCTCTGTGTTACATTAGATATAGATAGGTTGCTGTGTTGAAGCTGGGATGGGTTAGCAGGGATAGGTAAGATGCTAAACAATTTGAATGAGTTTAGTGCTTCTGCTGTATATTTTTGAATTGCTCCTCACTGCCTGCAGCTACAGAGGTTAGTGGGGACTTGCTTAAAAGCTAATTTACCGTTTGTTAAAAATTTGTAAATTATTGAGTGCCCATAGCCTGGGCACAGGTTTACTTTAGGTTTTCAAAAAAACCTGAGCAACAATGATTCATATCTCTTTTTAACAACCAAACTCATCTTTCAAAAGAAACAATGGATCTGATGTGGCTAATTGCTCCAGGATTTGAGAATAAATCCATTTGGTTTAGTTGTTTAGTGCTGCCATGAGCTTCTTTGGCTACATTGCACATAGAAAACTTCAGTCATGTGCCTAATAGCGTAATAGTAAAAGGTGGGTGCTTGACATAGAAAATCCACACAGACACAGATGAAAATGCTGAACATTTTTTTTGCCATCAAATGCAATAAGGTACAAGCATATCAAGCCAAAGGCAGATACATATTTAATAGTGTCAAATACAGTATTTATATATAAAAGCTTTTACTGGAACTCAATCTAGAAAGTCCAGGTCCTGGAGCTACTAGCTAGATGAACAACAAGCTTAAAGTAACCCCTCACTTCTGTTTGTTTGGAATGAGCAGTGCATGTTACAGTGCCTTGAAAAAGTATTCATACCCCTTGAAATTTACACATTTTGTCATGTTACAACCAAAACCATCAATGTATTTTATTGGGATTTTATGTGATAGACCAACACGAAGTGGCACAAATTTGTGATGTGGAAGGAAAATTATAAATGGTTTTCAACATTTTTTACAAATAAATATCTGAACAGTGTGGCATGCATTTGTATTAAGATTCCCCCCCCCCCCCGCTTGAGTCAATACTTTGTCGAACCATCTTTCACTGCAATTACAGCTGCAAGTCTTTTTGGGGATGTCTCTACCATCTTTGTACATCTAGAGAGTGACATATTTGCCCATTCTTCTTTGCAAAATAGCTCAAGTTCTGTCAGATTGGATAGAGAGCATCTGTGAACAGCAATTTTCAAGTCTTGCCACAGATTCTCAATTGGATTTAGGTCTGGACTTTGACTGGGCCATTCTAACACATGATTATGCTTTGACCTAAACCATTCTATTGTAGCTCTGGCTGTATGTTTAGGGTCGTTGTCCTGCTGGAAGGGTTACCTCCGCAGCAGTCTCAATTCTTTTGCAGCCTCTAACAGGTTTTCTTCTAAGATTTCCATGTGTTTGGCTCCATCCTGTTGAAGGAAAGCATCCCCACAACATGCTACCACCACCGTGTTTCACGGTGGGGATGGTGTGTTCAGGTTAATGTGCAGTGTTTGTTTTCCACCACACAGCGTTTTGCTTTAAGGCCAAAAAGTTCAATTTTGGTCTCATCTAACCAGACCATCTTCATCCATATATTTGCTGTGTCCTCCAGATGGCTTCTCGCAAACTGCAAATGGGCCTTTTTAATGGCTTTCTTTCAACAATGGCTTTCTTATTGCCACTCTTCCATAAAGGCCAGATTTGAGGAGAGCATGACTAATAGTTGTCCTGTGAACAGATTCTCCCATCTGAGCTGTGGATCTCTGCAGCTCCTCCAGAGTTACTTTGGGCCTCTTGGCTGCTTCCCTGATTAATGCTCTCCTTGCCCAGCCTGTCAGTTTAGGGGGATGGCCATGTTTTGGTAGGTTTGCAGTTGTGCCATACTCTTTCCATTTTCAGATGATGGATTGGACAGTGCTCCGTAAGATGTCCAAAGCGTGGGATATTTTTTTATAGCCTAACCCTGCTTTACATTTCTCCACAACTTTTTTCCCTGACCTGTCTGGTGTGCTCCTTGGCCTTCATAATGCTGTTTGTTCACTAAGGTTCTCTAAGAAATCTCGGAGGGCTTCACAGAACAGCTGTATTTATACTGAGAAAAAAACGGAAAACCATTTATCATGGTCTATCACATAAAATCCCAATAAAATACATTTACATTTTTGGTTGTAACATGACAAAATATGGAAAATTTCAAGGGGTGTGAATACTTTTTCAAGGCACTATATTAGCGGTCATGTGCACTGCTCTATGCACACTTCACATTCTATAGTCTATTGTTCATCTCAAAAGCAAGCAATAGAGGGGTGGCTACGTTCCCATATACAATGGAATCATGGAGAACCAAAGTAACCACCCTCTAATGGGAATAATTTTTAGAAGGCTAATAGCAGTAGAATGTGTCTTTTTGAGTTAAGTATATGTACTTGAATATTTCAAAAGAAAAAAAAAAAAGTTTAGTGTCATTTTAAGTACTTTCCACACTCTATAGGATCACCCGAAGATTGTCGTGACACTGTTCCTTGCATGTTCATGACTTGACTACATAAATTTCCCATTGCACCAAACCCTACTGGTTCTCACCCACACATTGGCATTTCCAGGTGTAAACACTAGTCTGTCTCATAGGTAAGTGCACTGCGGGGTTGATTTACTAAAATTGGAGAGTGCAAAATCTTGTGCAGTTGTGCATAATAACCAATCAGCTACTAACTTCAGCTTGTTCAAATTAGCTTTAAGAATATAACCAGGAAGCTGTTTGGTTTCTATGTACAGCTGAACCAGATTGTCCACTCTCCAGTTTTAGTAAATCTACCCTTGAGTCCAACTAATACCAAATACCCAATCTCTACACACAGCCACATACAATCCTTCTTCAGCGGGCCATTTACTGTCTGCTCTTTGCATCTCTATACCCTTTCATGTCTGTTACTTGTATCCCAATCCCATCAACACCAACCCACAAGGTTGAATTCTCACAGTTGATTGAAAACAATCAATGATTCTAATACTGAATGCCCACAAAGGGAATGTCCAAGGGGACATGTTACCCCTTGTGATATTAGCAGGCTTGTTTCTTCTGTCTCTTGGGAGATACCCTCATATAGGGGTTTCAAATAGTTTCATATCTAAAGTGACTTGGTTACTAGATGCTCAAAAATATGCCACTAGTAGATAGTTAATACTCACTTTCTCGATGTCCTAGTCCCTAATCTGTGTAGTACTGAAGAGAAACCACAACTTGAACAATCTTCAAGAAAGCATGTGCTGTGATTTCTCCTACCATCCCCTACATTAGTTACAGGGCTGCCAAAAATGGCTTCTTTCTTTTTCCTCCCAGGTTTCTTCTCCAGTATTACAAGATCCCATGAAAAGCAGCTAACTCTGTAAAGCACATATGTCAAACACAAGGCCCATAGGCTAAATACGGACTGCCAGGCCTTGTCATGTGGCCCTCCAACCCAGTTTTGCAGCTGAAACGTGGCAGAACTCCATACTGCCACCTCCGGCTCTTACCCTTTGCTCCCGCTCCCCACTGTTAATTGTAAACACAGAAGTCCTCTGTGTTTACAAGGAAAAGCTTTGTTTTCAGTGGTTTTCCGGATGTAACAAATCCCTCGTGGCAGGGCACGGCAAGGACAGCTTTCCAGATTGTGAGAGCCAGAACAATTTCCCTGTAAGGGGAGGCAGAGCTGCCTACACAGGGAGGTATAACAGAGCCAAATACATGGGTAGTAGAGAGAGCCAGCTAGACAGGGTGGTACTAGGGCCATCTACAAAGGGAGTTCTTAGAGCCAGGCAAGGTGGGTGGGTGGGGGTTAGTGTTGCACACTGTGCATAGTGCACCCCTAAACCCTGCACTCTGCACATAGCACACCCCTAAATCCTGCACAATGTATATAGCACACCCCTAAACCCTGCACTCTATATGTAGTACTGCCCTGAACTCTGCACTCTGTAAATAACATACTCCTGAACTCTGAACACTTTGCATAGAGCACTCTTAAACTCTGCACTCTGTACGTAATGCACTTCTGAACTCTGTACGTAACGCATTCCTGAACTCTACACTGTACTTAATGCATTCCTGGACTCTGTGCATTACGCATCCCAAATACAACCGACCCTTTGAGGGCAACCATACTGCTGATGCAGCCCGCAATGAAATTGAATTTGATGCCCTTGTTGTAAGGTATAAGTACAGCATTAGCATAATGATGTCTGATTAGGCCAGTTTCTAGTGAACAAATAGCTTCCTATTATAGCCAAATTGACTTTCCCAATGCTTTACACGCTTTACGTGTATACAGTACATTTGTCCGATGGTGTTTTATGATATCAGAGATACTTAGGGTCAGCCATCAGTGAGCGTTAGCTACCCCCAGGTACATACAGTTAAAATGCAGTGGAAATGTGAATGATAAACCTAGGAGGTTGATTCAGTATGGCAGTGCAAAGTACAATCAGGTTGCACAAAGAGTCAGTGGAGCCACACCTATGTATCTGTGAATAAAATAATGCCACAAAATTATGGTACTGAAAACAGGTGAAAATTTGCAAATCAGACTAAAGATGTAAAATACAAACAGATGTAAAACATGTGCAATTATATATTCTCTCAAAAATGATGTTTCCACATCATGATGTAATGGATCCACATCTCTGGAAGACATCACTGACGTTGGATTTACATCGTGGGATTTTATCATTTTTTCAATAAAGATATTTTTTCACATTGTAGCTGTTTTTATTTAATTCTCCAATTAATGAATTACAAGGAGAACCCCATACTTATTCAAATGAGGGAAGGGGTATGGATATCTGGGATCCTACCTTCTAAAGGGGGTTTCCAGATTCTGATAAGTCCCCTCCATAGAAGCCCACATCCCTTTTTGTGGGAATGTGGGGGATGAGGTCCCTGTCCTCTTAACATGGGGACATGGTGCCTTGCAAGTGGGAAGGCTTTAATAACACCCTTTGTAAATTAACAACCTGATGTTGAATGCATGTGGTCTCATATGGTTTAGGAGCAGAGGGGCTGCATGCTCACTGCTCCCCTCCCTTCCTGGCAAGCCAAGCTACATGTCTGGGGAAGGGCAATTTATAAAAAAAATTGTGGAGACCCCCAAACCATTTTTGTCCTGTATAGGGCTGCCATACTATTTAAAAAATATTGTTAGCATCCCTTAAAAATGCTTAAAATAACCCTGTCCAGGTAAAAAAAAAAATAGCTGTCCAGGGAACAGTCAGGGAAACTGTGCGCCGCCACATACCAGGCCACATGACTTCAGAATTGCAAAGCACCTTGTCCCATTGCTGAGAGGATGGGAACATCATTCCTACAATATGTCCCTAAAAGTGATGTGTAGGTCAGTGAGGGGAGGGGGATCAGAATCCCCGGATACTAACGCATATGAATGAGTACAGGGTAAATAGTTCTCCATGTTACTCATTAACAAAAACCTGAAAAAATAAAAATAAAACCACACAACCAAACCATGACAAAATTTCTTAATTAAAAGATAACCAAACCCAGAAGAACAAAAAAAAGAAATATGTTGCAGCTTACCAAACATATATAATGTTTGGGGGTTCTACGTAAATTTCTAGCAAAAAAATTTAGATTTTTACATGTAGGAGAAAAGTGTCAGAATTGGCTCGGCTAGCAAGTGGTTAAAGGATTTGTGTACTTTCAATGTTGCCATTTATACAAGACATATACAAGACATAAGCCAATATGGGAGAATTTTTGTTTACCCGAGATAAATAAAATACCAGAATTTTTAGAATGGAAAAGGGCTGGGATAAATTTCCTTTACCAGATATTTGAAGGGGATATTTTACTGCCTTTTGGTATATTGAAAGATCGCTTCCAACTATCAAAGTCCAATTTCTATCAGTACCTTCAGATTCGCCACGCTCTACAAAGCCAAGCTTTAACATTCCAATTTCAATATAACCCATCAGAAATACTACTGAAAGCAATTTCAGTTAGACTTACTAAACGGGGATTAATAGGGGATCTTTACCACATCTTACAAAATACAGTGAAGGCAGATGGACAGGCTAATGCCGCGTACACACGGTCGGACTTTTCATCTACAAAAGTCCGACAGCCGGTCCGACAGACTTTCGGCGGACTTTCGGCGGACTTGCGGCGGACTTGTTGCAGACTTTCTAACGAACGGACTTGCCTACACACGACCACACAAAAGTCCGACGGATTCGTACGTGATGACGTACACCGGACTAAAATAAGGAAGTTGATAGCCAGTAGCCAATAGCTGCCCTAGCGTGGCTTTTTGTCCGTCGGACTAGCACACAGACGAGCGGATTTCGGGGTCCGTCGTAGTTACGACGTAAAGATTTGAAGCATGTTTCAAATCTAAAGTACGTCGGATTTGAGGCTAAAAAAGTACGTTGAAAGTCCGGAGAAGCCCACACACGATCGGATTACCAGCCAGCTTTAGTCCGTCAGCGTCCGTTGGACTTTTGTAGCTGAAAAGTCCGACCGTGTGTACGCGGCATAAGAGTTTTATTCGTTGGCAAAAAGATCTGATAGATCTCAATGAAGATGAATGGACTTGTGCCATGGAGATCCTTCCTGAGGTATCTATTTCACATACATATATTCACTCAGCAATTGACTCAGCTTTTCATTTTACACAGAACCCACTATACCCCACAAAAATTGTTTATGTGGGGAAAAAATGCTTCGCCTTTATGTCCACGATGCTTAGTTTCGAATGGTTCTCTTATTCACATGCTGTGGCGATGTCCTAAACTCCGTAGATATTGGAAAAGAGTTTTTATGACCCTAAATACCATTTCTCGAACAGAAATAATAGATACTCCAAAACTGTCACTACTGGGAATAATTCCAGATGGAATTTTACCTGTGGATATGCACATATCGTGGACTAGATCTCTCTATATAGCCCGTAAACTTATCCTACAAAAATGGACAGTTAAGATTCCACCAACTCACAAACAGTGGAGTAATAAGATAAACTATATATTAAAAAAGGAAAGATTAACATATAAACATAGGGGAGTCCCCCAGAAATTCAGCAGAATCTGGCACTACTGGATTGACCCGAGCAACCTACTGTATGATGGCTCAAGTGGAGGGGTTGGTGAGGGGGGTAGGGGAGGATGGGGATGAGGAGATTGATCTATAATATATCAAGATGATGGGAATTGAACAAAGTAAAATAAACTATTGCGAGGTATATGTTTATTGTTTGTTAGTGTGGTTAATGTTATATGAGTTCTTTACTTTCTTTGCATTCGTTTCCGTTTTTCTTTGTGAATATGTGTACAATATGAAATGAAATGATGATAAGATCCTCACGCTGTTTATTTATATAAAAATGTTCTTTCTTTGTATCATTTTGTATGAAATAAGCATTATAAAAATTAAAAAAAGATTTGATATAAAAAAAAAAAATGTTGCCATTTAAATGAAGTAAGCAATAGTCTGACTATTGCAACTCCCTTTTCATTGGCTTACCCTTTCATAGGCTATCCCCTCTTCAGTCTATCATGAATGCTGCTGCCAGACTTATCCACCTTGCCAACCGCTCAGTGTCTGCCAACCCTCTACTCCAATCCCTACACTGGCTCCCAATCAATAAACGATCAAGGGGTTAATATGGCGCACAATGGAGGTAGCCGAGTACATATAACTAAAAATGGTAGGGGGAAGGGGGTGGGTTGGGGGTTCCTGATGGTGGTAGTTAATGTTTCACAACAAGTTCAGGTATTAGTCCATGTAAGGATAAAATGATGAAAAAATGGAAGGCAGCCAGTCTATAAAAGCTAGAAGAAGCTCTGGAACAATAAAAAAGAAAGAAGGATGGCGCCCTCTAAGTGCAGCATTGTTAAAAATATTTATTACAATAGATAAAAACACTCACATTTTGAGTTGCTAAAAACCAGCATGTAAAGTAGTTTCATCCACGTGCTCTCGGGGGATGTGGGTGTCACGGGCCAGTGGGGGGGTTCCTGGGATGTGAGTCCTGTGACCTGGGTCCTGGTAGCTGTTCCGGTGGTGCTGAGGGTCCTCAGAGCCTCCGGGCGGCCAGGATATCGGTCATGGATCCTCCGTGGAGCGCCGTGCTGACCTGCGTCTTCACTTCCGGGAGCGGGGTGAGGCGGGCGGTGCCTCGCGTTCGGAGCATGCGTGCTCCTTCATCAGGCATAGCCTGATAGCCTGGCACCACCAGAACAGCTACCAGGACCCAGGTCACAGGACTCACATCCCAGGAACCCCCCCACTGGCCCGTGACACCCACATCCCCCGAGAGCACGCGGATGAAACTACTTTACATGCTGGTTTTTAGCAACTCAAATGTGAGTGTTTTTATTTATTGTAATAAATATTTTTAACATACATGCTGCACTTAGAGGGAGCCATCCTTCTTTCTTTTTTACTGGCTCCCAATCACCCAGCGAATTAAATTCAAAATACTAACCACAACATACAAAGCCATTTACAACTCTGCCCCGAGCTACATCACCAATCTTGTCTCCAAATATCACCCAAATCGACCTCTCCACTCTTCTCAAGACCTCCTGCTTTCAAGCTCTCTCATCTCCTCCTCCTATGCTCGTTTTCAGGATTTCTCCAGAGCCTCTCCCATCCTCTGGAACTCGCTACCTCCATCTACCCGGCTATCCCCTACTCTTGCTACCTTCAGGCGATCCCTGAAAACTCATTTCTTCAGGAAAGCCTATCACGTCTCCAACTAATCTCCTACCACTTCCACCAGCTCATTCCCCACAGTTACAACCTTTTGTACCACCTGCCCCACCCTATTAGATTGTAAGCTCTTCTGAGCAGGGCCCTCTTAATCCTCTTGTATTTTATTGTATTGTAACTGTATTGTCTCCCTTTTATATTGTAAAGCGCTGCGTAAACTGTTGGCGCTATATAAATCCTGAATAATAATAATAATAGTAATAATAGTGCAGCGAAAGTGATTAACATATAAAGCAAAAAAAAAAACAATATTAACTACTGATTCAGAGACATGACTGTCAATACCGCAAAATTATAACATAAACCTCTACCAAATCACATGTGAAATGTCCGTAGTGGTCAAAACATGAAGATCAAAGGTAGTACAATGTTAACAAAAAAATGCAAGTGTTTAAAATTCGGTGAAAATTAAATAGTCTAGTAAACAATAATTTTGTAGTGAAAAGATGAATCCCATGAGGTTATATTAGTATCACTCATGAAGGAACAGAATTTTAGAAAACTCCACTATCACTATGTGATCCACCACAAATGTCTAAAGCCAGCATGCTTACCAAAAAGTGTGGACTCATATACTGCAAGTATTGTGTCAAACACGCAGTTACAGGGAATCACTCCAACCATAACCAGCACTTTCACATGGTTCTTAGGAATATCCACTTGGCCCAAAATTAGGTGGAAGCAATCAACCCTCAGAAGACAGGCTTCCAACACATGGCTAACCACATCAGGCAAATTGGCAGCTCACAGATACATGTAGAGGAAATAGCAAGCATCCGCACATAGTGCAAAACAATTTCAAATAATTTATTTAAAGTGATACTAAAGGATAATTTTTTATTTTTTTTAAATAACAAACATGTTATACTTACCTCCGCTGTGCAGCTCGTTTTGCATAGAGTGGCCCCGAACATCCATTTCTGGGGACCCTCGGCGTCTCTTTTCAGCTCCTCCCTGCATTAGCTAACCCCCTTGGAGAAGCGTTCCCCCGAGGGCATTACCTTGTGGGTGGGCCCCTGAGTCCAGCATTCGGCGTCCATGGACGCCGAATGCAGGACTCGGCCTCGCCCCCCCGGCGCCCACTTCATTGGATTTGATTGACAGCGGCAGAACCCAATGGCTGCGCTGCTATCAATCTATCCAATCTCCGCCATCCAGAGAGGGATGGCGGGGATGCGCCGACAGCAATTCGGGGCTCAGGTAAGTAAAACGGGGGAGGGGGTGGGCTAGGGGGACGGTGACTGCAAGGTGTTTTTTCACCTTGATAGGATGCATTAAGGTGAAAAAACATGAGCCTTTACAACCCCTTTAAAAGATAGATGTGCACTTACATAGATCCACTTGTAGATATCGCTAAACGAACAGACACCAAATCCATGGATAGTGGAAAAGATCACAATGACGTCATGAGCACCACCCGAGATCGGAGCCGTCGGTAGCGGCAAAAACTATCTAATCCCCCCGGGCAATGGGCAAGAAGTTGAGTTTACTCATGTTTCTCCTCCCTGCCAATCAGGAAGCGGGTCGTGAGGCCCATTTCTCGATTGGCAAAAATGTCAGGCGATCCTATTAAACCCCCAAGAGGAGAAGGAGCGAGGAGGAGAAGAGAAAAGACGAAGACCGACCAACCCACCAGCCGCCACTGTGACATGGATGCCACCCAGCACTCCCTGGCTCGGACAGGGGAGGGAGGAGGAGGGGAGATCGGATTCATCCTGGGCAGGTAAGAATGCCATCCGTCTCACGGGTGATATTCACCGCATCCATTTTCCTGCATTCATTTCCCCCTGAGGGGGTGTGGAATGGCCTCGTCTCCCGCCAAGGGGGGGGTGGCATTGGTTTGCCGCCCCCCCCAGAATTATTGAGCACCAGCCGCCACTGGTCCCTGTGACAAACCCAACTGGAACATGGGCTTCTGGAGGTGACTAGGGCTTGCCTACAACCCACTGATTATGGCCTGGGGGGGACTCATCAGAGCATGGAAAAGAGCTCAATTCAGCCCATGGTCCCATGGAGAGAGCAGATCATTTTCTAGAGGGAGGCTTGGATTAATTATCTGAATAAAGACAATAAATCTTCCCTTCTGGAGTGGATGGAAAGGTGTAATATTAATCTTATACGGGTTAATGGTCAGAGGAATTATGGTGGCCCTCCTGCAGACTGGGTTGGAAATGCTCCTCCACTTGGGACAGAAATATTTATCAACAATCTCCCTTAAGAAATCTATGAAGATAAATTAATTCCACTTTTTCAGACCACTGGAGCATTGTACGAGTTCTGTCTTAAGCCTCATATACATAATCGGACTTCCATTGGACTTTTCTGTGGATTTTTGTCCGAATGGTCGTTGGTCGTTAACTTGTTCTGCATACACACGGCAGAACATTTTCAGCCAACTTTCACCAAATCATGTGGTTTTCAGCTCCTTACCGCCACCCTTTGGGCAACTTCTGCTATTGTTGGCTGATGTTAAAGTTTGAGAGCATGCACAGCGAACATTTGTCAGTTGAAAAACCAACAACAATTGTCCGATGGAGCATACAGACGGTCGGATTGTCCGATAAAACAGGTCCGTCGGACCGTTGTTGTCGAAAAGTCCGATTGTGTGTATGGGTCTTTATGGTGACTTGTCTAGTGGACAGATTACACAAGTGAAAGCTGGTTAATGAGATTTGGAAAGCCCTGGGTCTTCTTTCTGGGGAACTGGTGCCAAACTGTCTGGGTCAGCACTGACCTGAGTCACCTATGCTTGTCTAGTTGGTAATTAGCTTACTGTTTAATTAGATCACTGTTAGCTGTTAGCTGGTACATTATATGTACTGTTAGATGTACTGATGATATTACTGTTTAAAGTTTGCATTGTTTAGGATAATGTGATGAAGCTCTTATCTGATTTTGTGTGGTATACATTCTGGGTGAATTTACAATAAAGTTAGTTCCAGTTTGCACCTAAGCTAGTGTTGTCTAGTTTTTGTGTGCAATTTTCAGCTATAATACCTGGTTCCTGGTTCCAGAGTGGAGAAAGCTGTATCTTGGAGGAAGCACCCAGGCTGGGTGCCAGGCAGTCCGTCACAGTCCCTAAGTGTGTATTTCAACTGTGTATTTAGCTGCTTCCTTGGGGTTCAGCTTTGAAAATTACTTCAAACACTAAATGTATACTCATTTAATATACATAATTCTTTCCTTTTAATGCGTGGAAATGTGATAAAATTCACCATATTTATTGTATTGTATTGTATTGATGTGAACATTTAATTCATCTAAGTTAGTACAAACAATATTACTACCTTGAAAACAAAGCACACTGTGACTGACTACAACAAAAAAGGTCACCTATACTCTGGATAAAAGAAACCTAACAAAAGGCATAAACATAGCACAAATGTTCATAAAATATTGTATTTGCTTATTATTTGCTTATTATTAGTGTCCTACATTTACCTTTTTTTTTTTTTTAATCTACGCTTCCTTTCAAACCCATCTTTTTCACACTAAAAGGGATCTACAAAGAACATGGTCAGTAGCAGAAAACAAGTTATTATTAGGATACTATCGCCATGACAACCTTTTATGATGCTAAGACCTTCAGAATTTTGCCGATTGATCCTAACGTACGCCTTCTTTTTCAGGCAAAATACTTTTGCTACATTCTGATGATTGTCCAGCGTTTTAACCACTTCAGCCCCGGAAGATTAGCACTTTTTACAATTTGCCACTGCATTGCTTTAACTGGTAATTGCACGATAATGCAATGTTGTACCCAAACAAAATTTGCGTCCTTTTTTTCCCACAAATAGAGCTTTCTTTTGATGGTATTTGATTGCCTCTGTGATTTTTATTTGTTGCAATATAAATGGAGAAATAATGAAAATTTAAAAAAAAATGATATTTTTCACTATTTGTTAGAAGAAAAATCCAATAAACTCAATTTTAGTCATACATTTAGGCCAAAATGTATTCAGCCACATGTCTTTGGGAAAAAAATGTCAATAAGTGTATATTTATTGGTTTTCGCAAAAGTTGTAGCTTCTACAAACTATGGTACATTTTCTGGAATTTGTGCAGCTTTTAGTTTATGACTGCCTCATTTCTTGAGGTGTTAAAATGGCAGGGCAGTACAACCTCCCCAAATGACTCAATTTTGGAAAGTAGACACCCGAAGGAAATTGCTGAGAGGCATGTTGAGCCCATTGAATATTTTTTTTTTTGTCACGAGTGATTGAAAAATGACAAAAAAAAAAAATACACAGAGTTGTCACTAAATGATATATTGCTCACACATGCCATGGTTATATGTGGAATTACACCCCAAAATACATTCTGCTGTTTCTCCTGAGTACGGGGATACCACATGTGTGAGACTTTTTGGGAGCCTAGCCGTGTACAGGCCCCCGAAAACCAAGCACCGCCTTCAGGATTTCTAAGGGCGTAAATTTTTGATTCACTCCTAACTACCTAACACAGTTTCGAAGGCCATAAAAAGCCAAGGTAGCACAACCCCCCCCCCCAAATTACCCCATTTTGGAAAGTAGACACCCAAAACTATTTGCTGAGAGGCATGTTGAGTCCATGGAATATTTTATATTTTGCCACAAGTTGTGGGAAAATGACAAACTTTTTTTTTTTTTTTTTTTTTTGCACAAAGTTGTCACTAAATGATATATTGCTCACATATGCCATGGTTATATGTGGAATTGCACCCCAAAATACATTCTGCCGCTTCTCCTGAGTACGGGGATACCACATGTGTGAGACTTTTTGGGACAGTGTAAAAAATAAAGCAAATATACTGCGCTGTCTGCAAACAATGTAAGAAAGCAGCTAGCACAGCAATAGATCAATTGCAAAGAAAAAATACATGTGAAAGATAAGTGCAGCGCTCAAAATGTATCTCAAAGTGAACTGAAAAATATATATAAAATAGTGTACATATACATGAAAATGTGCACACAGATGGTCTCAGAATGAACTCAAGACAATACAAACAGTGTATAGATATGAGTATACACTAAAATATACAGGTGTAAAAAACCTAAAATAAAAATGATGCACTGAAGGTCATATCAACAAATGTGCAAAGAGTCAAAAGGCTTACCAGAGTGATTGAATCCAAATAGGTATATACCTAATGGGTCAGTCAGGCTTGTAGGGCTACACACCCAAGGGGAACTGTCACAATGGACACAACCTCCAGCCAGAAGACCAACTCCAACAGTGGACCTCAATAGGGTAGATAATAGATGGAAAACCGCATGGATGAAGTAGGCACAGTGTAATTCCGTTTAAATCTGAAGTCATTTATTGATAAAAAAGGAGGGAATACACTCATATTTTAGTTGATAAAAAAGCACTTAGAATAAAACAGTGACTTCAGCAGAGCAACTGACGCGTTTCGTCTCACAAGACATCATCTGGGGTGCTCTGCTGTAGGCACTGTACTTATATAGTAAAAGGTAAAAGCCTCAGGGTGTCAGATGTGTGGATTAACATCCACTTCCGGAAACAAACAAAATGGTGTCACCGTGTGCACTCCAAGTCTCGTTCTGAAGAGGCTGGAACCGGAAGGGACATCACTTCAGGGAACAGGCACAATGGCGCTGCCACATGCTCTCTAAGCCTCATTGTGAAGAGGCTGGGAATGAAAACAGCGCAACTAGGCAAAATGGAACCTGTATATGTGGAATATGTAAAACAGGGAATAAAATAGATGGTGTCCGACACCGGTTCCGGCTCCCTCCTGGTGGCCACAGGATGTGCAGAGTGACCGGAAACATCACACAGCCACTCAGTGACCGGATCCGGATCCAGGGACCTCCAGACGGACTCCACACACCTATACAGATGAGCCTTTGATGTTCTTACAAGTGAGTTTTGTTACCTTGCCATTAAAGCAGTTTTTTTTTTTTCAAGTATAAGTCTATTCAAAAGCAGGTGGGGCTAAGGGCCCATAGAAACATCATAAATGTGAACAGAATTTGAGGACGCAGCCTCTTATAACAACGTAACAGTAGTCATGACATAATGGTTTTCCAATACAGGGTTATATTTATGTTATTACATTCTGACCAGTAGAGTCGGTCCTGTGATTGAGCTCAGGCCCGTTTATTTACCCTTCTCCCACCTACTAGTTTTCTTATTTTTTCCTTTAAAAATAATAGTCATAGAGAAATATGAATAGGGAGAGAAGAGAGAGAAGAGATTGAGAAGTGATAGGTTCAAAGAGTAGAGGGGGCTGGGGTGTGGTACTCGGGTGGGGAGGGTGGGAAGGGGGGGGGGAATCACGGAGGCAGTTCCCAGGTGTTACTTGGTGTGCACCTGTCAAGAGGAGAAAGCCACGTTATCTACTTCGACCAATATCTACTTCAGCTCACGGTTGTGCCAGTAAGTTTTGGCCTTCGTTAGAGTATATGTATTTAAGCCATTGCGACCAGGTTTTAGTGTATAGTTCAGCTTGGTTGCGGGCTGTGAGAATGAGATCCTCCATCTGCCTGATATCTTCTACTTTTTTTAACCACATGCCTACAGTTGGAGAACTGGAAGTCTTCCACAGCAGAGGGACACATGCCTTGGCCGCATCCAGGAGATGTCGGATCAGTGATTTTTTGTATGATTTTCTGGATACAGAAGTGGCATGTAATAAGAAGAAACCAGGATCCGCCACAATAGGGCGTTCCGTAAATTTCTGAATCGTCTGCTGTATGGACCTCCAGAACTGCTCCAACTTCCGGCAGGTCCAGAAAACATGAAGAATTGAGCCCCGTTCCTCTCCGCATCTCCAACATAGGCCAGAGGAGGTTGGGAAAAATTTCTGCAGTTTGTCTGGAGTTTTGTACCACCTAGTCACTAATTTGTAGTTGGTCTCCTGAATTTTTGTGCATATTGAGGATTTAAATGCAAAGTAAAGTATGTTTTGTTTTTGCCGTGGTGTAAAACTGCACTGCAAATCTCTTTCCCAAGTCCCAATGCTGGGGATTTGATAGTTCTCTGGTGGTGTAATCAACAGTTGGTAGGTAGCTGACAATGAGTGTGGTAGAGCATCCTCCCCTGAGCAATATATTTCAAGTGTATTCAATGCCCGATCAAAGTTCCCGGGAGGTGGTAACGACTTCAGGAAATGGTTAAGCTGTAATGCTCTCCAGAGATTTAGGCGGAACGGTCCCTCCATTTGCCTCAGCTCTTCTATGGATGGCCACTTTCCATTTATTATGAAATGGGAAGCTTGTGAATATCCTGCATTACGTAGGGAACGGAATACTGGATCCGTACAACCTGGGCTGAATTCTGGTGTTCCCAGAATCGGATGTAGTGGGGACCCAGGGGATGTAAGATGTAATCTAGTAAAAATAGATGAGCAAATTCGTGTAGTTGTTCCTATCAGGGGGTGTTTTTTCATATTCCCAGGTAGCAAATCATGGCACCACGGGGCTCTGTCTAAAGGTATAGCACATTGGGCTTGTTCCAATTGGGTCCATAACTTGGTGGCTTTGTGTCGGTTCCAGTCAATAAGTCTGGTCAAGTGGGTTGCTTGTTGATATTTGCGGATATCTGGAACCACCAGACCTCCATATAATTTGGGTAGCGTAAGCAGCTTTCTGTTAATCCTAGGTCTCTTATGCGACCAGATAAAGTCCAGAAATAGGCTGTGAGTTTGGTCAAAATAGCGGGCGGGTATTTGAATCGGAAGGGCCTGCAGGAGATAGAGAAATTTTGGTAGGATGCACATCTTAAGGATGTTACACCTACCAAACCAGGAGTGTAAGCCTGTGCTCCATTTTTTAAGTAGGGATCGGACCGTGGATATTAATGGGGGAAAGTTCAGGGCAGATATTTGGGATATTTTGGGAGGAATATAAGTGCCTAGGTACTTCAGGGCGGTTTTGGTCCATTTAAATTCGAAACTATCCTGCAATGTATTGAGGAGACGTAAGGGGAGCCCAACCCCCATGGCTTCCGATTTGTTAAAATTTATCTTTAAATTGGATATGCTCCCATAGATTCTAAATTCCTGGAGCAGTTTGGGAAGGGAGATTATCGGGTTAGTGAGAGTGAACAGCATATCATCCGCGTAAGCGGCAGTTTTTTGTGATGATTCTCCTATGGTTACTCCAGAGATATCTGGGTGGGCCCAAATTGTTCGCAGGAAGGGTTCCAATGACAGGGCGAAAAGGAGCGGTGATAGTGGGCATCCCTGACGAGTTCCATTCTTGATCTCAAAAGGGGAAGATAGAGACCCATTAGCCCGTACTCGCGCTGTGGGTTTGGTGTAAACTGAAGCAATCCAGTCTAGCATCCTAGTCGCCAGGCCTACATGTCTTAAAACTGATGTCATGAAGTTCCAGTTCACCCTGTCAAAGGCCTTCTCTGCGTCTGTACTTAAAAATATGCAGGGGGTTTTATTCTGATTAACTACATGCAGGATGTTAAGGGCTTTTATTGTGTTGTCCCTGACTTCTCTAGTTGGGACAAAGCCAACTTGGTCTAGATGAATCAGGGATGGTAGGTGTGTTTGGAGTCTAGTTGATAGTACTTTCGTAAAGATTTTAAGGTCAATGTTAAGAAGCGAAATTGGCCTGTAACTCCCGCACAGCGTAGCATCTTTCCCTTCCTTGGGTATCACTGCAATATGAGCTGTTAATGTGTCTCTAGGGAAATGGGTGCTAGAATCCAGTGAGTTAAAGAATTTATGCATAGGCTCTCCTAGGGATGGTAACAAGGTTTTATAATATAGGGCCGTAAAGCCATCCGGTCCGGGTGCTTTCCCTAACTTCATGGATGCAATTGCTTTCTGGATCTCCTCCATGGAAATAGGTTCTTCTAGTAACTCACTGGACTCAGCAGGTAATTTAGGCATGTTGGATTTGGTTATATAGTCTTCTATTTGCGATTGCGACGCTGGTTGTTGTTTCAAATTATAAAGGAAGGAGTAAAATTCCTTGAATTCATTCACAATCTCCTAGTCTTCCGTCCAGAGGACGACATAATGTTAGGGATGTAATTCGCTAGGACTTGCTCTCTTAATGTTTTGGCTAGCGCCTTGCTGCACTTATTACCGGACTCATAAGTCACCCGTCTACAAATTTGTATTGCTGCTTTTGCTCGATACTGCATGAGGTCAGTAATTTTATTACGTAGCAGCATGATATCTGCCTCCCCCCCCGATGTCTGCACATGTTTATGTCTTGCTTCCGCTAGGTGGAGGTCATGTAGAAGAGTTGTCATCTGGGCTGATCTTAGTCGTTTGATACGTGCACCGTGCTTTATTAGAACTCCGCGGATTACCGCTTTATGAGCCTCCCAAACAATTCCAGGATCACTATCAGGGGTATAATTAGTTTGGAAGTAGGAGTCTAGTTCTTTTCTAACGTCTGTAAGTACCTCATCATCCTGCATGAGACTTTCGTTCAGTCTCCATGTGCTTTGTCTGTCGGTGGGGTTGTTTGTCAGAGCATAAGTCAAGAGGACAGGAGCGTGATCAGACCATGTTATGGAGCCAATCTTGGATTCTCTAAGAGCATGCAATTGGGCATGAGGGAGTAAAAAATAATCAATTCTGGAGTATTGTTTGTAAGGATTAGAATAGAAAGTGTAGTCACGTTCTGATGGATGGAGGAGTCGCCAGACGTCGATCAATTGTGCCCCATGTAATGCTCTGGATATTCGTTTCCTAGCTACTGGGGTGATAGAGGATGTTCCTGAAGAGGTATCCTCAGAGGGAATAAGAGGGACATTAAAGTCCCCGCCTATTATAAGGTGGCCTCTAGAGAATTCCATCAGAGCCTCCAAGGTCTTAGTCAAAAAACGATCTTGGTAGTTATTAGGCGCATATATGTTCGCAAGGGTGACCTGAACTTCCCAATTTCACCTCTAAGGAACAGATATCGTCCCTCTGGGTCCGAAAGCGCTTCTGCGCATCTCCAGGGTTTTTTGCTGGCTATTAGTATGGACACTCCACGGGTCTTGGTGGACTCGTTTGTGGAGTGATATACCGTTGGATAATGTTTGTTTTTCAGTATAGGGAGATTGCCACTTTTAAAATGTGTCTCCTGGATAAGAGCCAGGTCCGCTCTGTTGCGTTTTAGATCCTGTAACAGCATGCGTCTCTTCTACGGCACATTAAGGCTGTTTGTGTTTAAGGAGAATATATTTACCGCCTCCATGTTTCCCTGAATAGGGAAGGGATGGAGCAGGATAGGTAAGGGAATTAGGGGAGTAGGGGGACTAGATGAGAAGAAGGTTAGAGTAGGAAAGGTAGTTAAGATAAAGAAGAAGTTAGAATATAGAACCAGTACTTCAAGTACAGTTAGTTACTCTAGTAGAAATGCACAATAGTGCTATGACGCTCACCAGGGCAAGTCTGGTAATTGAGCGTTGGCCTAATTGGGGTAGTGTAAAACAATAGCCAGTGAGGAGACTACCTGCTGCCCCCCTCCATTCCTGTTTATGGCTATGTATAATTCGGTAAATATGGTGACGGTATTAGTGCAAAGTACCATATGGCAGACAATTAGTTTAACTTAAACAAAGTGCAGGTTATTGTGAACACAAGAAATGAGAAAAAACAGAAAATAATGTAATGCGTGTTTAGATAAATCATATCTAATCATTTATCCTTAATTCAGGCATAGGCACAGAAACAACAATAAATTCTTTATCCCAACTCAGTTACTAGCATTGAACTTGCATTTGTGAGCCCACTGATTTATGTTATCTGCGGGGGTACTGTACCCTCCGGGAAAGAAGGGGGGTAAGGTCTTCACAGGGGGTTTGAGGTCTGGAGGCTCCCCATGCATTCCCCGGCTGAACTTTTCTTTTCCCATATGATTATATGCCTCTCTCCCTCCCCTCCCCCTACATGCATCCCTTAAAGGACATGGGTATGTTCCTCACCCCAATCTCTATAATTTATGTGTTTGAACCTTACCACTGCCCATAATCTGTCCCGTATCTGGGTTCGGTGGGTACCCTCTAGGGCGAGCATTGGGATCATATTTAAACCGGGTATGAAGGCGTGCGTCCCTCTGTAATCCTTCCCTGGAGTAGTGGTGTTTTCTCAGGTTCCGATATGGCATGACACAACTCTAGGTCGGGGTCACCCTTTCCTATGGTGACTATGGGTTATCTAGTAACCGAGTTCTCTTACATTATATGTGACCCGTCTTTGCCTTGATGGCTCCGTGTCTCTGTAGTAATGACCTGCATCGAAGCGTGGTGCGCAGTTCAGTCTTTAAGTGCCTGTGTTTACGACTCCGCATTACGTCACTCCCATCTCTCTGAAAAAGCCCGTAGGAGTAGTGAGTCCTAAGGCTGGTGTCTTTGTGCGCATTACCATACAGGGAAACACTCGCTGAGCTGTGTCAATGCACGGGAAAGGGAGGGGGGGCACATTCCTCAGTGCAGATCAGCCGACATTTTCTAGGCCATCCTAGGTATTCTGCAGCTTGCAGTACTGTTATGGTTGATGTGTGGGGCACAGATAGCAATTTAGAGGTAGAAGAAGAACAAAAATAAAAATGCAAATGAAACTAAACATGTGCCAATGCCTGATCCCTGGATGCAAATCATGGTTACACTTCTCTTGAATCCTCAATGGACGCGGTACGAGCTCTCCGACGGGATCTCTGTTGGCGGGGAAGTTGGTTGTTCCTTTGGAAGTTGGTTCCCGAGCGGGTCGATATCCTGGGAACAAAAGCCAGCCAGTCCGGGACTTGGATCGGGTCGGTGTTCAGGTATGCAAAGAAGGCTGGTAAATCCGCAGGAGAGCGCAAGGTGAACGACGAGACTCCATTCCGGAATGTTACTGCCAGGGGGTATCCCCAGCGATACGTACATCCATGTTGTTTAGCCAGTTCTAATGCTGGTCTCAATAACGCTCTCCGTTGCAGCGTGGCTCTCGAAAGGTCAGGGAGTATTTTAATTAAGGCGCCATTGAATTCCACTTCGCCTTGTTCCCATGCCTTGCGGAGTATGAGTTCTTTCTGTGTATATCTATGAATTCTGCAGAGAACGTCCCGTGGTCTGTCTGGATCCTGTGACCTGGGTCCAAGGGTCCTGTGCACCCTATCCAGCTCCAGTTGTGGCGGGGTGGTGCCTAGGACTTTGTGAAATATAGCTGTAACCGACGCCGCCAAGTCCTCCGACCCAGTGGCCTCTGGAATGCCTCTCAGCCGCAGGTTGTTGCGGCGGCTGCGGTCTTCCAGATCTTCCATGTGTAGCTGCATGTCGGTGGTCTGTGTGGTCTGCGTCTCCTGTAGTCGTTCCAGGGCTATGACACGTTGTGTGAGCGATGATATTGTCAGGTCTCCATTATCCACTCTTTCAGTGAGGTCTTGGAGTCCCGTTCTCAGCTCTTGTATATCCCTTGTGTGCGCCTCCTCCACTCGTAGGATAAGGGACTCCATGTCCGATCGTGAGGGCAAGGCCTCAATGTCAGCTTTAGTGGGGAGGGCCTGTAATATGCTCCGGAGATCATCCGGGAAGCCACTCAAACGTTGGGACGATCCTGCCATGTCCTCCCTAAATGCCGCAGGTGTCGTTGACAAGAAATCCTGATCAGGAGAGGTGAGTGGAAAGGTTAGTAAGTCCAGCGTGTCTGTATCTGATCTAGGATGCACACGAGGTGCCGTCGCAATGGCGCCTGGTGAGATCGCCTGTGAGTCCTTAAAATATCTCTTGATACCGCTCCTGGGGGTTAAGGATCTTGGACCACTGGTTGATGAACGTGTCCTGTACCTTTTGGTCGATATCATGCCTTGTGCCCGTTGTACAATCACCGTCAAATTACAGGTTAGAGAGGGGCCATGCCAGGAGCTCTCCAGAAATGCTTCTTCACTCGGCCATTGCTAAGCCACGCCCCCCTAAAGAAGTTTTTTAATACTACACTCAGGTGGCGCTTCCTAGTTTCTCTCCTTTGTTTGCCGTAGAAATTTGGACTGTCGTATCTGAAGGGAGGACAGAATGAACACATTTCGTGAATCCCTTCACTTCACTGCTAACAAATTTTTACACTTCAAGTAGGCTCTCACCCCCTGTCTAAGTTGGGGTATCTACAAGCCGTTGGGGAAGATCTGGCAATGAGATCGCACAGTGCCATATGCGCCAATTTCACAATCAAGAAAGTGACTAAAAAGTGGCACGCTCGTGTAATAATTATCCACGTACAAGTAGTACCCCTTTCCAAATAAGGGTGACACCAAGTCCCACACAATCTTACCAGCGCTCCCTATGTATTTTTGGCAGTTCTCCGGCTCTACATGACTATCTTTTCCCTAGTAAACCATAAAATTATATGTATAGCCTGTGGCCTTGTCACAGAGCGTATACATCTTGATCCCATATAGGGTTGCCACCTGTCCGGGATTCACCCGGACAGTTCGGGTTTGGACTCATGTGTCCGGGTTTCAAAGTGCTTGGAACCAGGACACAATATTCACAATATTGGACTATGGCTTCCCAGCAGGGTTGCTGGCTGCAGTTGTCTAAGCCGAGAGTGTCTGTTACACACTCTTTCACACTGCCCAAAGCCAGCACTAGCAATCGATTTTGCCTTGATTTTTACCTGCTATTATTTATATACTGTATATAAGAACACATTTTGCATACTGCACTTTATTTATATATCGTTTATTGAATGCACTATATATCCCTCAGGGGATACTTTGTATTTAGCGCTGCACTTATTTTAATTTTAGTCAGATGTAAAAGGGGAACTCTGCAGATTCAAATGTAAAAGGGGAACTCTGTGGACTCTGATGTAAAGGGGAACTCTTGTGATTAACTTCATATGATTATAATAATTTGTTATTTAATTGCTGAATATATGTATAGTTTATACTATAAAAAAAAAATTGCTGTGCGCCGCTAAAGTGTTCGGGTTTGACTTGAAGAAAAAGTGGCAACCCTAACCCCATATCTGGCACGCTTGCTGGGAAGATACTGTTTGATAGACAAGCAGCCAGAAAACTTAATCAGGGACTCATCAATGCAGACAACTTGATGGGGAGTAAACGAGGCTGCAAACTGTTGGTTGAAGTGGTTTACGAGGAGCCGAATTTTGTAGAGCCGATCAAATCCAGGGTCACCCCGAGGACTTCAGAGTTCATTGTCATTGAAGTGCATGAACCGCAAGATCTGCTCGTATCGTGCCCTGGTCATGGAGGTAGAGAACATGGGCATATGGTGAATTGGGTCAGTGGACCAATATGACCGCAACTCACTCTTTTTACTTATGCTTATGAGGAGGGATAGGCCCAGGAAGGTCTTAAATTCGGAAACCGTAACAGGTCTCCAATCTCTGGCAAGGGTCAGCTGGGGATTAGCAGCAATGAATTGACCAGCATACAAATTGCTCTGATCCACCATAGATCTATAAAGAACTTCTGTGGAAAACAGCGAATAAAAATCAAGTGACGTAAAATCAACTGTTTCCATCTGAATTCCGGGTTGGGCAGTGAGTGGGGGAAGAACAGGTGCTGCAGAAGTGGTGGGTTCCCAATTTGGATTGGCGAATGCAGCAGAAAGGGCACTTTTGGGCCCGACGGGCCTGTGTTTGTCTTCTTCTTGGTGACAGCGGGACACTACTTGTGCTTGCCACCTCGCCAGCTTGAACTGCACTTGTGGGAGTCGCCACGTCACCACGTGATACTGCAGTGCTGGATGTACGACCAGGGTGTACTAGGCCGCTGGTGCTTGCCAGTTCACCAGAAGGATGAGCGGCACTAGTACTGGCTCTCTGCTCCATATGAGAGCCCTTCGGTTCTTGCAGCTCAACGACAGCAGAAGAACGGGGTCCGGTACGCCGGACCTTGGCAGGGATCACAACTCTATTGTCAGAGCTATCTGTCAGGGTGCCGCTGTCGTCTACTGGTTCGTATTCTGAGCCTGAATCTGACAGTTGAGTGACTTCCTCTTCACTATCTGTCATGCTTAGAAACATGTAGGCCTCTTCACTACTGTACCTTCGATTTGGCATTTTGGTCTCTAAATTTACTAGTACAGTAGTGAGACTCACAGGAAAAAAGCTCCTGACTGTTAGCGACTGCTTCAAACGCTACCGAACAAACTGTTAGTAATCGCAGGGATCAGGCCTGACTCTGCGAACACTGCAGTTATGTGTGTTGTGTTTTGTAAGTGACAGTGATTGATTGATGGGCTGGGCTGGGCTGGGCGGAGGGGCTAAATGCAGGTGCTAGCAGGTATCTGGGCTGATCCCGCTAACACTGCGTTTTTGGGAACCCTAAACTGCTGGGGACGCTAGTATAGATCTGATCAGATATCGATCCGTTCCGATAATATATTACCAAGGGAGGTGTATGGTGCCTGCGTGGTTGTTAGCGCTACTGGCACTATTCTGACGCTGCCCGGGGCGAAGCAGACCCTATATGACACTAAAACCTAACTGATATCACCCACCAGGTGATCAGGGGGTTAAACCTTTATTTAGGTAAAATACGGCGGGTGCCCTGATGCTATAAAAAATAATCTAGCTAACCAGCATCACCGGTGACACTAATACAGTGATCACTGGTGACAGGGGGTAATCAAGGGGTTAAACCTTTATTAGGGGGGGTTAGGGGGGTCCCTAGACCTATCTGGGCCTACACTAAGTACCCTAACGCTGATTTTTGGCACTAATGACACCAGTACAGTGATAAAAAAAAAAAAATGAACACTGCACTGGGTGACAAAGTGACAGGGGGTGAAGGGGTTAACTCGGGAATGAACGGGGGGGTGGCAAGTGTACGTTTGTGAACTGGTGTCAGTGTAGTATTGGTGCACTGTGAGATGTCTCCTCTCCTCTCTCTGGAACGAAAATACTTCCACGAGGAGAGATGACATCACTTCCCTTGCAGTGTTTACACTTACACATGCAGGGGAAGGATCTCATTCGCCAGGAGCAATCACCAGGTCCAAGCCAGATACAATTGGCCTGGGCCTGGGGATTGATCAGTTCTGGATCGAATCCGATTGTCGCGGCCACGCGCGCAACGTATAGCTACGACGATTCCCGCAGCTGGGCCAACCTGCCGGCTCGTCCGGAATCGGTTAGTTGAACCTTCACTTTTGATGGAAGAAAAGCAATCCCTCCCAAGTCACTCACATTTGTGTTGTATAATTTTTAAAGGGTTGTTCCACTCATATGTAATGTTACATATACAGTATGTAATTTTACATAATGTAATATTACATATATGTAATATTTTAGTTTTAGGTGGTACATGGTGGTGCATGGGTGGAGTAAGCCCCTGACTTTTACTAAAGCCTAGTACACACAATCAGAAAATTGTGCGGGTAATACAGATTTTGAAGCAATCGTGCGATAATCTGATCGTTAGTGCGCAGCTTTTGAGAGACGATCACGACAGTTCATCTGAAATTATCCAAAGGAACAAACACAAAAATACAAGATCATACAATTTTCAAAAACATAAATGCAATACAATACATTACATCACTTCTGAAGTTGTATTCTATTCTAAAAGAATTTTCGTAAATTAAGTAACCTCTTCATTTTCGATATGGAGCTTAGCATGCAAAAAAAAAAAAAAAAAAGGGATGATAATTTATCTGATATTTTCATTGTGTGTGCAACCATTTAGTCTTGGGTATTCTGAAGCTGGTTAGCTAAAAAAAAGCATGCACTAATGGAAGGAGTGCCAGACCAAAGAGTCCAAATTAATTTATTAGTTTATACCAGTGTTTCTCAACCTTTTTTTCTAGGAACCCCTGGCTTAAAGTCTGAGATCTCACGGAAACCCCCGAAATAATTTTCATATCTACTGCTCACAGAACATTGCTGTTATCAGTGAACTGTAGATATAACAACAATTATTCTTGGAAATGTAAAACTTGTGCTTGCTTTTTGTGCGCAGATGCTCAATTCTGGTTCAAACCTGAGATAAGCAGTGTAGCAGTGGATCAGCAGGGCAGAGTACAAGAGAGCCAGTGGGAAACAGTACAAGGGGGCCATAAGAGCACAGCACAGTACAGGGGGGCGAGGAGAGAGAGTACAGTACAGGGGGGCGAGGAGAGCACAGCACAATACAGGTCGGCCAGGAGAGAGAGTACAGTGCAGGGGGGCCAGGAGGGAACAGTATAGTGGGGCCAAGAGAGCACAGCACAGTACAGGTGGGCAGGAGGGAACAGTACAGGGGCCCAGGAGGGAACAGTTCCGGTCGAGCCAGAAGAGAACAATATAGGGGAGCCAGAAGGGAACAATATAGGGGAGCCAGGAGGGAACAGTATAGGGGAGCCAGGAGGGAACAGTATAGGGGAGCCAGGAGGGAACAGTATAGCACGGGGGGGCAGGAGGCAATAGTATATAGGGGGACCAGGAGAGAACAGTACAAGGGGGCCAGTAGAGAAAACTATATAGGGGCCAGGAAGGAACAGCATAGGGGGCCAGGAGGTAACAGTATAGCATTGGAGGTCCAGGAGAGAACAGTATAGCACAGGGGTCCAGGGGAGAACAATATAGCACAGGGGGGCCAGGAGGGAAAAGTATAGCACAGGGGGCCAGGAGGGAACAGTACAGCACAGGGAGGTCAGGAGGGAATAGTGCATAGGGGGCAGTAGAGAACAGTGTAGGGGGGCCAGGAGGGAACAGTATAGCGCATGGGGGCAGGAGGGAACAGTATAGCACAGGGGGGCCAGGAGAGAACATTATAGCACAGGAGGGCCAGGAGAGAACAGTATAGCACAGGAGGGCCGAGATAGAACATAGCATGGGGGGGGGGGCAGGAGGGAACAGAAGAGGGGGGCCAGGAGGGAACAGTATAGGGGGACCAGGAGGGAATAGTATAGGGGGGCAAGGAGGGAACAGTATAGCACAGGTGTGCAGGAGGGAACAGTATAGCACAGGGGGCCAGGAGAGACCATTATAGCACAGGAGGGCCAGGAGGGAACAGTATAGCACAGGAGGGCAAGGAGGGAACAGTATAGCACAGGGGGGCCACGAGAGAACATTATAGCATGGGGGGGGTCAGGAGGGAACAGTACAGGGGAGCCATGAGGAAGCAGAATAGAACAGGGTGGCCAGGAGGGAACAGTATAGCAAAGATGGTCCAGAAGGGAACAGTATAGCACAGGGGGGCACAATACTGGATCTGTAGCTCAGGGAAGCTGCTAAATTGTATCTCGCGTGCTGATTCCCACCCGCTTGCCTTCCTCTCTTGTTCCTCCCAAGTGATGTCATACACAGGCACCTAGGATGGCCAGAAGGGGAGGGCAGGCTTGTATTGGTGCACAACAATGGTGCAAGTTGTTTATCGCTGCGCTTTACATCCTGCCAGCTATTTGCAGATGTGATTCACCGTTCATCTGCCTGTGATGAACATGTACTGTACATGTGGCTGTATGCTGTCACATTGGCACCAAGAAAATGGAAAATTGTATCAAAACTTACCGCAATTTTTCATTTCCTGGCACCAATCCATGGTAGTATGTTACCCCATGTACACTGCCATGGTGGTGCCTGGAAATAGAGCTTTCTTTCTGAATCTATGTGTACAGAAGCTAATTGTTGGCTAAGGAGAGCTACTGGCCATCAGTATCTGCAGATACCGCTGGCCAGTAGCTCCCCTAATGTGGTGAGGTGTCGGGTCTAAGTACTAACTGGTATTCACCAGAGCTCCTGATGGTGGAGATGGGTATTGCTGCGTTTTAGTACTATGTCACGGTACTCAGGATCGCCCCACCAGGGGGTGAACAAGCTGGGGTCCGGTAGATAGCATATATAGCAGGTAGCCATACGAGCAGACCCAAATATTGTTGGCCTGAGACGGGGGATGCATGGGAAAAAATAGGGCTATATGCGGACGACACAATTTTATACTTGGCAGATCAGGGAAAGTCATTACAGACAGCCTTGGCCATAATTGAGAAAGAATCTTCAAACAGATGGAGGCAATCTTGAACTCATTTGTCTTGGGACATAACAGGCACAAATTAGCTTGGCATGTGTTAAAAAATACTACTTCTGAAGGGGGGTGTGCCTTACCAGATTTGCAGGATTACTACATAGCTGCACAGCTCTCACACATGCACTACTACAACTCATCAGAAGCACAACGCTATAGAAATCTAGTGTGTGACAAACCAGGGCACCCGATGTTTACTCCCATGCAGGCAATTTTCTGAAAAGAACCACGGAATAACAAACCTCCCAAATACAATCAGGGGATGCTCACACATCACCAGAAGGTATGGGATGTCGCCTTGAAAAAACAGAACATGACCCAGCTTAATACCCACACTCCACTATGGCACAATACCCATCTACCTGAACTAGACACAGTCCCAGACCCCACAATATGGGCTTCTTATGGGGTAATATATCTATCCCAAGTAATGAGGGACTCTGGGCCTAAGACCTTCCAAATGCGCAAAGAGGAACTCGCACTCCCAAACCATCTACTGTTCAGATTCCTTCAACTTAGACACGCTATATAAGCACAGTTCACAAACAATACGATTACCCTGAGTACCCCTCCTTCCCTCAACACCATCTTAGCATCGGACCCAGTCAAACTTATATCCAACATCTATTATACCCTTCAACTCCAAAAGGCAAATGTAGTCATCCACATAGCCAAAACAGAGTGGGAAACTGATATAGGACCAATGGAGGATTCGGACTGGATAGAAATACTGGAGGGGGTTAAAGCAGTGTCTCCCAAGTCAACAGACAGACATACATTGTACATTGTGCATACTTGACCCCGGTGAAACTAGCTAAGTTTCAAGCTACAAGAAATCCTCTTTGCCCCAGGTGTCTGCATTCTCCGGGTACATTTTATCACCTACTATGGAAATGCCCCATAATACAAACTTACTGGACACAGATAAGCTGTTTCCTACATGACAACATTGGTTCCCCAGTGGTTCTTGACCCAAAGCTATGTTTACTGGGCCTATTGCCCGATGTAGAGGTGGACAAATATCAAACCATATTTATACTGGAAACCTTATTTGTAGCACAGAAACGGATAGCCAGAAATTGGATGCAGATATCGCCCCCTACACTTCGGGCTTGGAAAAAAGAAATCAATGATACCCTTCCATATAGAAAACTGATTTATACCCATAGAGGCTTCACTCAAAAATACTCTAAAGTATGGGATAGATGGCTGGAGGATGGTGAGACGTGTACTTAAGGAATCCAGTCTGCTGAAATGGTATATATAGTTGAAAGTGATGTCTTTGTATAAGGGGGAAAAACAAAATAAAATGATGCGAACGTGGAATGCTGGTTATTGTATAAAAGAAATTTATTGCATACATATGGCATGTACAAAACTTTGTATATCTGTTGAAAATACATCTGTGTGCCTTGCTTACATCTCAATAAAGTTGGTTTTGTCCAATTAAAAATTTGCACATATGTGAACCCAGCCTTACTGTTCTGGTGACAGAGTAAAAAATAGTTAAATAACATGACATTTCCACATCTTTCTTTCCAAACAAAAAGTAATACATAAGAGTAAGACATTCACATTGGCATACAATCACAAAACATTTACAGCTGTTGGAGAAATAAATTGTTCATGAGTACACTCAATGAGCCGTTCTGTAGGCTCCAAGGATTGTGGTTTTAGGCAGTCAGGGTGGCTAATCGCCACGCGTTAGAACGGGGAACTCTGTAGAAAAGATGAATAAAGAGAAAGTCTCTCTTACATATGTGGAAGACAAAAATAAAGAGATAAGGACCAGTAAGAGGATGTGGGTGGGAAGTGAAGGATAGAGAAGGGCAGGTGGGGATGAAACTTGAAGAGCTCCCACCAGGGCACCACAGTACACATTTCTGATGTCTATTGTAAAGGACAGTAAGTTCCTCCAGACTCATTATTTGATATAATTCTGCAAATCATTCACTGAGTAATGGTGAAGTCTTAGACCTCCAGTATCCGGGGATAAGTGCCCTAGCAGCTAGTAGGAAGAAACATAAAATGGGCAATGATCAAAGAGCTCAATATTATAGTTAGGAGAACTTTCTCTGGCGTTACCAATAAGGACAAACCTGTTGCTTGATTATGGATTTGGAAGAAAAAAGAAACAACAAAAGAAATCAAATTCTAGTGCCTTTACAAAGGGATAGATTAAAGAATAAAATGTGTACTCAACCCTATTTCATTTTATTTACCCTAAAATCTGTATACCCTAGGTTAACCCTAGTTATTTTAATAACCCCTTCAATCCCCTCCCTTAGCGTTTTTTTTTGTATATACCGTATTTATCTGCGTATAACACGCACCAGCGTATAACACGCACCCCAATTTAGGAGGGAATTTTAAGGAAACAAAAACTTTTAGGAGGGAAGTTGAAGGGAAAAAAACTTACATTTAAATGCCCATCATTGCAGCCTTCTCAGTGCAGCCTTGCCCCAGTGCAGCCATGTCAGTGCAGCCATGTCAGTGCAGCCTTGTCAGTGCAGCCTTGTCAGTGCAGCCATGTCAGTGCAGCCATGTCAGTGCAGCCTTCCCCAGTGCAGCCTTCCCCAGTGCAGCCTTCCCCAGTGCAGCCTTGTCAGTGCAGCCTTCCCCAGTGCAGCCTTGTCAGTGCAGCCTTCCCCAGTGCAGCCTTGCCCCAGTGCAGCCTTCGATCCTCTGTCCCTGCCATCCTGGGCTTCAAAATCGCCGACCGCGATTTGAAAATGGCGCCGCCGGCGCCGAAATACACAGAGCCGGTCCTCGGCTCTTCCCGGCGGCTCTCGTTCACTTTCAGCTCCACTCGTAGTCCCGAGCGGAGCTATCCAAACCTAGCCAAGTAGGTTCGGATAGCTCCGCTCGGGACTACGAGTGGAGCCGAAAGTGAACGAGAGCCGCCGAGAAGAGCCGAGGACCGGCTCTGTGTATTTCAGCGCTGGCGGCGCCATTTTTAAATCGCGGTCGGCGATTTTGAAGTTGTGACAGCTCGGGATCGCAGGGGATCGGCGTATAACACGCACCTGCGATTTTCCACTGATTTTAAGGGGAAAAAAGTGCGTGTTATACGCCGATAAATACGGTAAATGTTTTAAATTTGTGTTATTTTTGTAAATCAATTAAAGTAGTATTAAACACTTAGCATTTTTTAGCTCATCAATCACAATAAAATAAATATCCCCTAGTAAACTATTTGTTAAAATTCTTACCCCATCACTTAGTTTACAACTTTTAGCCCTAGTTCACACTGATACAATGCCGGAAATGCACAAGATTTGCTGTGTTTCCCAGCATCACACTGCAAAGCAATCGCACGGTGTCCATGCGATCTGCTGCAGGTGTCAATGTTAGATTAATGACACCCCGAAACAGATCGCAAAATGCAGTGCAATTGTGAGAATTCTCCTCCGGACTGCAAGCACCATGATGTCAGTATGCCCTTTCCCTACATGTTACGCCATGGGGTCAGAAAATCCCCCTGAAGAAGCCACGTGATCCTGTGGCGTAACGCTAGGAAAGGGGCATACTGACATCATGATGCTCGCAGTTCTGAGGAGAGTAACAAACATACATCGCTGAGCTGGTACAGTGTCTAGGATATTGCCAATTTTATGCATATATAAAACAAATTATGAAAAGATAAAAAACTCAGCATTAACAGCGCTAACAAATATCTAAAAATGTTCAGTGCGATAGAAAGGCATTCAGTGGGCTATAAACATTGCACACATAAAAAGTGAGCTAAATAAAAGTCCATGCAATAGTCCTTATATCAGTGTAAGGTGCCATATGCCATCAGAGTTTAAAACAGCAAACGTTCTTTTCCTGAATACTGTCACCAATCCACCTTGTGAACACCCCTTTGGTGATGCACTCACTGCAATGAAGATAAAGATATGCCTGATATCTCCTCAAGGATATTGAACACTCTCCAAAGGATACCAAGGGTTACCAGGGATCACTCCTGGAATGGCGAAGCTCACCAGGTGTTACATAGAAAAACACAAGGGAATGCTCTGCATAGCGTAATACTGTCATTTATTCAAAAAACAACCCCCACATACATATTATGCTTACAGAGTAAATAAATAAGAACAGCGTGTAAACAATTTAGCCTGTGCAACCCAGCGTCACGTCTTCTCACCACTTCCTGGAATTCCTAGAATCACTGACCGCAGTGAGACCCGGGATGACGTGCACTGTGATTGACAATAGAGCCGTGTGGTCACACACTTATGCGTTTCATCATCACGTCTTCGTCAGAGGGCGTGGCCACGCGGGACGGCTCATCCAATAAATACCAGAAGAGGGCAGGTGATGAACCCTGCAAGCAACGAGGCATGTCATGAGCATCAACACTGCCAGCAACGACCAAATTAGATCAATATACGTACGTAAACTCGCATGCAATGTGATCATTGTACCATAATCACAAAACATGCCTCGTATCACTTGCAATGCCCTAGTCTGACACCAATACCCTAGGACATACACAGCTATGCATGGAAATATGACTGATATAGATACAACAGATGCTATCGAGTGAAAGAAGCACCATGACATAATATGCATATATATATGACATATTGCGATATAAACACTATGTCAACATTAATATCATATCCATACTATATCAATGTTACTTAATAGTCTATCTACATATACATAAAACACATCAAAATATAACAAAATACACAAATATATATAAAAATACTACAATATAAAACCAGAAATGTCTGCATAATAGAACCTTCTTAGGGTCTTAATGTATAATATACAAAAACCTCTATAAAAAAAACATAATAAATTAATTTGAATACAATTAAAACTGCTGAAATATATGCCAACCCATAAATACCATCAGGCATAGCCAAATGTACATTAGACCAGCCTAAATGAATGTATTTAGATGCAATTGAAGCCACTATATCACATACTGACCCAAAAAATGAAATCTTTGGAGAGATATTCTCCAAGTTCACTATATTGAGTCAATACTCCATGCCGGACATAAAGAATTCTGACCGGCATGATGAAGGCCTCAAAACTTAAAATTTAAATCTCTGAATGTCAAAAACTAATCTCAGTCTTATGTTTATTCATAAACTAAAATTGAAAAATGCAAAAATTGAATTTAAGAAAACCAATACAAAGCCGACTCAAAATATACCCTAGACCGGGTGGCAGGCATAGGCTTGTCATTAGAATCAGACCTGTACCACCACCTTCTCATTCCTGCCACACAGGTCTGGTAGTTACTGATAAAACAGTTTAAGTCTAAATCGATATTCATACCATTCGGACTGAGTGTATTAGTCAAAAAAATCCATTGAGTCTCCCGTTTGGACAACTCACGGACAATAATGGGAGACTCAATGGAGGTGTATCTTGTCTATCCCCTAAAACTTAAGTCCTGCCGGATTGCTATCATGTTTTTGTCTAAATTGTAGAGAGACACTATGGTCTTTATAACCAATAAAAATGTTGTATATGTGCTCAGAGACCCTCTTGCACAATGTTCGTTTGGTCCTACCAATATACATTAGGCCGCAGGGACACTCCAAGGCATACACAACATGAGTGGATAAACAGGAAATAAATTCCTTAATCTCAAATTCCATGCCATTGGCAGTAGATCTAAATCTGCACAACTCTCTGATGTGGGTGTTAACTTGTTGGCATGCCTTACACTTCCTGCAAGGTATTTTTTGAGTCGGCTTTGTATCGGTATTCTTAAATTAAATTTTTGCATTTTTCAATTTTTGTATTTTTTAATTTTGTTTATGGATAAACATAAGACTGAGATTAGTTTTTGACATTCAGAGATTTAAATTTTAAGTTTTGAGGCCTACATCATGTCCGGCATGGAGTATTGACTCAATATAGTGAACTTGGAGAATACATCTCCAAAGATTTCATTTTTTGGATCAGTATGTGATGTAGTGGCTTCAATTGCATCTAAATACATTCATTTAGGCTGGTCTAATGTACATTTGGCTATGCCTGATGGTATTTCTGGGTTAGCATGTATTGCAGCGGTTTTAACTGTATTCAAATTAATTTATTATGTTTTTTTATACAGGTTTTTGTATATTATACATTAAGACCCTGAGAAGGTTCTATTATGCAGACGTTTCTGGGTTTATATTGTAGTATTTGTATATATATTTGTGTATTTTTTTTATATTTTGATGTGTTTTATGTCGATAGACTATTAAGTAACATTGATATAGTATGGATATGATATTAATACTGACATAGGGTTTATATTGCAATATGTCATATATATGCATATTATGTCATGTCCAGCAGGTGCTTCTTTCACTTGATAGCATCTGTTGTATCTATATCAGTCATATTTTCATGCATAGCTGTGTATGTCCTAGGGTATTGGTGTCAGACTAGGGCATTGCGAGTGATATGAGGCATGTTTTGTGATTATGGTACAATTATCACATTGCGTGCGAGTTTACGTACGCATATTGATCCAGTTTGGTCGTTGCCTGCAGCAGTGATGCTCATGACGTGGCTCGTTGCTTGCAGGGTTATTCACCCACCCTCTTCTGGTATTTATTGCATGAGCCTTCCCGTGTGGCCACGCCCTCTGACGAAGACGTGATGACGAAACACGTAAGTGTGTGACCACACGGCTCTATTGTCAATCACAGTGCATGTCATCCCGGGTCTCACTGCGGTCAGTGATTCTAGGAATTCCAGGAAGTGGTGAGAAGACGTGACGCTGGGTTGCACGGGCTAAATTGTTTACACTCTGTTCTATTTACTCTGTAAGCATAATATGTATGTGGGGGTTGTGTTTTAAATAAATGACAGTATTACGCTATGCAGAGCATTCTCTTGTGTTTTTCTATGTAACACCCGCTGAGCTTCGCCGTTCCAGGAGTAATCTCTGGTAACCCTTGACAACATTTGGAGAGTGTTCAATAGCCTTGGGGAGATAGCAGGCGTATCTTTATCTTTATTGCGGTGAGTGCATCACCAAAGGAGTGCTCACGAGGTGGAATGGTGACGGTATTCAGGAAAGGAACGTTTGCTGTTTTAAATTCTGATGAGATATGGCACCTTACACTGATTTAAGGACTATTGCATGGGCTTTTACTTAGCTCACTTTTTATGTGTGCAATGTTTATAGCCCACTGAATGCCTTTCTATTGCACTGAACATTTTTAGATATTTATTAGCGCTGTTAATGCTGAGTTTTTTTTATCTTTGCATAATTTGTTTTATATATCTTGTTTTTGTATAATAGCTGCTATAATGCAAGACTCTAATCTTTTGAGCGCTAGGATTAGTCATATTTGTTGTGACTGATATCTTTTATTATTTTTATGCATATGCTGGTGAAAGTGTGGTGCTCTGTAAGCACCTATTATATGTGAGTAGGTTTTAATTAGTGTAAATAAACGTTTTGTGGACTAAACGTTATAAGCACTATTGTTGGCAATTTCATTCTTTTCCCTATGGCCATGGCTAAACCTGACATGTAATGAGGGAACTTATGCAGCAGGAATAAGGAGGAAGAAGGAAAGTCTGAGGCCGGGTTCACATACGTGTGGACACAGTTTTCAGCCTGGGGTCCGATGCATTTCTGTTCAGGTCCACATTTCAGGTCCACGTTTTTGCCTGAATTCGCACCCGAACCGGACCCAAAAATGCACAGGACCCTTTTGGAAACCGCACCGAGGCCGCCCCCAACGTGTAAACTGGCTTCATTGAGAACCGAACAAATTCATATGTCATGTGAAATGGAAGCAGTGAAAACCGCATCCAATTTACACATATGTGAACCTGGCCTGAAAGGTTTAGCCTTATAGTCCTGGAAGGACTAAAGGCATTTTTTTTACCTCACTTAGTTGTAAGGTCACATGCTATCAGGTGAGGGCACATCTGATGGTGGGGAGCACGTTTGAAGTTGAATTCACAGCACTGTATGGGGACACAAAGAAGATATTTGCGTGAAAAGAAAGCAGTGTTTGGAAGGCAGTTTGTCATAATAATTTGGATTACACAGGATTTTTTCTGGACTACACAATTTTGTTAAGAAATATATAGTTTAAGTATGTTTTAATGATTATGATTGTGTTAATGATAGTGACACATGCACAGAAGGTATACATTTAAACAATTGCATTATATTAATATCTTTTTACATCAGGTATGTATATATCTGTTTAATTGGGAAGGCCAGCGCGGCACATTTTTTAATTTAAATAGGTTGCACATATATATGGGTACGTGTTAGGTGATAGCAGCTCTCATCAGGATTTAAATATATATAGTTGCTCACAAGGTTCTGTATACAAAAGAAAATCCCAAATTTTGGTTGTCCCCAGAAAAGTAATAGAAGGGAAATCTTCCAATTGGGACACTAGATCTGGTGACCTAAGGATCCCAAAGGAATTTGTCTAATTTGCAGGGATTTCCTCACACTTCTTGTTTAGCTATGGGCAGGGCTTTTTTTCTCAGAGAATGGGTGCAAGAATTCAACTATGCCCTCCACACACACATACCTGCCAAACGGCATCAAATAGTAGCTCTTCCCTCTGCATACAACCTCTCCCTCCACTGCCCTCATCCCCCCCCCCCCTCCTTAAAAGCTCCACCATCTGTCATATTTCTTACCTTTGTTGCAATATTAAGCTGAAGCACCTATCTGGCTGTAGTACTTTCCAGCATACTATACTATACTACAGTCACTTGCAAGGGAGATCATGCAGTAGGAGCATCAACAACTGGTCACCAGGGAAAAAATGGAGACCACAGAGGGTGCAGCCTACCACGCACCCTCTCCTGCCCATGACTGCACTGAACCCTGGGCACCTGTTCTGTATCTCTCTTGTCCCTGTCTGGCACTCAGTGGGATCTGCACAGGGGATCTGACCTGTGGGAGCTACTGGGAGATAAGCTATCACTTGTAAACACAGAAGCTGGACTTTAGTGTTACCAAGTGATAGTGGTGAGCAAGGAGCAGAAGACCTGAGCCTGAGGTGGTGGCAGGGCTTTTTTTCTCAGAGAATGGGTGCAGGAACTCAACAATGCCTGCCACACATACATACCTGCCAAATGGCATCAAATAGTAGCTCTTCCCTCTGCATACAACCCCTCCCTCCACTGCCCTCATCTTCTCCCCCCTCCTTAAAAGCTCCACCATCTGTCATATTTCTTACCTTTGTTGCAATATTAAGCTGAAGCACCTATCCGACTGTAGTACCTCCCAGCATGCTATACTATACTACAGTCACTTGCAAGGGAGATCATGCAGTGAGAGCATCAACAACTGGTCACCAGGGAAAAAATAGAGACCACAGAGGGTGCAGCCTACCATACGCCCTCTCCTGCCCATGACTGCACTGAACCCTGGGTACCTGTTCTGTATCTCTCTTGTCCCTGTCCGGCACTCAGTGGGATCTGCACAGGGGATCTGACCTGTGGAAGCTACTGGGAGATAAGCTATTGGTGAGCAGGGAGCAGAAGACCAGAGCCAGAGGTGGTGGAACTGAGTTCCCCCTAGTTCCTGCTGAAAAAAAGCCCTGGCTATGGGACAGGAAGTGAAGTGAAATCTTCACAATAGGACACAGATGGCGAAAACAAAACAAAAAATCTGACAGGGGTTATAACATTCCCTTGCTCTATCCAAAATGAAAAAGAAAGTTTTGCTTATAGTTCTACTTTAAGCAATATTACACTATTAGTTTGTATTTTATAATGATATATTTCCCACACTGATAGAATTTAGAGATGGAGTTGGAATGATGGAAAAGAGATCCTATATGAAATACCTGGGCATCCCTATCTGAAGTTTTTTTCTATGAAAGATCTGGAGATAACAGTGAAAATACGCATCTGACCTATATAATTTGCTGTCCATCCCATTTAGTGAGTAAGCCTTTCTACAGGTGGAGAGGGTGGATACTGTAACACAGTTGAAAGCATTTGATGTGGATTTCAGAACACATGCAATGCTGTGGATAATTTCTGTTGTTAGAAATGGTGATATTGTTTGTGTGGTGAATAAAACACAGTTAGGTTGGCCAAACATTATACAATTTTCTTATTCACTTTGCTTTAGATTTACCTTCAACTATGTAGTGCAAGGGCCTGCCCTATTGCATACAAATTGTAAGTGTTTAGGTTTGACCTCATATTATATGATTTTGGTAAATCTAAAGGAAAGTTGTGCAAGAAAATCGTATAATGTATGGCCAGCCTTAGGCTAGGTTCACACTATTGCGGTTTTCCAGACAGGCTTTGAAGCAAAAAAAAAAAAAAGTGCAGGGCCTCATTATAGGGGGGGGGGGGGGGGGGGGGGGGGGGGCAGGGTATACAGGGAAGTAAAGGGTTAATAGTCTAGTATCATGGGGAGGTCACTTGGTTAGTTTTTTGAGATGGGTTGAGCTGCTGATGGGGGGATGCAAAGGGTAAATCCGACTGCGCAGCCTACCCCCTTTGGAACAAGGGACAAGCAGGAATCCTGGCCCTCCCGACTAGGTTTGTGTGTTTTGATGTTTTATTTTGTTTTGTTTAAAAAAAAAATGTCGGTTGGGGTCTTTGGAGGCATTAACATTCTTGGAACAGCTCATAGGGTGACCCATCTAAGATATAGAGTCCTCTATTGGATCCCAGTTAATGGTGGATTAACAGGGAAGTGGTAACAAGGAGGTATCTGTAGTGAAGTGTGTTTAATCCGAGCCGGTGTTGCGCGGCTGGGGATCGTTAAGTATTAACGCTGATACACAATCTGAATTCGGTCCTTTGGTGCCTCCTAAGACTGGTAACCTTTATATTACAGGTACTGGATTATGTATTGTTTCTGTTCTAAGAAATTGTTATGTTGTTCTTTTGTTAATAAATGGCTAACCTGGCCAAATTTTCTCCAGATTGGTGTCATTTGTTATTTGTTCATAGTTATATGTATGGAAGGTTTAGGGCAGAATTACATATGGTGTGTATACATCTGTGGTACCCTAATCATGTGTTTGCACGGGCACAGCAGCCCATTCAAATTAATGTGGAAATACAGGGAAAATATCTCTACACCTTTTCTAAAATCACAGCCACAGGGAAACAACATAATGCTATGCATTTCCCAGCACAGGAAATCACACTGCGATTTTCAGCGTGTAGGGGTGCCATTAAGCATTTATGGTACACACACATGTGTGCTAACAGCTGCGCGTTTTTCCTGAAGGCGCTGGAAAGCATGGGCGTAGCTTAAGGTGTTGCAGGGGTCACAATCGCAACCCCCCACCTATCTCCAGGGGGCCCCTGCAGCCTCCCTGTCATATTATCATATCCTCCACAAAGTCCAGCTCCGATCTGCCCTAGGGCCCCACAGCCACGCTCCAGTACTGGGCTTTCACTTTGCCTTCCACAGTCCACACCCCTCTGTTCTCATTGCCTGGGGAGAAGCTGCGAGACATTTCCTGAATAAAGAGGAGCATGGGGTGAGAACAGCCCAGGATGGGAAAATGTCTGTGATGTGTAACATGACTTTGCCCCCCCAGATCTAAGTTGCGCCCCCCCCCCCAAAGCCCCCTGACCGCTCCTCCACCCTGGATGCTATGCCCGGTCGCTGAGCTCCTTTCCCATTACAGCACTCTATACTGCTCCTCCTCCGCAGGGCTGCAGTCACATTCCTTTACAACAAAGCCAGTCAGCCACGATCTGCACAGGGTGTATCTGCCTACTGCAACTACATTGCCGTTCCGACCAGAGAATTTTACAGGTCAGAAGGGCAACATAAAAGCCAGATACACCCTGTGAAGACTGACAGACTGTGTGTAAAGGAATGTGATTTCAGCCCTGTGTAGTGTGGGGAGAGGAGCTGTATACAGTGCTGGGAAAGGAGTTCTGCCAAGTGACCTGCCAGGGGTAACTGTCCTCTGATGTAAGGAGGAACTCTGGAAACTCAAACTCTTTTTTTGTTTACAAACTATTTTTATTAGGTACAAAAAAAATTGGTACAAAAACGTGATATCATATGTCAAGAGAAATGATTTACAGGTAAGTATGTTAAAGTATACAGTAGTTAATATATGTACTTTGCTATAGTTGACTAACATGTTAACAGTAATATCCCTGAATACCATAAACAACTTATATTTTTCAATGATCTCTGATGCAAAGTATTATTATTCAGGGTTTAAGAAGTGTTTAGAATGATTGAACCAGGGGTCCCATTTTTTTATCATATAAATGATTTGTAATATGTAAGATGTGAAATATTTTTTCCATGAGATTAATATTGTTAATTCTAATTTTTAAATGAACTAGAGGTATGAATGGGAACTTCCAATGGTATGCTATCAGCCAGTGTATTGCAACACATATTGTGTGGAAACTCAAACTCTTAAGCCACTTTGAGTATCTTGGCATGTGGTGGGTGAATCTGCATGCACGGTGGAAGTGGTGGGTGGTAGTGGGGGGGGCCCAGGTCAATTTTTGCATCAGGGCCCACAAGCTTCAAGCTACGCCTCTGCTGGAAAGCGTGTGATTTACATACAGTCACACACCTGCATAGATGTGAAGATTAGAATAGAGACTTTGCTACATCGTATTTAGCATTTGTATCCCATATTTAAACTATAGCACTGGTTGTGCATGTGGATATAATAGGTTTTACATTAAACTTACCTGTCCTGTTAGAATTTATAACTTAACCCTGGTAAATTGTTCAGAAAGAGACTACTTTTCCCACCTCATTTACTATTTAATTATTCAAATGAAAACTAAAAATATTATGTATTGCTAATCTGAAGGGCCCTGTTCATCCATTTAATGATAGGTGGGAACTGGTGGGCAGAGTAAGTCTCTGAACACTCCCCCTGTCATAATTCCAAATTCTGCTGACCTGGAAGTCTTTGATGTCCTCATGCATTTTTGGGCATTCTGGCTCCTTTTGTTACCCTCTCCATGATATACAAAAATTAAAAAATCCAATAGGGAGAGCAGGAGCCCCTCATAATAGCCATAGCAAGCGTGCAGCACTTGGAGTTTAGTCCAGATATCTTTCCAAAAGAGTCTGAGAGATATAAGAGACTGTCAGGTGGTTGAAATCTCCAGCATCTATTACACAATGGAAAAGGTTTTGGGTGGAATGACTCTTTAAGGTTCCCCAAATCCACTAGGTTTTCCAACTTCTGCTTAAACTTTGATAAGAAATAAACTTCAAATTATAACTCAATAGATTTTCTTGGGGATCTAACTAGCACCCAGTAAATTTACATTATATTCCAGAATAAATGCTGTTGTTAGAGATGGCCAGCTGCACATGCAATATGTGAGCCTATGAATCTGGTATGCCAGAGATGCAGAAATTAGTGTTCGGAATAATCCATGTAAATCATGCACATCCTCTGAAATAAAGTCCTTACTTTGTGCTTCGCTTGATTCATTGAAGGCAACGGGTCTTCTGGAAGAGTCCGAGGCCTCAGTTTATTCCTCTAATGGAGGAATACATCACGATTAACCGACTAAGAGAAGGCAGACTAATGCTGAAATGGAGAAATTCCTTATATAATGCAAGAGTAATGTGGAAACATTTATAATCTACAGCAGATATATTTTACTCTGAATATGTAGCATACATAATTTTCTGGATGGAATGTAAAACAGTTCTTATAGCCATACTCAAATTTCTTTTAGTTTTGGATAGACTGGGAAAGCCAGGTACTGGAAGATTTCCCTTACAACTTGTCCTGTTGACCATGTTATCACCGGAAGAGGGAGTTGAAGGGGAAACTTCCCCAAAATAGAAGCAGCAGCAATAATAAAAATGTTCTAAGAATGGGGGAAGGCTATAATCTCTGTTTAAAAATAACATGAGACAAAATCCAAGAATCAAATAAATATAATTTCCATTTCTCCATCTATAAAAACTGAAAAGTCCCACTGATGTGCTTGAATAATGAAATAACCCATGGGGTGCTCCACTCCGAATAAGTGATTCAATTGTGCTCCAGACAGAGAAAGAGATTGTCAGCAAACCCCTTTGGACAGCACAAACTCACCAGAACATAGATGTATTGCTCTTAATCACATAAATAGAATTCCTCCACTCCTCTGGAGCCATCAAGCTCCACCGAACATGATTGTAAAATACTCAGTTGCAGGTATTAATCCTCCAATACTCTGAAGACACCAGTCTTCACTCATTGGATGAAGGGGAAACATAGAAAGGAATTAATTGCTTAAAATTGGCAAAAATATTTTTTAAAAAATAAAACATAAGAAACACACTCACATGGTTTGGTGCTTTGAATCTGTCGGTACTAACATACACAGCTTGATAATATAGAAGAATCAAGGCCGCTCTGCTTGCCATCTAAGTCGGCCTGTGTTCCACAATGCACTCACAAGACCAAAAACACCCGAAAATGATCTTACAGCCATTCAGGATCCACCCCAATGCATTTCGCCACGTTGGCTTCTTCAGGAATTCTCATATGTTATTTTTAGATTCACTTATTTGATGTTGTCATTTACTTTTTTATTGGTGATTTTACCGTTGCCTTGGCATGTATTTTTCTAATTTTACACATCATTTTTGTGGTTAAGGTAGCAGCTGAAAATGTGTTCCCCTATCACAATTTTTTGGGGACTTAGCGCTGCCTATTTTAAAATAACTAGAATCTCTGTCTAATTTTATTATTGTACTGTCCCTGAAAAGGAAGTGGTAGGAAATCCCCTAATGGGGGCACAAAGAGCAAAAAAAAATTTGACTAGAGGTACACTTTCAGGGTGCAAATGCTGTTTTTTGACTGGGCTAAAGAATTAGAGGGCTGTAGGCAGGGAAGGCCGGGAAAAGGAGGGCTGAGGGGCTATAGTTTGACACCCCCAGCCTTTCCATGTTTGGTGATAGTTTTGGATTCTCTCGCTGTGTAAGGGGTGCTGTTAGAAAGTCAGGAGGCTTTAAGATTGTAATGTCTTTTTATCTGCAAGAAATACCAAGAAAATACTTACCTAGTAATGCCAGCCTGGAAGAAACTACTACTACTACATTGGGGTTCACTTATGAATCTAGGCGAAGTTGGAGAGTTTACACTGTTTGTGGTTGTTGTTAAAGAAAAACTACATCTTTCCACAACCTTCACATAGTTCGCTGGACCAGGCTGGCCCAAACAAACTACGTCCCTCATTAACCTGTGAGGCCACTAGATGTGCAGTATAAACTGTATGTAGCTGCAGCTACATACAGCATACCGCACTGTGTTCCATGTGCGAGCTGGGACCTTTCTGTCTCATACCCAGAACACAGAAAAGTCTACTCCAGGGGCACTCAGCTGCTCAGAGCAACCTATGTATTCTATCAATGAATACAAAGCTTCCTCTGATTGGCTGAGCCAGAGGTTGTGGCATAATCAGCACACCTCTCTGACTCTCAAAGGAAGCTTTGTATTCATTGAAAGAGTACATTGCTTGCACTGAGTGGCTGAGCGGCACTTCGATAGACTCTTCTGTGTCCAGGGTATGAGACAGGAAGTCTTGGCTCGCACCCAGGACACAGTGCGGTATGCTGTATGTAGTCCCAGCTACAGTTTATACCGCACATCCAGCGGCATCACCGGTTAGTGAGGGACATAGTTTGTCTGGTCCAGCTTGGTAAAGTGTGTGGAATGATTGAGGTTTTCTTTAAGGCAGCGAGTTGCTATGCTTCCTTTGAAAACTGGATCTTAGGAAGTATGTCTTTTGCACAAAGCGTAAATTTGGATAGAATGAAAGACAGATTGGCATATGCTGGATGCTGGGCATTGTATAGCTTTCTGCTTCTAATTTAGACATGCTATCACCAGGGCCATCTTAATGAAAGGGCACACCTGGGCACTGCTCAGGGGCCCAAATGCATGGGGGGCCCAGGATCAGGGCCAGGAAAAGGGGGAGCAGGCGCTGTGTTGGGGTGGGGTGCACTGGCAATTTGACCGCTCATGCCACTCTTCGACAGGAGTAACTGCAATGTCACTCCTATCAGAAGGAGCAGCGGCTGGAGCGAGGGTTCAGTTTTTATCTCCCTCCTGCAGGGAACAGAATAGACCCGGCACTGAGACTGAGAACTCACCTCAGTCTCAGAGCAAGAGAGGAAGGAGATGTTGCCTTCACTAAAGTTGGAAACAGCATTTGTGATCTGTAAGTACAAGGGGGAAGGGGAGGGACACAACTCTGATGGATAGGGACACCTGATGTATAGGACACTGTGATGGGGACACCTGATGTATGGGACACTGTGATGGGGACACCTGATGTATGGGACACTGTGATGGGGACACCTGATGTATGGGGACACTGATGAGAACCCCTGATGTATGGGAAAGAACAAAATATTACAGCGCACACATGCAAAAAATACATTTACCTCCTGCTTATTTAAAACACCTAAATATTTTCAAAAAACATTATCAAAAAATATGGGGATTTGGTCACACCATATTGCTATATGGTGCTTAAGCCCACTTACTGCGACAAAGTACCCCATGATTAGTACTGTACTGTAATTGTGTTGTCCCCCTTATACATTGTAAAGCGCTGAGTAAACTGTTGGCGCTATATAAATCTCATATAATAATAATAATAGTGGGTCCTACACTATCCATAGACTGGGAGATCCTGCTTCTCTGAACCATGGGAGCAATACACTCCTCTATATGGGAGAACTGAGGTCTCCACCCATGACACAGGTGAACAATAATGAGAGGCACTGATGAGGGAATGATGATGAAGGCTGGTAGGGGCCCTAGTGCATTACATTGCCCAGAGGCCCATGATGCTATTAAGATGGCACTGGCTATCACAGCCCCTTGCAGGACCAACTTCCTTTGTGACTGAAATTCAAGAGCCAGAAAACATAAAGTGTGTATCCCAATAAATCATGTCCTTTAGGAACACCCATCTTTCATACTTTCCATGGTACACTTTCTTGTGTTCTTTTTCTTTTCCCACAAAAACCCCTATGAAAGGGCTAGTTGGTTGGGTTTCCCCCCAAAGGTTCTCAGTCCTTCCTGTCTGGTAGACTTTCAGTGACCTTGGTTGTGAGCAGAGGCCATAAGAAATTCAACCTGCATAACATCTGGCTAACATGCAAGGAACGGATGGGAGGAGTTTTGCAAGTCAGTCACAGGAATGATGGTCCACTAGAGGATCAAAATGTGTCCCACTCTCCAACAAATAAATAAAAGTTGCTCCTTGACAGTGGAGACCACGCTGGACTGTCTTGATCGGTCACTGTGTGTAAGTAGGTGAAGATGTTGGTGGGTAGAGAAGATTCCTTTCTGAAGTTTAGTGCCGGACTTGAAAGGAGGTGGTGGTGGGCCGTATTGGGTCCTGGGTTGCTGCCTCAGGATACGACCTTATTGTCGATTCTGCATGCAATCTAGGAGAGTGAATGTAAAGGAGTGCCTGGTATCCAGTAAATGTGGGTTTGAAAAGACACTTTATTTAGGGTAGCAACAAATGAAATCAAGCCGTGTTTCCGAGGAACAGAGACTCCCCCTTCTTCAGGGCTGTTCAAATAAACAAAAAAATACAAATAAATAAAAATCTGCTTTGGAATTAATTGATGTTTGCTAAATACTAGTATAGTAAAATAAAATATGTAGAGAGGCCAATATTTCAATTGCAAGAGCTTGGAATCTTGATTTTCAAGCACCTGCCAACCACAATTACATATTAAAAAAAAAAGAAGGAAAACAGTACTAGGCGTTCTGCCAAGAGGTCCAATGTTGCAAAATCTTCATTTTAACAATAAATAATCAAGGGTTTAAAATGGCTATTTATGTTTCTTTTTTTGCAACCACCTTCACTGCAGTGAAAACAGCCAGGGAGAGCTACTTTAAGTGCCATAATTATAGTGAGCCAAGTGGTACATGTACTACAGTATATTGCTTTGTATTTTGTTGTACACAAAGAACCCAATAAGGGTCCTTTTACATGGGCTGTGTCTGGTTTGTTCGGGAGGGGATAATAGGTCCCCGGCTGAATTTTAGCATACCGGACAAATGTTACTTTTGTGACATTCATGCTTTTCGGTTCCATTTCACATTTGGCAGTGGGTCTTTATGAACCTTTGTGCAATCAATGGGTGGCCGGATGAAAAAGGACTTGCTCTTGTTTGTATCAGAGCTCTCATCCTTAGGTCCATAAAAATGGAAAAAGATTAAGCCTTATGGGCACCCGCATGTAAATGATCTACTGCCAATTCATCTATTTAAGTCTGAAAAAATGAAAAAGGATGCAGTCAACTTCTGTTATTTTTGCTGGGAGGAGGAATCTGGGAGGGAAGATTTGTGCTAAGGGGAGAAACGGGGGAAGGAGTATTTGTTTTGGAGGATTTGGAGGGGGAAATTCAAGGGAGAGGATGTGTGCTGGGATAGGAAAGGGGAGGGGGTGGTCCCGGGAGGGGGAATTAGAAGGGGGGGTGGAGGTGGATTTGTGCTGGAAGGGGGAAGAGGATTTGTGCTATGAGGTGGTTTTGGGGTTTGAATTGTATTAGAAGGGATGGATTTGTGCTAGAAGGGAGGAGGTAATTTGTGTGGGCAGGAGGAATTTGGGGAGGTAGAGGATTTGTGCTGGGAATGGGGATGAGGAAAAGGAGGATTTGTACTGGTGGGGGGGTGGAGTAGAGGAGGATATGTGCTGGGAGGGGCATGGGGGATTTGTGCTTTGAGGGAGGTTTTGGGGGGTGGACTAGAATTTGTTTTGAGGGTGAAGAGGATTTCTGCTGGGAGCATTGGGGGGAGGGGCAAATATTTTTGATGAGAGGGGTGCAGCATATTAGTGCTGGATTTTTTTTGGGTGGGGGGTGGGCTGTGTGGATTTTTTCTGAAAGGGTGTGGGAGAACATTGCTTGCAGATGGAAATGTTGCTCTCACCTGAACCCTACACTGTGCATTACACCCCCCCCGACTTCTATACTCTTTTTGTTTCATACTGCTGACCCCTACTATGCATTACACACTCCGGCCCCCTACATTCTGTGCATTACATATTCCTGGACCCTCCTCTGTGTCATGCGCTCCTAAACTCGGCAATGAATGCAGCACTCTGTTTTTTACATTCTCCTGACCCTTATGCTCTGTGCATTGCACACCCCTGACCCACTGTTTACCACTGCGTGGTGCGCATGCTGCATTACTACTCTCCCTGGGGTAGCAAAAGGGGCCTACATTTTCTTACAATCCAAGCAACACCCCTGGCGCTGAGGAAAATTGGCCCATTCAGGCCATCGTAATTTAACCACACACCCACTTTTTGCTGATGACTCCCTAAAGTATCCCTCGTTCTCAAGTTGGGAAGGATGGTAGTGATTTTAACATCTGCAATGGGTGTTTAGTAATCGTGTGTAAACCAGGTCTTATTCATTTTAATAAAAGCCAGCTTCTCAGTAACAAATCCTCCCCCACCCACTGGGCTGAAGGCCCTCTTTGACATGACAAATGCAGCATTGCAGGCTGGTATGCATATTGAGTAACCAGAATATTGATCCAGTGTTTGGCGGGTCCCTGGACCACGTATCTGTGGTCATGTGTACCCTGCCGCTGAAAAGTGGTCCAGCAACACAGACACTTTACACGTGCTGGTGGAAAGCAGGAATGGCTGCCTAGGTAAAATAATGACAACTGGGTACCTGTCACTGTGGTGTAGCACGGGCCATAGGCTTGTGGAAGGGGTGGATTCCATGAGCTAGAATGGAAGCAGTTTTGGCAAGCTACCATTAAGGTGTTAAGCACTGAGATTTAATGGGAACATAAATCTCAATGCAGCTGCAGAAGAGGCATCTGCATTGGATAGGGTACTGATGGTGATGGTCAGGTGGGTGTAAGAGAAAGCCTTTGCTTGACTCCCTAAATATGGCCTTATGACCCTCTTCCCCAGTTAACATGGCATATCCTAAACTTCTGAAATCCCTTGTGAGCCTTTTCTCCCTCCTTATTGGAGACCGCTGATGCAACAGGAGAATGTTGTGTGTGTGTAGGTCGGGTGGGTGATTGTGGAAAGTGAGGATTGGGGTGGAGGGTTGTAAGTCTTTTTTCTGTTAACTTGTCTCAGAGGTGCTCCTCTGTAGTGCAGAGTTGTCTTTCCTCATGCCTCTGGTACCCAACTCCTTATTGCCAGTTTGTGGGGCTATTGTGAGATTAGCAGAAGAGGGGGAGGAGGAAGACGAGGATGCTTTGGTAACAACTGCAAACAACTGTCTGGTAGGTGCCTAGGAGGAGGAGGAAGGAAAGGGCTTTGTCAGCCACTCAACTACAGTACCTCGTTCATGTACTGCAGCTGTATAGCATGACTGCTCAGAGGCAGAAAAGGCAGCCCTTGCTCTGCCTCTAGATCAGCCTTTCTCAGGCTCCCACTAGAGGTTGCTTAGGGATTCCCCTGAGCAATGAGCAATTTCTGCCCTTTAGATAATTAACCACTGTGGAAAATTTACTTTTTATCTATTGGTAATGAGGAAATGTTTCCAGTGACCACAAATTTAAGGAATGTTCTTCCAAGTGACCATCGCACTAATGTATGATGAGCTGTAGATACAGTAATTATTAGCAGGGTTTCCTTGTGACCAGATAGTGGTAGGCTTTCTCCAACTTTAAGTGGGTAAAAGGTCTAAAGGTTTTTTTTTTTTTACCTAATGCATTCTCTTGTATCTAAAAAAGATGTGCAATCCAAAAAATAAAACGAAGAGGTACATACAAATGCCAGCATGCACTACAATAAACCAATGTGCTCAACAAATGCAAAAACAAAAAAACAAAAATTGATAAAAATGTGTAGTCCAAACAGTGCTGGACCCAATGTGAACATTCAGGACGAACTTCTCAGAAGGACAAAAGATTTTTCTGTTCGTCAAACAAAGTAAGCAAAAACAGTGCCGCTTACCAGATGTGATGGATCTCAAATTATAGAGATCGGATAGGCACACACAGGAAGGATCACTTGGCCAAAGGTGTTGTATTCACTGACTTTTCCAATAACAGGATCCCTCCTCCTGTAGCGGCTTTTTTCTGCTGAAATACTCCTCTCAGAGCCTTCTAGTAATATAGTAATATAGTATAATAGATTCCTCCACGGAATGTATTTATGAAATGAAAAGAAGAGGCTTCATGGTGCAGTACTCGAATTTAAGGATCTCGTAGGCACTGACAACCAAAATGGCATTCAGTGTATTTTAAAACAGCCGCAGCTCATGCAGGCGAGCTGGTGCCCGGTGACGTCAAGACCTGTAGCTCCATCCAACGCGTTTCCCCATAGAAGGCTTTGACTGGGAAAGGGGGCTGCATTCTCTGCATTAAGATAAAAAACCTTCCACTGTGTTTTTCCTTCACCCCTCCCTAAATTCCTAACTCCTGTATTGACCCAGCTCTATTCGTGGCTGCAGGTCTTCTCTCTCTCCTAGTCTCACAGACTTTGCTGAGAACAGCGCGATCCATTGGCTCCTGCTGCTGTCAGTCAAAGCCAGTGGGGGTGTGGCCGAGCAGCACTGTGTATGCCTATGGACACATACAGCCCAGCTCGGGAGTGACGCAGGCTGGTGGGTAAGCAGAGCTTGCAATTTTTATTGTTTTTTTTTCCTTGGCCTTTATTTGACATACATTGCCCTCCAATGCTTCTTGGTCCAGTTATAGGTGGAGGCAGTGGCTAAATTTTTGTACTGTAGATATATTGGTCAGGCAACGCACTGAAACCTTTGCAGTCATAGTGCCATGTTCTGGGTGTTTAATGTGCCCATGTACCTTTAAGGAGGGGTGGGCTCCCTCCAGCCATCTGCCCTCTATCTATCCATCAGATTGCATGTGCTTCCACTGTGGAGCCTCTTAATAGTTAGAAGTAGGGACTACAGGTAACAGAGCGCCTTGCCGGGGCCTGTAGCTTACACATGTATTTGCAAATGTGTGCACAATAAACCCCGTTTTTAACACATACTGTTAGACCAGTTGATTTGGTTGGTCAAAGGCTGATCGGTAGGTAGAGCTTGGAATTTTCCTTGGATTTTTCCTTGGCCTTTTTTGACATATTTTGCCCTCCAATGCTCCTTGCTGCAAAGGCCAGTTTTAGGTGGGGAGAGTGGCTATTTTTTCGTACCAGCTTGGGAATGAGCCCGCACATCTGCCCCTATAACAAGCGGATTACTATGCGGACAGACTCTGGAGAGGAGTAGCGGAGAGAGCCAGTGGGGGACCCCAGAAGAAGAGGTAAGAAGCAACTCTGTGTGATACCATTGCACAGAGAAGATAAGTATAAACATGTTTATTATTTTAATAGGTTAATAACCTTTAAAGAGGTTTCTGATACCAGGAGGTGGGGCGGGGTTTCTGATCATATGACCACCGTGATTGGCTATCACAGTGGCCACATGATTGGAAAGCTCCCGATCGCAAGTAGAGATCGGGAGCTTTCAATTAGCTGCTGGTAACTGTGCGGGGAGCCGCAGGGCACACTCTCTCGGCACAGCTGTGTTTGCACTATGGCGGCATGAAGGGGTTAAAGTAATCTCCTAAGAACATAATTTTAAAGATTGGTGTTTTACTGTCTCCCTCAAAATTGCATTCAAAGGACCCTCTCCCTGCTGTACTGCACTTTTTTTTTTATTTTGTGTGTCAAATGTCCCTAATGACAATACCCACCTCCTCGTGACCTTTTTTTTTTTACAGTGGCTTGCTAAGTTTGTATTTGGCAAATTTTAAGTAGGATTCAACCACCCACAAATCAAGCATGGGCAGATTCAATCATCCCTTTTCAAAAATCAATATAAGAAAACCATCCCGAGCAATGCTCATAGACTGAATAGAGGCTTCAGAAGATCAGCAGCACTGAAATGCAAAAAAAAAATGCAATAAGGATACACAATGCTTTAGCAAACTAAATGCAATTCTAGTTTACATCTACTTTAAAATACATGTCACAATGATGATTCAAAATATATGCTTGCTGAAAATAGTATATACTTGTCCTTTAATAAATCAGAAAATGCACTGTATTTTTATTGACTTTTTCCATCACTTGGAAACATGCAATCAACTTAATCAAAGATGCGTAGTCACATTCTTCTGACACTGTGCCTGGAGCCATCTGAACTCTTCAGTATTTAATGCTCCCTAGAACAATGTATGAAAGTCTACAATCCAGACAACTGATCTCGGTGGGGACTCAGATTTCTGTACTCATTGATACTTATTTTTTGCTTTGATTGTTTCCCTTTAGTCTATTGCATAGGTTTGCTTGTCAGTACACTTGTAAATTACATGTGACCAGCATGGTAGATTTCCTTTGTATCCATGCTTTCACAAGTCCTGGTTTCTTTATGGCAGCTTCTCTGTAAAGTCACTTCCTCACACCCTGTCATATGTGCATCTGGTGAAGACTATAAGCCAGTGCCCAATTTATAAGGGGGCAACGAAAGCAATTGGGACTCATTGAAGGCCTGTCTGCGAGGTCTTCTTCTCTCCCAGATCTCTAAAATTAAACAACGCTCAAAAAAATGGGAAAGGTTACTAGCTGATAAGATGTTACAGACTGAATGCCACTGTGACGGGAGGGCCCGTGGAACCCAGAATCCCTTGGAGAGGTTGGGAAACCCTTGTTTCAGCTCCCCATGCACCTCCTATGTCTAAGTCACCCTGTGTCCATTAGGGGCACAGGGTGACTGAGAAAATGTGGCTTGGATTACTTAAAATGGGACAGTAATATATATATAAAGACTATTCTTGGTATTTTTGATTCTGAACTCGACATGTTAATTGAAAGAGCTGATCACATTGGCCTCTGTACAATGTAGGAGCTCCTGCTATTGTGAGAAGGTGTCCTGTGTTTATACATATGATAATGTATAATCTACTGTGTGAAGTTCGGTGACAACAAGTCTGACCTGTAGTGAAATCCTGATTAATCACAACATTGGCCAGGTGGGCATGGATTTACCTCGGCTGCTTTAAGGGACTAGTTAATTAGCTCATGTTAATTTATGTTTCTGGTTACAGGTGTATTGTAAGGGCACTTTCACACTGGGGCGGGCGTCGGCGGTAAAGCGCCGCAATTTTTATCGGAGCTTTACTGTCATTTTTGCTGCGCTTTTCGGGCGACTTTAACCCCCGCTAATGGCCAAAAAAGGGTTAAGAGCACCCACAAAGCCCCGCCGCAGTGACGCTTTGCCAGCGCTTCAGTAGCGCTGCCCACTGATTTCAATGAGCAGGGGTGCTTTAGGAGTGGTGTATACACCGCTCCTACAGCTCCTCACAGATGCTGCTTGCAGGACTTTTTTTAGTGTCCTGTCAGCACACCACTCCAGTGTGAAAGCATTCGGGCTTTCACACTGGAGTGAAAGGAGAGGCGCTTTACAGGCACTATTTTTAGCGCTACAGTGGGGTAGAGAAGGAAGCGCCACCTGAGTGTAGTATTAACAAATGATGTTAAATGACACCAGGTAAAAACACACTTACAGGATAAAAACATATAAAAGGCTCATCTGTATAGGTATGTGGTCCTTAGTGTTCCCTCTGATCCTGTGGTGGTGACACTGCAGGGATGCTGGGCTGCAGAAGGTGGATTACGAGCCGGGAGCTCCTTCTGTGGCCATTAGGAAGAGACTGGTGCGGAGCGCACGTGGAGCGTGCGTGACGTCACAGGTCGTCCGTCCGCTTTGGTTCGGTATCCAGGGGAGGGATTGTTGGTTGATTTTCGACTCCTCCAGTGTGTTATCTCCGTGATATTCCTATTCCTGTGTCTCCTGTTATCGATCCGGCTTGTCCTTGACCTGTCTCCTGTTTTCTTCCTATTTGCGGCTATCCACCTGACCACGTCTGCTCTGATACCAACCCGGCTCATGACCTAGGCTTCCTTTTCACCACGCTCCAGTCACAGCATTATTATTAATTGGGCAACACCTCACGGGCGCCATCTGTCTGCTGATTCTACACCAGCGCACCAGCTATACTCTGGAACCTCCTGCATACAGTCCAGCAGGCGATCTGTGCTACTTTGGACCTGACCTCTCCTGTTTTCACCCTCAGAGGGGTCTACAACTTAGCTGCAAGGGAAGCCCTCTCTCTCCATTGGCCTCCAGCACCAGACGCTGGGACCTGTTGTCCCACAGCACTGCCATATAAAAGCAGATTGCAGACACCTCCCTATTAGGCCTATTGAAGGAGCAGTGGCTCCAAGCACATAGCCTTCTCTCAACCTCCCTGCAAGCCCTCCTCCCAGGACGATCCCTCCCCTGGATACCAAACCCGGAAGCGGACGGACGACCTGTGACATCACGCACGCTCCACGTGCGCTCCATGCCAGTCTCTTCCTGATGGCCACAGAAGGAACTCCCAGCTGTTAATCCACCTTCTGCAGCCCAGCATACCTGCAGCGTCACCACCACAGGATCAGAGGAAACACTGAGGACCACATACCTATACAGATGAGCCTTTTATATGTTTTTATCCTGTAAGTGTGTTTTTACCTGGTGTCATTAAACATCATTTGTTAATACTACACTCAGGTGGTGCTTTCTTCTCTACCCCTCTCTCATCCATCACAGAGCCAGCTCTCTGAGGACAGCAGCCGCCTAGCCTACCAGCCTACTTTAACCATTACATTACGGGTAACCACTTAACCCTTGAACTTCCAGCCTGTCCCCTATGGACTAAGTTGCTCAGCCCTTTATATCTCCTGTTATATATGGACTTGTGTGTTTGCGCTTAGAGTTACCAATACTCTGTTTAGTGCTATAGTGCCTGTAAAGTGCCTCAATGTGAAAGGAGTCCTAGAGTAATATGGGCGGGGGGGATCTCCTCTTTAAAGGTTTATAAGACTGTATTCTTGTTCTAATAAACAGTTCATGTTGAGTAACCAAACGAGTATTGCCTTGTTTGTGGTTGTTAGTGGTTGGAATATCTGATATCTATATTCAGACTGGGAGGAAGCGGTATATGACGAAAGCACTCAAGTGGAGTGTGGGACGTTTTGTTACAGTCACTATGTTACTAATACTGAAACTCAATTAAATTGGCTACAAAGCCAACAAATGTATGCCTCTGTGGCCTTGCTGAAAGCAGAGCATAAATGATTTTTCCTTCAACAATCGTATTTTGAGGAAGGGTAAGGTACAGGGCACCTTCTAGCTACTATAGTGAAGGCTCAGAGACCATCAACTTTTGTATTAGAGATGCAACTCTGAATGAAAAAGAGAATGAAAAAGCAACCACTACTTCAGATATTTCTAAGGTATTTTGTGAGTTTTTTCAAACATTGTACAGTAGTAAAGTTATTTTACAGAGGACCTGGTCAAGTTTCTTGATACTATTCATTTGACAGTCATTCTCTCATAGGGAAGCCTTAGAAAAACCATTAATTCTAGATAAGTTGAAAACTGTCGCAGCCAGTAGTCCTAATAACAAAGCCCTGGGGACAGATGGCCTCAAAGGAGAAGTGTATAAAACCTATGGGGATATACTTTTACCCAAACTTTTAAAGGTATTTAACATGCCTTTGAGGTGGGAACACTTCCACCCTGTATGTCTGAGGCCATAATTATTGTACTACTCAAGCCAGGCAAAAATCCCTGTAGCCCAGACTCTTATCGTCTGATTTCTTTACTTACATCAGACATTAAACTCTTGGCTAAAGCGTTGGCTTCCCGGCTTTCAAAATACATTACTAAATTAATACATCCAGACCAATCCGGGTTTATCCCAAAAACAATGTTTTTTTTATTATAATGTGCTGTATTTGGGAAGCAAACATTTGCCTATAATCATCTGTAAAAGTAAACAACTTTACTGTGGTATATTGTATCAGTTTTAAGCAAATGCTGGCCAACCAGGCGTCGAGCACCTAATCCCCTAAGGATGATAGCCTACAATTTTTGGAGTTGAATTTGGTTGTGTAGATTGTTGGTTCAGCTTTTGTTATCTATGGAAGCTAAATAGCACATTGCAGCATTACAAAGTGCTTTATATTTTGTCTTACCTAAAAATCTACTCTAAGCTTTTCTGTAATGTATTTTAGGATGATCAGTTGCCCTTGGTTTCTGGAAATAGTCCCTGATTTTAGGGGGGTGTCCCTGTAAAAAAAAAAAGCCCCCCATTTCTTCCTCAGTTAAAAGAATGTGGGAATTTTCTACTCCCACTGGCCCTCCTAAAGTCTGAAGGACAGTAAACTTGCACTTTGTTTAAAAAGTTTGAAAATTCCTGCTTTATGTTATAATGTTAATGTGAGTATAATACCTTAGAAGTAAATGGGGTGCTTTGGTCCTTTAGAATCTCAGAAGGAAGCCTTGTTCTCGTGAACATTTGAAACAACTCTCGTGCAATAGCCTTGGTTGAGGTACTACTTAAAGGGACAGCCTCCGGATATATAGTGGCATAGTCAAGGACCACTAAATTGGTGTCCCCTAGCTGACTTAACTCAGGGGCCTACCAAATCCATGGCTATGCAATAAAGGGTAATTTGATAATCAGAAACAGGAGCAATAGATTTAAAAAATGGGGTGTTGGGGCAGTTAGTTGACGGTATACTTTAGGCCACATGTGTCAAACAAGGCCCGTGGGCCGAAACCACCCTGCCAGGCCATTTCATGTGGCCCTTGCACCCAGGGCTTTTTTTCAGCCTTAACGTGGTGGAAATCTGCTCCACTATCTCAGGCTCTTGCCCTCCACTCCCTGCTCATTACTGTCACTTGTAAACAACAAAGTCTTCTTCTGAGGCCTGGGGAGGGAGATGTGTGAAAAAGTGGTGGATGGGGGAGAGTGACGAAGAGGTCAGAGTCAAGGAGGGATGGAAGTGAGATGTGGACAGCCTCTGAAAGAGAGCTGAACCCTGCACTTCTAAACCCTGCACTCTGTGGCGCACTTCTCAACACTGCACTCGGTACATAAACGCACACACATAGGTTGAACTGGAAGGACTTGTGTCTTTTTTTAACCTCACCTACTATATAACTATGTAACATAGCGCACCACTAAACCCTGCACTGGGTACATAGCACACCCCTGAACCCTGCATTATGTATGTAGCGCACCTCTGAACTATGCATTGTGTACATAGCGCACCCTTGAACCCTGAATTATGCATATGGTGCACCTCTGAACTCTGTACTATGTACATAGCACATCCCTGAAACCTCACTTTGTGCATAGGGCACCCCTGAACTCTGCACTAAACGCACGATCCTCCTACTGTTAGTGTAATTTAGCCACACCCACAATTTAACTCAGTCTGGCTGGAGGGGGGGGGGGTGAGTTTTCTACACCTGTTCCTTTTATGTGAGAAAAAAATCCCTGGATAAATTTATATAGTCTTGCAGATACAACCAGCCTTTTGAGGGCAACCATAATGCTGATGCAGGCCTCAGTCAAATTGAATTCGACACCCCTGCTCTAGGCCAATCAAACCATTACAAAACTTGTTCCTGAGATTTAGGTGCTCCAAGATGACCCCAAATGGACATGATCGTGGACCAAATGTAATATTCTGCACCCAAAATGCTATGGTATCATCAGTTGTTCAATTATTCATTATTCTCTTTGGTAACTCTGTACAACAGATCATGATTGACAGCAAAATGTGGGAACCACACACCCACCCTTGGGTGTCGTAACTGACCATTTAACACTCATCTACTCCTTGGCTGGGATCTGATTGGGGCCATCATCTGAGCACTTAGAATATTTTCTCAGGGGTTATTGGGCAGGTCTGATTCAGAGGAGGGGTCCTCCACTTCTAATCTTGCAAAGACCTCTAGAGCACATGATTGGATAACTGAAGTCAACAACTGTACCTCACAAAGCTAAGTGCATTTTCTCTTTTTAAAGAGAATTTTTACTTAGCTTGGTGAATTAGATGAAGTTGTGATGCCTTCAATCATTCAATCATGTGCACGCAAAAAATTCTGTTTTTCAGATTCTTTTGTACTTAATTGGGTATTCACATTTTCACTTAGTTTTATCTCATTCACTAAGATAAACTGAATTTAACTTTGAAAGTGAACAAGCTCAGCTCTTTTAATAAATTAGAGTCTGCTTTTCTAAAAATAGAAGATCGCATTTCGAACTGTGGTGCTACAGGAGGATATTGAAAATCAGCTAGATGGACATGGTTCAAAATGAAGAGATGATGCAAAAAGTTAGCGATGCAAAACCAGGTCTGTTGGAAGGTATATTGAAGAGAAAATGTCAATTTTTTGACCGATGTGCAAGAAACTTGGCTGGAAAGGAGCTATGCAAATTTGTGGAAGAGAACAGAGTAAAAAAAGGAGAGGAAGAAGAATAACGTGGTGGATGGATGACATGCAGGAATTGATAGTGCTGAGAGTACCTTTTCAACTATTGGAGATCGTGGCCTGAGACCTGGATTTCATACATGCCTGTTTGACCCACCAGAGCTGGCGTGTGTGTCCACTTCTTATTGTAAGAGTACCTACCCCTTCCTTGGGTGGTGGAAGCACAGTCCTGGGTGTTTTAGGAATAATGGAACATTACTACCTATGTTTTTGAGATTCATTTTATACTCATGTCATCATGGGCCATTCCTGAGGAGTACATCATGACATTCATCATTGATGGACTTTATATTGTGTTAATTTGTATTAAGGTTGATTTAATTATTCACTGATATAACACTTCACTTTGGTACATTGTTTATTCATATATATATATTTTTTTACTTTATTTTCACTTTGCTTATATGGAGTCACTTGACCCTCAGGTGTTATTGGATTAAGGTTACCATTAGTAGCACTGGATTCATCGATTAGTGCATGTTTTTTCTTAGAAACATTACAGCACAATTGCTGTTGTGCACGTTTACTTATTACTCAGTTTACACCGTGGGTATATACGCATTTGTAGCGCTGCACTTTTTTATCACATGACATAAAGCAGAACTTTAACCTGACAAAAGACTGAGGCAAATGTAAAGTGATGGTGGAAGCAAGGTTCCAGGTTTAAAGTTCACCAAAGATGCAAACAGGGGGGTGTGGCCAAGCAGCGCATGTAGCAGGACGCACTTCTCCTCTGCTCTGCCGAGAATCCTGCTTTCTTATCCTGTGGATTGCCCATCCAGCCCAGAGCTATACCCGAACGGAACCGCGTACTATTTGTGCCCCTGCCGCTCCACCTAACCGATCAATTTGAGGCTGAATACCATGCCAAAACGGGGTAAGGATGGCGGAGGGCCACCCGCGGCTCAGGCCCAAGATGGCGCCTTGCCACAGAGATTGCAGAAGGAGAAATACAAGGAGGCTGCCCAGAGACTCTTATTTGGTAACAAAACTTCCAGGGAATTAACTTCTCCTACATCCGACCTTAGCGAAGAGGAGGGGGGTCAGCTGGAGATGGATAACACTATTCCACTGGAAGATGGCACTGGATCCCCTGCTGACTGGGCCGCAGTAAGTACAGCTGTACATCCATTCCAGGGCACTCAGACACCATCCCTGCCTCTAGATAATGCTGAACCCACTCTTAGGGACATACTCTCAGCAGTAACTATATGTAACAGATCTATCTGAACTCTGACAGATGAAGTAAAAGGCATTAAAGCTGAGATATCCTTTGTGAGGCAGGATATGCAAAATCTGAGAGAGCGCACAGCTGCTATAGAGAGCAGGGTGAGTGTGATTGAATATGACTTAGCACCCATGCAGAGAGACTTAAAGTATAACTGTCATCTCACAGACCAACATGCAGCTCGCCTGGATGATTTAGAAAATCGCATGCGCCGCAATAATGTCCGCGCTCTGGGTTTTCCGGAAAGGATAGAGGGTAAAGATCCAGTCACCTTCATTGAACAATGGCTGCTCAATACATTTGGAAAGGAGGCTTTTTCCCCGCTATTTACGGTTGAAAGAGCACATAGAGTGCCATCCCGCCCACTACCCCCAGGCAATCATCCTCGAGCTTTTCTTTTTAAACTTCTCAACTACAAGGATAGAGATGCCATTCTTGCTAAAGCCAGAACCATGGGAGGCAAGCTAGCTGTTGAAAACTCCAAGATATCCTTGTTCCCAGATTTCTCGGCTGAACTTCAGAAGCAGCGTGCAAAGTTCATGGATGTCAAACGAAGATTAAGGGACCTTAATCTGTCATATGCGATGCTGTGTCCTGCTTGCCTCCGAGTGGTCGCACTTGGGGAAACTCATTTCTTTGATCGTCCGGCCATGGTGGCTCAATGGCTAGATCGAGAAGACAGAGCCCTTAAAGCTGCCAGATCACAAAGAGATGCTCCTGCCTAAGTGTTGAGTCTCTTGTTTGCAACAGGCTGGCACGGCCTGGCCTCTCCTTCTGGGATGGATGACTGGGCCGTGGGTGAGCCTCAGGCTGAATTTTCTGATTTTTTGAATTTTTTTTCTTCTTTTGCATACATTTGTTTGGAGCGGACAGTTCCTGTATTCACATCCGTTGCCTAGGCGGACGAGGAGGACTGTTTGCTTTGCCTCTTTTATACCCGAAGAAGTGCTACGTGCTTGCCGCAGTTGTGAAACCCCTGCAAGAACTGACCTGCTGGTTAACCGGGAATTTTCAAGGCTTTTACCCCCCTCACACCTATTGTGTGGGAAATGTTAAAGTTGCAGTCGTTATGGCTGCATGAACTGTTGACCTTTAGAGTTATGCCTTACAATATAGTGTACTTTGGGCTCAAAATTTATTGTCCTCTGTGCTTATACCCTGGCCTACTAGAAACTCATTCTCTGCTTTGTAAGCTGCTTCCTTGTCTACAGATGCCTATATTTTCCCATGACGAAGAGGTTATATATAACATAGTATTTCTTTCAGGTGACATGCTGATACGCAACTCTGGGGACCTGATAGGGGATATGCTAGACTGGCCAATGATTCTAAAGCAATGTGGTGGTAGCTAAGCTGACTATTATGACGTGGAATGTCAGAGGACTGGGTAATCCAGTAAAACGGATGGCGGTCCTTAGGCATATCAGGTCAATGGATGCGGGTATAGTTTATTTACAAGAGACCCATTTCTCTGCAGAATCTAATCCCAGCTTTAGCCCACAATTGTACACGAATCAGTTTCATGCGACCTACTCCACTTATTCTAGAGGGGCAAGCATATTGATCAGGAAGGATATCCAATTCAACTGTGTCAATAAAAGCATAGACCCGGCTGGCAGATATGTATTTCTTTTATGTACAGTCTCGGGCTTAAGATGTATTCTTGCTAGTATTTATATACCCCCCACCGTATTCTTCGGAGATTGTCAGGCACTTGGCAAGCTTTATGGCCCAATACCCAGAGGTACCCCTACTGGCAATGGGAGACTACAACAACTTCCTAAACTCCTTTAAAGATAAATTACCTGGGGCGTGGCCAGATGTGATCGGGCAGCACGCGTCTCTGAGGAGCTCCGGAGATCCTGATCTAATTTCTCCGATTTAGAGTGAAATTTCCTAATTTAAAGTAATACCAATCTCGGGGGGAAGGTAAACGGACTCTGAGCATGCATTCCTCGACATCCAGAAAGTCACAGAAGCAGCTGCAGGACCAACGCCAAACACGCTCAGCGAAGGAGACGGTGAGAGACTCCGCCCCCGCCATCTTGCCTGCAAGGGAACCTGAGAAGCGCGCTAAACATAGGATGGCAAACATGGCGCCGACTGGGAGCCCAAAGGAACCGCAGGATGATCAGGAGGCAGTGGAAGATCAAGTACTGGCGATGGATGCGGAAGCTATCACCGGCCCAATTCTAGAAGCCATAAACCAGAGTAAGTCAGAACTCATGGGGCGCATAGATCACTTATCATCAGAGTGCACATTGATAAGACATGACCTAGACAAAATAAGGGGCAGGCTCACCACTGTGGAGGACAGAGTCTTGGGGGTGGAGGACACTACTCATACACAAGGCCTACATCTAGCTGAACTACAAGATCTGGTAAAATCCCTGCAATACAGGGCAGATGACGCCGAAGACCGTCAAAGGAGAAACAATATCAGGGTGGTGGGTCTGCCAGAGGGTGCTGAGGGGGAAAAGCCTACCCACTTTGCTGAGGCCCTGTTTAAAAAATTGCTTTCCCTGGAAGATTTACCCCCCACCTATGTGGTGGAGAGAGCTCACAGAGTCCCCACTGGACGTAGACCCCCTGGTGCATATCCCAGACCTTTCCTGGTACGCTTCTTAAACTACAGAGACAGGGATATGATCCTTGCAAAATCAAGAAAGATCCCAGACTTGAAATACGAGAACACGCGCCTTATGCTGTTTCCAGATTTTTCAGCAGCCACGCAGCAGCGACGCCGCTCGTTTAATGATGTACGCAGGAGACTCCGGGAGAAAGAGGTACAATACAGCATGCTATACCCGAGCAAACTACGAGTACAGTATAAGGGCACAGCAAAGTTCTTCGAAAATCCTATGGAGGCATGCGAATGGATGGATAAGGAACTGGCTTAAACCCCAGAAACGGTTGTCGAGTTCGCATCCTCAAGTAAGAAGATGTTATTTCTTTATCTTTTCTAAAAAGTTACACCAGTTGATATGGGTTATTTCTGTTTATAACCACCCAGGCACTGCAATAATCAACCCGGACACTAGTTTGAATTGTGGCTAATGACTGCTTTTGGGACAAACACATACCAGCAATGATGCCACTGCAACATACCTCTAAGGAATGCAATCTGTGCAAGAACAACACGTTTCCTGGTTAACCTGGTTGATGCAGTGAAGTCCAGGGGCAGGAACACTGTAACTAACATGCGGCTGAGGCTGCTACCTGAGCTGGCTGACATCACGCTCTAACTGCTTTAGGAACCAACGTTTCAAACACTTTATCGCCCGGTTTCCTTTAAATAGTTGCTTGACATTATAGGAAGATCAACAAATGTTCCTCGAATCTGATGAGAATTGTAGGAACACGGGGAGAAGAGGACTAATACTCCTTTAAAGTCACTGGAAAATATACAGGGTAACAGAGGAATTACTAGTCCTGAGCCTTTTTCCTTTCTTTTTTTTTTTTTTTGCTTCCTCCTGTTATCTCACTGCCCAGGAGTCTCCATCCACTATCACAGTGCTCCTTGATTTTCATTTTTTCCTCCCTTTTTACTTTTTTGGTAATACTACAAATACGTTCGGTGCATATTAATATGACCATTGGAATTTCACTTACCGGTATGAAAGGAGCATAGATCAACAGAGTCTATCACTCAGAAAGTCTGCCGAACTTTGACCAATGCGGTTGGAACTCTCCATCAAGATTTGTTCGTGTTTTAGGGGAAAAGCTACATGCCGGAACTTTTTGATTTTTTATTTTTTGTTTTTTGGTTCACCCTTTTTTTCCAAGGGACTTTTTTTTGATGTTTCTGGTATAATAGCAGGGGGGGGGTAAGTCATTTGTCGCGGCTCACAAAGCTGAGGGTAATGTAATAACCTTTGATGTAGAAAGATTAATAGGATGTATGGTGATTAAGAAATGTGAGAACCTAATCTCATCACAATACGCTGAAAAAAAATACTTCAGAAACAACAATGGCGGATAAATTAAAAATGGTCTCTTGGAATGTCAGGGGCATGAACAACAAATTTAAAAGGGCCTCAATATTCCAATACTTAAAAAAGTCTAAACCTCACATAATTCTCTTACAGGAAACGCACCTGGATGGTAATAGGATCATGTCCCTGCGCAAACCATGGATACAGAGAGCTTTACACTCGACGTATTCTACCTTTACCAGAGGAGTGTCCATATTAATAAGCAAATCAATCTCATGTACTATACACAGAGTCATTACTGGTCCAGGGGGGAGGTTTGTGGCGGTTGTAATCACCTTTTATCAATGTCAAATATTGTTGGTAAATGTATACATACCCCCTCCATTCCAAGGTCAGCTATTATTTGACATGTTAACTAAGTTAGCCCAATACCTTCACCTTCCAATCCTCTTTTTGGAAGACTTTAATGCTATACTGGATGCGGCATTGGACTCTTCCAATCTGAGCAGTGGAAGCTCGGCTGACCTGAATGGATGGGCTTCTGTGGCTGGGATGGTTGAGCTTTGGAGATGGAAACATCCAACAGTAAGAGAATACTCCCATATATCACTGTCACATGGGTCATCAGCCAGGATCGATCTGGCCTTTGGTAATGCTCGATCTCTGAATTATATAAGTGAAGTGGAATATATGGCGGGTGGACTGTCAGATCATAATTCCTCTATCCCTAATGTTATCATTTGCAACTGGTCCTAATAAGAGAGGGTGGAGACTTTCGCCCAGTTGGTTGCAACATGAACAGGTTGAGACTCAACTGGTGGAGGCGATAAAAACTTACTGGTCTACAAACACTGACTCGACAGAGCCACCAGTAGTATGGGACGCCTTCAAGGCGGTAATAAGAGGAGAGTGCATCTCAGCCATTAAGACAGCTAGAGTTAACGATAATGAAACTTTAAATACATTGAAGCAGAAAGAGAGGGAGTGTGCGAAAAAAAAGGCAGAGGCACCCACAAAAGCAACTTATGAAGCTTATCTGGAGGCTAGAAGAGACTTGTCATTACATATTAAAGGGCTGACACGTACAGAATTAACTAGAAATTCGCACACAATATTTGCCAAGGGCGACAAAAATGGAAAGCTTTTGGCAATGCTAGTAGCAGATTACCACCCAGTGACGCACATACCAGCTATAAGAGACAAAGGGGGAACATTGGTCACTGACCCGACTATGATTATGCAGGAATTCCTTGATTTCTTTTCAAAACTTTATTCTCCAATGCCGCAAAAAGATTCAGCAGAGATTGATCTGCTGTTTTCCAGATTGAATATACCAAGACTAGATACAGAAGACAGCAATTCATTAGACGCCAAAATCACAGTTAAAGAGGTTCAGAAGTCTATATTTGCATTCCCTCCAAACAAAGCCCCGAGTCCCGATGGCCTTCCGGCTGATTTTTATAAGGCGCATGTGAATCAGTTGGCCGAGAGATTTAACTGGTTAATCGAACATTGCTCTGACAACTATTCCCTACCAGATTCCATGCTCGAGGCCTACATGATTCTCCTGCCCAAACCAGGGAAAGACCCGACAGAATGTGCATCGTACTGCCCCATAGCATTGCTGAATTCTGACCTCAAAATTCTAACCAAAATACTAGCTTCTAGACTAGCCCTAGTCATTCAAACAGTAGTACACATAGATCAGACCGGGTTCATGCCAGGAAAGTCGACCGATACAAACCTCAGAAGACTTTACACCCACATACAACTTCCACGGACAGACACAGATACCAGGATAGTAGTATCCATAGATATAGAAAAAGCCTTTGATACAGTAGATTGAGTGTTTATGTCCAAGGTCCTGGAGGCAATGGGCTTTGGGCCGCAATTTAGAAGATGGATCTCCATGCTGTATAGGAACCCAAAGGTGGCTATAAGGTTGGGATCGAGGGTATCAGATTTCTTTGCGGTGGGCAGGGGCACAAGACAAGGCTGCCCGCTATCACCTTTCTTGTTTGCCCTGGTTTTGGAGCCCCTGGCCATCGCACTGAGAACCTCTAGAGAGGTACAGGCAATCAGAGTGGGTACAATTCAAGAAACACTTGCTTTATACGCGGACGACATGCTCCTGTTTCTAAGTGACCCCGTCGCCTCGTTAGAAGCAGTACTTAAAATTTTAAATGAATTTGGTGAGTTCTCGGGGTTAAAAGTAAATTGGAGCAAGTCATCTATATTACCACTAGACACCAAAGCTAAGGAAAACGCAAACTCAGGAGTGCCTTTGCAGTGGGTAACATCACTAAAGTACCTGGGGGTGACGATTACAACAAATATACAGGACTACATCCCCTTAAATTTACTCCCCCTTTTGACCCTTCTCAAACAAAAAGTACTTTCTTGGAGTAAACTACCCCTTTCGCTTATAGGTAGGATCAGCCTGCTTAAGATGAAGTTTCTACCGGTACTTCTTTATTTCATACGTCACTGCCCAGTTTGGATACCCAAATCATATTTCAAACAAGTTGAAGGAATTATAGGATCTTTCCTCTGGGCCCCAAAGCCCCCTAGGATAGGAACAAAAGTATTGCAAGAACCTTGTGATCAGGGAGGAATGGCGCTACCGGACTGGCACAAATACTATCTGCCTGGCCAGATGATGTTTGCCCGGAGATGGTTGGTGGCGGATGACGGGGACTCTGCCACTGTACTAGAAGTGGCACATCTAGGAGCTTATGAAAGCCTGAGATTGGCACTGTTTCGCGGTACTAAATCTGACCTACCCTTGACCATAACTATGAAAGCTACTATTAAGTCCTGGGAAATGGCGGTAAAGTTGGTATCACCTAGTTATGAAGGACTGTCCCCATCGACCCCAATCTGGATGAATAAAACATTACCCCATTTCTATAACTTACCTGATCCGGGGATCTGGGCGGCCAAGGGTGTAAAAACATTAAAAGATATCACAACGTTTGGGGTACTATTGACTTTCTCTCAGCTACAGTCAAGACATGAACTGCCCAACTCATACTTATTTCGCTTCTTCCAGATTAGGCATGCATTTAAAAACCAATTTAGTGAGCAGAGGGTGGCGTCTCTGCCCTCCGCACTGGAATCCATGCTGTCAGCAGAGGACTTGAGTAAGGTCCTCTCGGTGACGTATAAAGAATTCTTCAAACTAACACCAAAAGCAGTATCAAAATGCCGAACCAAATGGGAAGTGGAAGTTCCAGAACTGCAGGGGGAGGACTGGGATGACCTTTGGAACCAACCGTTTAAACATCTAGTTTCAGCTAGAGACAGACTAATACAATTTAAATTCTTGCATAGAAGTTACTACACTACAGCCAGGCTGGCTAAGATCTATGGTGGAGCATCGGCTGAATGCTGGAGATGCTCGGCATCCCCGGCCGGTGCGGAACACATTTTCTGGCAATGTCCACTTATAAAAAGCTTCTGGAAAGAGATTGTAACATGCATATCAGATCTCACATTGGTACCTATACCATTGACTATTAGGGTGTGTCCTTTGGGTCTGGTGGAAGAGGTGGTTCCGAAACGAGCCATGAGAACGCTGCTTACTATTTTATTGTTTTATGGGAAAAAAGCCATTCTGCTTAAATGGAAAAATGCTCAAGCTCCTGACATATACTTCTGGAAAAACCTGGTGAACTCAATGCTACCACACTATAAATATACATACGAAGCAAGGGGATGTATCAAAAAATTTGATAAAATATGGAAAGTATGGTACGATTCAAACACCACAGTGGGTTAACAAAAAAAAAAAATGACACAGTAGTCAGTAAGGACAAGGAATGGGCAATGTGAATGTCATGAGCGTATAGTATATTGCCAAATTGACAGATACAGATTGGTAGTATTGTGAGATAAGAAATACATTTTGATATTTCAATAACCTTGGATACACAATCACCGAAAACATGGGTTAAAAATATGGAAAGATGTATGGAACATAATATGCTTTGTGAGCTGCGACAAGGGGGGGGGGGGGGGAATAGTTATGGAGGGATGTTATATGGGCCTTGCAAGGCCAAAAGAGGTACTGGGAATATTGCTATGTTGGCGGATTCCCAGTATTGTATTTCAAAATCTTTCAATAAAAAGAAATTAAAAAAAAAAAAAAAAAAGATAAATTACCTGTACCCGTAGCTAGTACATGTCAAGTAGAGGGTAGTACCCCCTTCGCTAAAATGCTTGGAGAAATGGGACTGATAGACATGTGGAGGTGTAAACATCTTGATGACAAAAAATACTCCTGCTATTCAGCCTCATACGGGGGATTGTCTAGGATAGATTTGGGCCTTGGGAATAACAAGACGCTACACTGCTAAATTGGGGGTAGTTTGGGATGCAGCGAAGGCCTTTTTGAGAGGACAGCTTATCAAGACAATATCACATATTAAAACGGACACTAAGGCCTGGGAATTAATGGTGCGGAATATGGTCACTGAAACTGATAACACTTATACTAATAACCCCACAGAAGATACCAGGAGGGCTTGGTTAAGTGCACAGTCGATGTCTGGGCAGCTGGCGTTGCAGTTGGCGGAGAACAAACGTTTCTTTTTGCAACAATCACATTTTGAGGAGGGGGAGACAACTGGTCATATGCTTGCAGTATTGGCAAGGTCTCAGCAATCCTCTCTTATCTCGGCCATCTGCGATGATCAGGGAACCTTGAAATGCTCTACTCCTGATATCCTAAATGTTTTTAGTGATTTCTATGCTGACCTCTATACCTCCAAGGTGACACCCACTGATGGAAAAATAGATGATTTTTTAGGAAGCTGTGAGCTCCCCAGATTGCCAATAGAAGGTAGGATCATGCTTAATGCCCCGTTAACAGCAGAGGAACTAGACATTGCCTTATCCCAAACTAAAAATAACAAATCACCAGGTATAGATGGACTCCCGTCGGAGGTTTACAAACAATATGCCGGCATCATGCTCCCCACACTACTGAAAGTTTACAATGAGGAATTAGGAGAGGGCTCCTTGCCAAATTCGATGAATGAGGCGATAATTATTGTTATATTAAAACCGGGTAAAGATGCGAATTCCCCTGGCTCTTATAGACCCATATCACTGCTAACATCCGATATCAAATTGCTGGCCCGGATGTTGGCAAACAGACTAGCCAAAGTAATTCATAAGATTGTACATAGGGACCAATCTGGGTTCATCCCCACGAGATCCACGGCCCAAAATAGATTAAAAGACGATTATTTCTGAACCTACAACTCTCAGTGGACAATACGGGTAATAGAGCAATTTTTTCACTGGACGCAGCTAAGGCCTTCGACAGTGTCGAATGGCCCTATCTGTGGAAGACACTGCAGAGCATGGGAATAGGTGACACTTTTATTCGCTGGATCCAGCTTCTGTATGCTGTGCCCACTGCCAAGATACGGATTAATGGGGAACTTTCGGAAACCTTTTCCATTATTTAGAGGCACCAGGCAGGGGTGCCCATTGTCACCCCTGCTGTTTGCTTTGGCCCTGGAACCCTTAGCGGCAAAAATTAGAGGGGAACCAAGGATTATAGGTTTCCAGAGAGGTATGGATAAGGATGTAGTGTCCATGTATGCGGATGACACCTTACTTTATTTAGGGGATACACAGGATACCTTAAAAACAGTCATGTCCCTAATTAAAGATTTCGGAGAACTATCTGGCTTTTCCATCAATTGGGATAAGTCGGTGCTGATGCCGCTTGATCCCCTGGATACTCCATTGCCCTTGGGAGCAGAGATGGTACAACAGGTGAGCTTGTTTCGCTACCTGGGGATTCAGGTGACTTCGGATCCAGCTACCTATATTGATCAGAATTTGATACCCTTGCTAAATAAATTTCAAGAAAAGTGTAGGGCATGGTGTAAACTGCCCCTATCTGTGGTAGGTAGAATCAATCTTATTAAAATGGTTTGGGCACCACAACTGCTATATATTTTTAATAACTCCCCGGTATGGATATCTAAAAGATGGTTCGATAGAATAGAGACCCAATTTAGAGAGCTTATTTGGAGGAAAAAAATAGCGAGGATACAATTATAGACACTACAATACGGCAAGGAGGAGGGGGGACTTGCAGTCCCTCATCCCAGAACGTACTATTTGGCATCCCAATTACAACAGCTGGGAGGATGGGGTTTACTAGATCCAAATGACCCGATTCGTAGGCTTATAATCCTAGATGAAAGTGACTGCTCAGCATTGGCAAGTCTAGAGGTGGGATTTTTACACTTAGACCCGGAAGCTCCTACGATTAAATTACTGATCATGCTTTGGTCCTTTGTTAAGAAATTGCTAGGCATTACAGGTTTCTTGTCCTGCACGCCTCTTTGGCGTAACAGACAATTTAAAGAAGTACTAAATTTAAAAGGTTTCAAGAGTTGGGATGATGCAGGCATCAAGTATATTTCACAACTATACCAAGATAACACCCTCAAATCATTTCATCAGATTCAAATAGAGTTCGGGATCCCGCATAACAACTTCTATAAATATCTCCAATTGCGTCATGCCCTGCAAACTCAGAATAGAACTGTCAGGATTCAACAAACAGACCACGCGATTATACAGGATGTTTTTATGGATGAAATCAAAAAGGGTATGATATCTAGATGCTATAATACTCTCCTTGCTCGTATACAGGACCCCTCTAAGCTACCATGTAGACAGCGGTGGGAGGAGGATATAGGAAGGATAAATGCAGATAGTTGGGATCTATGCCTTATGAATGCCCCCCTGGTATCGATATCTGCATCCCAGAAACTCTCACATCTCTATCTATTACATAGGGCATACAGAACCCCCCTTCAACTTTATAAATGGGGAATTAGAGATTCACCTTTGTGCCCAAAATGTGAACGCGACCATGGGGACCTTCTCCACATGGTCTGGAAATGCCCCAAACTGTTCAGATACTGGAAGGAGGTATTGGATACGATTTCGGAAGTGTATATAATACCTCTTGCAAGAAATCCAATGACTTGTCTATTGGGGGGATAGATGATGAGTTGGTGCCCCCACCCACTCGTATAGCGCTTATTCGTTTATTATACATGGCACGGAAACTAATTGCTTAGTGGTGGATTACTCCGTGAGTTCCCACCAGAGGGCAATGGATAGACAGTGTTAATAGGCTCCTAATCAGAGAAAAGATTGCCTACCAGCATAGAAAGGTCCCACAAAAGTTTTCCTCAATATGGCAGGCGTGGTGGGATGTCCCTGGTCTGGCCCCACACCAACTAATTAAAGACAGATTACTCTTGGGTTAAATGTAGGCCTGACTACCGCATGAAAGTTGATTATGAACAAAGGAGATGTGGTATACAGGAAATTACATTTTTTTTGTTGTAAGGCAGAGTATATTGTATTGTATTGTATGGCATTGTTTAGTTTTGTTACCGTTTTTCTCTTTTTTTTTCTCTTTCTTTTCTTTTTTTTCCTCTACTAGTGAGTCTTATACTGGGTTAAATGCAATGAATCTAAAACGGGGTTAATAGAATCATAATGTAGTGGAGTTGATCTCAATGATTTCTTGTTTGATGATTGTTATATTCTCTTTTCATAATCCAAGACTATTGTAGATCATAGTCGGAACTTGATTACATTTAACTGTATCTAGATATATACTCTTCACGAGTTACACTCCACCCTGGGTTTATCGTTAAGAGATAACAGTATACTAGGTTATACTCTTGCTAGGAATTGGATAGTGTCTTCTTATAGCAACCCTGTGAAGTTGATAACTGTTCCTATAAAGTGATGTGGGAGAACTCCAAGATATATACATTGTACATTCTAATCTGTGTGTTGTATACCTTTGTGCATAATAAAAACCTTTCTGATTAAAAAAAAAAAAAAAAAGATGCAAACAGTCATGGTCTTGGTACAGGCAATGGGCAAAGTAATATTGTCTTTTTAAGAAACAGATATATACATGACACATGTTTAGGTCCCATTTATACCTCAGCGTTCTGTAGTGATTTGAAGTTCAAAGCTCCAAAACTCTCAACAAACAAAATCTAATTTCATTAAATGGTGGCCATTCACATATGAGCATTCAGGCACCTGTAGCTTAAAGCCTGATCCTCCATAAGCATGTCAGATACTCTTGTGGCAGATTTGGGATGTGTTTGACCCATATACTTCAATAGGATTGCCAGTACACTCAAATCAAACATTTTCAAGTCTTTTTTAAGGTGTATGTCAGGGATATTTTAGTCTGTAAGGTCTGGTCCAGACTCCTACAGCTTTCTATTGGCTAAGACAAAAATACCTGAAGCTTGAATAGGCATGTAAAACACTTGAAATGCACTTCTAAAACACTCATATACACATGCAAAAATACTCAAAGAGGCTGAAAACCATTCTGATTAGGAGTGAATGCAGTCTTTGGCTGCATCTGTGCTATACATAGGGCTGCCAACATTTTGGGTAAAGGTAATAATATTATTATTATTATTATAATATAGGATTTATATAGCACCAGCAGCTTGCACAGCACTGTAAAAAATAAAAGAAGACAGAGTTACAAAACAATTCAAGACAAAGGGGTTACGAATGCCCTGCTCAGGGCAATACCCTACGCTTTATTAAATATCAGGGAATCAGTTGTGCTAGAGAAAAAAATGTAATTGTTAGCTAGAGGGTTTCCCCCAAGAGTGGAGTATTTAAATATTGTCTAACGGTGAACAGAAGTTGGAAATAGCCAGACAGATTGGGGTAGGGAGATCCAAAGGGATGGAGAGGCTCTGGAAAACTCCTGGATGTGAGCATTGGAGGACATAATGGGGTAGTGCACAGGGGGTCTTAGGTGGATCAAACACAATGGTTTTGTTGATATTTTGAAATGAGGTTGATCATGTTGTGTTTAGCTTTGTACGTTGTTACTATATATATAATCTTATTTGATGGGTGATCGGAAACCAGTGGAGGGATTTGGATAGAAGGGTTGTAGATACTGAATGGTCAGTATGATGGTTGAGTCTGGCAGCACCACTCTTGATGTAGAGCAGTGGCCTCCAAACTACAGCCCATTGGCCAGATGCGGCCCTTTGCTTGCATTTATGTGGCCCTAGGGGCACTATTTTATCTCCTGATACCAACAATAGGGCATAATTCCCCCCACTGACACCAGTGAAGGGGTACAATTCCTCCCAATGACACCAAGGATAGGGCATGATTTTTCCCAGTGACACCAAAGATGGGACACAATTCCTCCAACTGACACCAATGATAGGGCACAATTTATCCCAACGACACCAATGATGAGCCACAATTCCTCCCAATGGCACCAATGATGAGACACAATTCCTCCCACTGACACCAATGATGGGACACAATTCCTCCCAATGACACTAGTGATGGGACACAATTCATCCTACTGACACCGAAGATGGGGCATTGTTTTTCCCCACTAATGTTGGGACATTTTTTACTCCCAATGGCCACAGTCTGGCCCCCACTAAAGTCTGAGGGACAGTAAACTGGCCCTTTGTTTAGAAAGTTTGGAGACCCCTGATCTAGAGGAAGGCTAATCAGGAGGGAGTTGCAATAGTCAAGGCAAGCTCTAACAAGGGGGTGCATTAGTAGCTTAATGAGATTGTTGGTTAAGCAGAGGCATATTTTGGAAATGTTATTGAGGTGAAGGTGGTAAATATTTGGACAGTGGTTTGATAGGGATCTGAAAGGAGAGGCCAGAGTCCTTGATTACATCTAGCACCCTGGTATGAAGGGAAAGAAGGATCGCTAAACGAATAATTTTAATGGAAAAGTCTGCGGAATGGGCATGGGGGAGCTCAATTTTTACAAGACTGGCCTTATAGTCTCTTTCTCATTAATAAGACTGGCAACAGGTCCTATTTGGTGTATGTAGGTTGGTATAATAGCCAGGTGGCAACCAGAACTTTACACCATGCAATACTTTATAAATAATCCCTAAAACGTTGAGTGAATTCATAATAGTTTCATGCTACTTAAAAAGCTCCATATGCAAAAAGATAAAATTATCTCAACTGTGCGGCTGAATAAATATAGTACCTGGCCTTAGAAGCCTCATGTTCATTTATGTGAGCGTGCCTTTTCTATGTGCTTTGCATCTTAAACTAAAAGCTACGGTTAATGTGCTCACCGATGCTCAAAGTAAGATAAATACAAAGTTCTTTAAAAATGAGCAAGAGATATGTCATTCCAGGAAAGCTGGCACATCCCTATTTAATACTCTCATGTAGCTGTGATGATAATGTGATTGAGAGCACGTGAACTCGCCCCCTGCTCTGAGTGGGGTCACTAAGGTCCACCATGCTGTTTGTTCACTCTCTTTGTTCTTCTGTCACTTTCTTCTTTATTGCTTTTCACTACTAGAAGAAAGGTGAAAAGGTAGAGAGACTGAAAACATAAATGTAATGGATAAAAAGACAGGGAAATGCAGAGAAGTGTGAAATTCCCTAAAAAAAACCCTACAACCTACAGGGAGAAGGGAAATGCCTTGGCAGAGCTTTACGCAGTTACGTATTAAAAAAAAAAAAAAATAAATAAAATAAAAGCTTAATACGTATTTATAAATACAAGTGTAAGTACCTGAATCCAGTGGCGTCACTAGGGGGTGGCTTTTGGGGCTATAGCCCCGAATCTGGGGCCCATAGCCCCGAGTCTCTGCAGGGGTCCCCAAGGGGAGGGGAGGCTCTCTGGGGACCCTAATGTAAGTGGGGGCTCTCTGGGGACCCTGATGTAAGGGGAGCTCTCTGGGAACTCTAATGTAAGGGGGGCTCTCTGGGAACCCTAATGTAAGGGGGGCTCTCTGGGGACCCTAATGTAAGTGGGGGGCTCTCTGGGGACCCTGATGTAAGGGGGGCTCTCTGGGGATATTCACACACACACACACACATATATTATAGAAATGTGTATGCCCACCCAAGCGTATGACTTTCTTTACTACGCTGCTATGGGCTATAGCCCCAGATCTTTTGTAGACCTAGCAACGCCCCTGCCTGAATCTATTTTAAAATCAGCCTCTCATAATTCCCTGTACAACAACACTCAGACTGGGAGAGGAAGGAGCAGCACAAGCAGCCAATCAGGCTCTACAACATGAAGAGGTATGGCCGGGGAACAGATGAGGTCATCCCTCGCTCCACATGTCTGCTGCTACTCATTCAGTGCTCAAAGACTAGGAATACAAGTGATCAAACCATGTTGCTTAAGCTGGATTCCAGCTATGGTTTGTATTGCATCAATGTCAGTATACATATTCCAAACCTGCGGGACCACTGGGGGAGATTTACTAAAACTGGAGCACTCATAATCTGGTGCAGTTGTGCATTGTAGCCAATCAGCTTCTAACTTCAGCTTTGACAATAAAACCTGGAAGCTGATTGGTTTCTGTGCAGACAGCACTGCTGTTAGAAACCACAGGCCCCATACAACCTACTTGACAGTCCCTCAAAAAAACAGAGGTTACTATGCTTCAGTTATGAGTGAACACAGTGAGTGAAATTGGTACTGATCACTCATTGTGTTCATTCAGGCAAGAAGGGGTTGGTAAACACGGCATTTTTACCGGACCTGTCCCCTACTATCCATCCTTAAGGATCCTATTATGTACTTGCAGCTGCTGGTGGGGAGGAGAGGAAAGAAGCCGGCAGCACCTTGGGGGTGGGGGGGCACACAGGGGGGCCTGGGCAGCAGGGGGACACAAATGGTGCACAGGATGGGTGATCAGTGCAGCATTGAGGCAATACCCTGTATGGCTCTCTGCAGCAACTGAAAGCCAGCATAGGGAAGAAAAGAAGATGCCAGCTTTTAGCTGCTGCAGAGAGCCATACAGTCCCAGTGATTGCCCCCCCTGCCATGCCGATTACCCTCCCTGCCTACATTTGATTCACCCTGTTGCCTGGACCCCCCTGCTGGTCCTGGCCCCCTTCAAAAGGCCCAGTCTTACCCCCTTATCCATGGCCCTGTGTGCAGAGCTGCTCCAGATTTTGCACGCTCCAGTTTTAGTAAACCCCCCCCCCCATAATGTATGTATGCAGGGAATCATTGTAGTAGTCACCACTACTACAGTGATTGCTTTGAACTTCTGTGTCCTGTGATGAGCATGGCCACCATTTACAGAACACCTTGCATTTTTCTCCATGAATGCAAAGCATTTACTGATTGAATGAATCAGAGAAGTAGGGTGGTGACATTATGATCTCCACCTCATCCAATCAGAGAATGCTTTGCATTCATCTCTGAATGGAAGTCATACGGAGCAAGTGACCCCCTGTGGTTACTATGCAACAGGGAAGCTGCTCGGGATGGGACCTGGAAGACTGCGGCAGTCACTATAGTAGCAGCTACTACTACTACAGTAATTCTATGCCCCCACAATGGTCCCACAGGTATGGAAAATGCACACTTACACCAATGGAACTATGGAATACACTTTAAAGCCCAGCTTTAAAATGCATCTAAAGTCAAAAAGTTTTTTTTCGCTGTGGATAGTAGTACGTAAATGAGCAAAACCTCTGTGAGCTTTTTTTTTTTTTTTGCTTTGGGTAGAATGAATGTTGTAGAAATAATATAGTCAATTACTGTTGACCTTCTTTAATTTGGTGCAACACAGTGCCCATTGGCAACTGGTTCTCATTAAGGGCACTTCAACCTGTCAGAGCTTATTATCACCTAGAGCCAATCTGCATTATGTTGTTGGATACACATGCTTGTCAGAGTCACTTTGGCATACGTTGCATATTAACTGTGAATTTGCATTTACGGTTTTCTCATAGTCTTCCCACAAAGTCATACAAAATACAAATATCTGCTCAGTCTTGCAGTGAAGTTTACCTAACGTACCTTCCTGTAATGGTGGCAATGATGCTGCGCCACTCCTGAAATTATAGAGTTGCCTCTTTCATGTAGACTATGCTACACTAAGATGACTATAAGGTCGCAGTGGTATCGCTATCATCATTGTCACTGCTGCTTCACAAGCCTGCAGCTTATCAATTAGCAAATGGCCACACCTAGTCCTGCCCACTGCTTTCTAGATTGACAGCACTGTCTCCGATGTTAAAACCCTTACACTGTGAGCTGCAGTGTCTGGGAGGGGGGCATGTGAGACACAAATGAAGGAGGATTTTGCTCAGGCAGGGAAGGTAAAGAAAGTTTTTTTGTACTTTATGAGGTCTGTGCATTGCATAGTGACAGGATTTGGGACTTGTTTAGATTGTCATATAGAGCTTTTAGTTGTGCTAAATAAGACTAAATATGAGCAATTCATTTACATATGTTATGCAGTATAGACCACTAAAGAAATGGTGTAAGAAGCTGACATATTTCACCATAGCCATGGCTACTATTATAAATCATACAGCCTACCTGACAGGGTCCCCCCCGCCTCGGTCAGAAGTGACTGAGGACATAGATTTTATGAGTACGTTTCTTTGCAGCCTCAGTTGCAAGGATGAATGAATAAGAAGCACGCTGAAGCTTCTTGCTCATTCACAAACTGAAGCAATAGTAAACACAGCTTACTATTCTTCAGTGATGAATAGACACAGAAGTGACTTTTACTGATCGCTTACTGTGTTCATTCAGAAAAGGAAGGGGCCAATAAATTATATATTTACTGCCCCCCCCCGCTCTCCATCCTGAAACACCCCCCTGTGTGCCCGCAGCAGGAGAGGAGGGAAGCCACCAGCACTGCAGGGGAAAGGGATAGCAGATGGAAGGGGCGCATGTGCTGGAACCACTCCCCTGCAGTGCAGCCGGAGGGAGAAGCTGGCAGCATTGCAGGGCAAGGCAGAAGAGGATTGGCGTCTACAGTAAGACAGTACAGCTGGCCCCCCTGCTCAACAGGTGAATGGGCCCCCTTTTGAACTGATGGGGCCCAAGCCTAGTACAGGAGGGCTGGCTGTACTGCCTTATCAGCATCCCTGACCATAGCAAACAAAACAAAATCACTAGTATGTCATGTTATCATACGCGTGCGCACAGAGTGTTCCGGGTGTGCATGGGCACACCCTAATCACCCTGTGAGGCACAGATTGCCCTTTCAACTCGCCCCCCCACCCATGTCCACCCTGCTGGCTTCCCTTCTTTCCTCTCCCGCAGAGTGCTGTGGCTGATTATTTCAGGATGGACAGCGGGGAAGGGGATGGTAAATGTGTAATTTACCAGCCCCTTCCTTTTCTAAATAAACACAATGAGTGATTGCTACAGATCACTCACTGTGTTCATTCAAACTGTGTTTACTATGCTTCAGTTTGTGAATGAACAGGAAGCCGCTCAGAGCACTTCCTATTCATTCACTGTCCAGTGAAGCTGAGGCTGCAGAGAAACGGGACTGATGGATCTCTGTCAACAGTCCCTTTCTTTGTCTCAAAAGTGAGAGGGTTAGAGCTTTGGGTTGCAAATCCTAATGCAATGGGCTGTGCACACCTATGCATGTTATAGAGATGTTGAACTAGAAAAAAAACACTATAATGCTTAAAGAGGCTTTAGTGGACTCCAAAAGCAGGCTGTCTCAGCAAGAAAATGGATAAATACTCATTATTGGTTTGACCTAATCTACCCATTATGAACACTGTATGGCCAGAGGATTGAGGACACCTGACCATTACACCTATATGAGCTTATTGAGCATCCCATTCCAATACTACTAGCATTAATATGGAGTTGCTTCCCCATCTCTATGCTGTCATAATAGCCTCCAAGATTCTGAAGTGTATCTGTGGGAATTTATGTCCACAGTGCCAAAAAAGCACTTGTAAGATCAGGGACTGATGTTGGATAAGAAGACCTGACTCGCAAATGGTGTTCATTAGATTTCAAGTGAAGGCTTTATACAGATCACTTGAGTTCTTTTTTACTTAAAGTGGAAGTTCAGCCAAAAAACTCTAAATCTACTGGCAGCCACATTCTAACACTAATTTGTCTAACCTTGTAAAACATAAATTGCTATACATACCTTTTCTGAAGCTGATCCGGTCTGGTCTCCAGTGGCGAATGCTATGTGCAAGAGACAGCTGACAACAGCTGGGAAATGCCCGGGAAGTGACATTACCCATGGGTTACTATGGGGCTTCCGTTGTCGGCTGCCTCTTCTGCACATGTCCACACACACAGAGAAGCCGCCACTGACAGCTTAGTGTGGGACAGCTGTAGAAAAGGTATGTGTAACGATTTTTGCTTTACAAGGTTAGATAGATTAGTCTTAGAATGTGGCTACCAGTAGATTTAGAGTTTGTTTTTGGTTGAACTTCTACTTTATCTCATCAAACCATGTCTTTATGGAGCAAACTTTGTACAAAGGAGCACAATCATGCTAAAATAAGGTTGGAAGCACACAATTGTCTCAACCCTTTTACCCTTTTAATTTTCAGGACTAAGGGAACCTCTAGTAAGATTAGTCAACGGGGTTCATTGGAAAAATGCCTCTTACACTGGTGGTGGTAATTGGGAAGAATGCCACCCTTTCAGTGGTGGCCAGAATGACACCCTTGCAATCATACCGCTGGCTCTGCCAAGGGGCATTTGACCTGGACTTATGGAGGCACCTTCAGATGGTAGGTTAGTTAGCCACAGCTGAAGGAATCCTTAGCAACCTCTGGAGGAGCCCTAGTTAGGAATGGCTGGTCTAAAATGTCTTTGGGTGCTGTAGCATTAACTCTTATCTTCGGGTGATGTAGCAGTATCATTCGTTGGAAATACCTGAGCTCGATCATTTGTAGGGGTGTCTACATACCCTTGGCCACATTTGGCCACCTGTTCTTTATCTACCTATATTTAGCTGCAAATTTTTGATCTTGGCACACTTTTAGGCATCATCCAATGCTCTGTAGTCATCCTGAATGTCAGGAAAATTTCTATATATCTATGGGTTTGCCAGCTAGTATGGGAAGGGCTTAGTATCTAAAAGATTGCCATGGTTAGTACTTTTCTGGCCAAAATGTGAGAATAAATGTACAGAGGTCACTGTAAGCACCAAAAATACATGATCCACAGATGAACAATTCTTTAAAATTCTTCCACCCATTTCATATTTCCCAGGAAGCATGGGAAACCCCCAGCACAGGCGGGCTGCAAACATCACTAATCCTGCCCGTTTAATATACAGAACACACAGTGTTAACTAACTGATGAATCCGCCTGCGTAGCTTTAATTGAGAGCCCGGGGGACTGGCGCCCAGCTGAGACCAATTAGTTCCACCATATCTCAGCCTCGCACATTTTCCCTTGAACCGATTTGCAGGGAAGAAAGGCGACAGGTACGTGACAGCAGCGGGGGAGGTTGCAACGGGCCTCTAGCTCGGTCTTACATATAAAATAATCTGCTTTTATCCAAAAGACAAAAGATTTTTAAGATTTTCACCCTGTATTATTTCCTGCAATTTCATTATTAAGTTACAACTTAAGCCATACTTAAATATATTAAAACAACCTTTTTGCTTGTGTATTATTTCGACAGTCATGAAGTTGCTTTTAAACCATCTAGTACAATCATGTGACATTGATCTGCAATCTGATTTGGAACACAGCTGAAGTTGAATTCAGGATTCCAGCGGTTGTGCGTGCTTTGTAAGCTGATACACTAGGTGACAAAGGGAGGCACTTAGGGAATATTCAGGAGGGAGACCATTCAGAGGGGGTCAATGCAGGCTCTGAAAAGTGTTTTCAACAAGCCTACACCATATCATTGAAATGGAAACAAGGGACACCTTTTAGCACAAAGTATGGCAATAATGGAGGAGAGCAAACGTCAAATGTGGCTAGTTAAACCCGCTGATGCTTTTTTCCTGTTTACCTAGCATTTAGCAATAACAAATCATTTAACGTATGGGTCAGATAGAAGGAGTAAAGTTACACTTTTGACTTTTTAAAAGACTTAGGGCACGGTTACAGTATACATGGAAAAGGTCTACCACCCCTATCTCCCATAAACTTTCATACCCTCCACCACCCTTTAGCTCCTTTGCAGACATCACTGAGTTTGCATATGTTGACTACCCGGACAAGCAGGGGGTGTCACCTCCCCAGTCATGTGACCAGTGCCAGAAGAAGGTCACCTAGCCATAGGGTTGCCACCTTTTCTTCAAGCCAAACCCAAACAATTTAGCGGCCTGGGAAACCTTTGGGTGCCCCAAGGAAAGTAGGTATGCGCTGGGCATAGTGTGCAGCAGTGAAAAGTGGGTGTGGCCAAATTGCTCTTACTGACATTATCGCCCTGCCCCTGTGATGTTGAACCTCCCCAGACAGCCGCCCACAGCTCCTGGACGGCAACAGATTTGTGTGTGACTATCTTGGTTACTTGGAGAGCCATAGCCTGGTCTGAATAATGTGTCCAGGTTTCAGTCCGCCTGAAGCCTGGACACATGATTCAAAACCCAGACTGTCTGGGTGAAACCCTACCTAGCCCCCAGGGTGAAGATGCCAAATGGTGCCCCCCCCCCCCCCCCCCCCATGTATAAGCATTATGTGTCAGCAAAAGTCCCCTCCCTCCCCTAAAAAATTTAGCACTAATCTTCACACTTACTCACTAAGCATAAATTTCCTTTGCAAGCCGAACTTCTCCCTGTACAGAAATTCCCCCTCTTCCAGTACAAATCCCCCCTCCCTGCTCAAATCCTGTCCCTGCCCAAATCCTCCCTTCCTAGCACAAATCCTCTACCCCTCCAATTATTTTCCCTCTGAGCATAAATCCTCCCTCCCTTTCCAAATCCCACCCTCCCAGCACAAACCCCCGCGCCTAGCAGTAATCCCCCCCCAAAAAATTTCTCCTCCTAGCACAAATCTCCCCAATCATCCCTACTAGTACAAAGTAGTAGTAGTAACCCCCCCCCCCCGCCCCAAATCCCCCTTCCGAGCAGAAATCCATTCTCCTAGTACTAATTTACATCTCCAAATCATCCATTCTAACACAGCCCCCCAAAATCCCCATTATGCCCAGGGCAGCTGCCCCTCCTGCCCACCCCGTCATGTGACAGTGCTCGAGTTTAGCGATTGGCTGTTAGAGCAGGTCACTCTCTCCTCCATACCCTGAAGTGCCACATGTTCTGACTGCAGAGGAACAAGGAGCTGAGGGGGAGCACAGTTAGGCTGCATTCATAATTGCAATTGCACACCACATCAACAACATGCATTCTGCCACTCGCATGTGATCGCTACATGAGTGACTGTGATTAGCTGTGGGAGGTGGCAGCCTCCCCTTGCTTTCAGTTGGATGCCCCCCACCAGAAACCCCCACTGGGGTTCTCGCATGTAATCGGCATTAGGTGCATTTGTACAGTAATTGTGAATACACCCTTAAGGTGAGCCAAAGGTGTCTCAGGGAGGGGCCTTCCAAAGATATTGTCAACTTGCCCAGTTACAGTGTCTTTTTAACCACTTGCTGACCATATAACTTACATGTATGGCGGCTCTGCTACCTAGTACGTGATCCTGCACTTTCGGGTCTGGGGCACGCATGTGCGTCCCTGGCGACCCGCTCTCGCTGTGATTATACACAGACTCAATGTCCGCTAGCACCTGCCGATTATTAGGCAGAGAGCCAGAACACCGATCTGCTTATGTAAACAAGGCAGATCGCTGTTCTGTCAGTAGGGAAGGCATTGATCCTGTGTATCTGCAAAGCAGGAACATCGATCAATGCCTTCCCCTAGTAAAGGCACCTCCCACACAGTACACAAGCACTGGTTAGGCACACAATGCATGAATCTATCTATTGGTAATAGAGGGGTGGCTGGAGAGAGGGGGCAGCGCCCGTGTGCCCTTATGGACGGACGCACCGCCACTGCATTAAGAGCTGTGAAAATGTGGAAAATACTCCCTTCAGAACTTGTTCTAGCTAGCTCAGTAAATTGTTTTAGAAAAGAGCAGGATGCAATCTTAAATGAACAAAATATAACTGGATATTAACATTTATAGGTAATAACACCAGGGATTGTTGAGCCAGGCAATATCTGATAGATTTCAGGGGATCAGGAAGGAATGTATGTTCTACCCGCCAGAGCAAATAGGATCATGCTTTAATGAGAGGATGTTTGCCTTTCTCTGGATCAACTGTGGGTATTGGATTCCCTACATGGAGGTTTTCTATTTATTTATTTTTTATATATAGGTTGAACTAGAGGGACTTGTGTCTTTTTTCAAGCTGGCTAAATATGTAACTATGGTCTATACATCCGATTTAAATGAGGGTCAATTGTGGACAGAAAAGTACAGAAGCAAGGACAGAAAAGAAAGGATAAAGCAATTTCCTTTCAAAGAAGGGACAATTGGGAGCTACGCTTGCACTGTTCAGCCATGCTATATAATACCACAGGGGTGGCTGGATTGGTTGGATGATGGTAGAATGTGCTTTAAAGGCATTAAATGTGTTTAAAAGCACATTTAGGATGAGTAATGGGGGTTGAGTGGGGAAGGCTTTTCGAAAGACACTGTCATGTCCTCTTGTTCATGTGTACATTTATTTATAGAGGTCTATACATCAGATCAATGGTGGAAAAAAAAGGACAGAAGCAAGGAAAGAAAAGAGGACAAAGCAATTTGCTTCTAAAAGAGAGACAGTTTGGAGCACTGTCCAGCCATATAGTACCACAGGGGTGAATGGATAATAGTAGGATGTGTTTTAAAGGCTAAAGCCAACCAACATTTTTTTTTTCATTTGGATATTGGGAGGGTTAGCTTACTTTCCAACTTTCTGAAGCGGCTCCTTTATTTCTCCTAGGGTTGCCTTTAAGTCAAAATTGATATACAGGTGCATCTCATAAAATTTGAATATCATCAAAAAGTTAGTTTATTTCAGTAATTCAGTTCAAAAAGTGAAACTCACATATTATATAGATGCGTTACACACAGAGTGATATATGTCAAGCATTTCTATCTTTTATTTTGATGTTTATGGCTTAAAGCTAGTGAAACCCCAACATTCAGTATCTCAGAAAATCTGAATATTACATAAGATCACAAATAAAAAAAAAGGATTTTTAATACAGAAATGTTGGCTTACCGAAAAGTATGTCCATGTACAGTATAGTATGCACTCAATACTTGATCTGGGCTCCTTTTGCATGAATTACTGCAATAATGCCGCATGTAAAATAGTCAATCAGCCTGTGACACTGCTAAGGTGTTATGGAAGCCCAAGTTTCTTTGATAGTGGTTTTTAGCTCATCTGCAATGTTGGGTCTGGTGTCTCTCATCTTCTTCTTGACAATACCCCTGATTCTCTATGGGGATTGAGCCAGACAAGTTTGCTGTCCAATCAAACACAGTGATGATGAGCCATGTCATCGGCTGGTGTTGGTCCACTGTGTTTTATCAAGTTCAAAGTCAGTGCAGCCCTCTACCAGGAAATTCTAGAGCACTTCATGCTTCCCTCTGCTGACCAACTCTATGGAGATGCTTATTTCATTTTCCAGCAGGACTTGGCACCTGCCCACACTGCCAAAAGTATCAATACCTGGTTTAATGATTGTGGTATCACTGTGCTTGATTGGCCACGCACCTGACCTAAACCCCATAGAGAATCTGTGGGGTATTGTCAAGAGGAAGATGAGAGACACCAGACCCAATAATGCAGATAAGCTGAAGGCCGCTATCAAAGCAACTTGGGCTTCCATAACACCTTAGCAGTGCCACAGGCTGATTGCCTCCATACCACGCTGCATTGATGCAGTAATTCATGCAAGAGAAACCCTGACCAAGTATTGAGTGCATACTATACTGTGCATGGACATACTTGTCAGTACCCAAGATTTCTGTAGTAAAAATCTTTTTTTTTATTGGTCTTATGTAATATTTACATTTTTTGAGATACTGAATTTTGGGTTTTCACTAGCTATAAGCCATAATCATCAAAATTAAAAGAAATAAATGCTTGAAATATATATCACTCTGTCTGTAACGCATCTATATAAAATATATCACTTTCACTTTTTGAATTGAATTACTTAAATAAATTAAATTTTTGATGATATTCTAATTTTATGAGATACACCTCTAACTCCTTTAACGACAGGTGCACTTTAAATTCTTCTAACCAAGGACTCACTGGGTGATACATTACTGTTTACAGAGGATGGTGTATATCTGTAAGCACTGTGTGGTTTATATATTGGCATCAGTACAGGGGCCGTATTTTAGAATTCAAACCACATCTGGATGATACGTAAATTAGCTCTTTCCATCTGCTAATAAACACAGATCTGGATATAAATCACTGTTGTCCTTCAAGTACTAAAAGTATAACTGCGCTCTAAAATGAGAGCTGACTGTCAAATATGTACGTTTTACTTTACAATCGGGGAAGCTGGAGTGCTGATAAACTGCAATGGTAGCATAAACCTGAAGATGTAGAGTTGCTTCAACAGGTTAAAGCGGAGTTCCACTCATTTTTGCAAGTTTTTTTCATCCACATGCCTATCCGCAGTGCAGTCCTAAATGGATATTCATATTTTTTTTTATTATGTATGAATACCTTTATTTTAAAATGTGTTGATGGCACTTCCGGGCCAGGCCGTCTAGAAGATGTCATCATCGGGCAATTCCCTTGGACTCATGGATTATCGGGCATCATCGATTCCAGGAGTCCAAGGCAATGTGCTAGCATTAATGCCAGCTATTAATGAATTTTCGGTACTGACAATACACATAAAAGTCATTGAATAAAAAAAAAAAAAAAAAAATGCGTGGGGGTCTCCCGAAATTCCATTACCAGGCCCTTCAGGTCTGGTATGGATTTTAAGGGGAACTCTGTGCCAATATTTTTTAAAAAATGGCGTGGTAGTCTCCCAAAAATCCACACTAGACCCTTATCCGAGCACGCAACCTGGCAGGCCACAGGAAAAGAGGGGGGTGAGAGAGCCCCCCCCGAACCGTACAAGGCTACATGCCCTCAACATGGGGAGGGGGACAAGGGCCTCATCCCCACAACCCTTGCCCGGTGGTTGTGGGGGTCTGCGGGCGGGGGGCTTATCAGAATCTGGAACCCCCTCTTTAACAAAGCGGACACCCAGATCCCGCCCCCCATGTGAATTGGTAAGGGGTACATTGTACCCCTACCATTTCCCAAAAAGAAAATGTCAAAATGTTAAAAAAGCACAGGAGACGGCTTGGGACAAGTCCTTTATTAAAAATAAAAAATAAAAAATAAAAAAGTGATTCCAGCGATGTAATCCAATAAATCTATGCTCCTACGCCAGCGATGTAATCCAATTCTCGATCTCCAGCGATGGACAATCTCCAGCCACTCCAGCGAGGAACACGCACAGGATCCTGCCTCCACCGCAGTCATCCAGCCAATGACGCGGCGCCAGCTTGACAGCTCTTATGTAGCTGAGGGCGGGGCCACCCGTCACGTGACCCCATCCCCTATGACAAGGGGAAACACCGGGGTTTCCCAGTGACGTGTACAGGTGACCCCACCCCCCTCTGATGCAACGCATTAGCACTTTTGATTTTTCATGTTCGTGTCCCATAGACTTTAACGATGTTCGCATGTTCAAACACATTTTTTGCCTGTTCGCATGTTTTGGATGCGAACCGAACAGAGGGGTGTTCGGCCCATCCCTATGCATAGACATGAGATTGGGAGGTGCATGCTGGGTAGCCAGCTGCACCTAATCCCAGAAATAGACACGCCCAGAACCACGATGGCCCCTGCCTGCTTTCGAGATCAGGTAATATTTTACAGATTAAAAAAACACACATAATTACATTTACTACACAACACAAGCAGATTGGGCGCTAAAAGACTGTCTCCCCATCATAGTGTCATGATGGCAGCTGAAGCACACGAGTTAGCAATAGGCACAAAAAAAAGGACAGCCACAAAGTGTCCCCAGAGATGGTGGGGAAAGAAATTGTACACAACTCATGCTATAACGCACAAGAATGTAAACTGTTCATAGGCCATATGTGTGGGGCTAATGATAGTGATGATTGGAAGTCCAGAACCCAGTAACCTAAGTAGCCAGAAGTCAGATAAAACACATTTTATTCCAACAATGAAGCAGTAAATAAAAAACAGTAAGAAGCCAAAGCGGAATATGGAACAGGATTACCAGAGGTGGATCCGATCCCGTCCTACAGTAGCGGAGTTCGACGTTGGGAAACCTGTGTATGCCTGTGTATGCCGGGAGATCTGGATGGAGGGCAGATCCTGTGTGAGAAAGCTGCCCACTGAGGCCAAACAGCAGGGAAGCACAGGTCACCGGTAACAGCTTGGCTGGAACACAGGGATCAGCTGATCCACCAACAGGAAGCTGAACAAACAGGAAGTGAAGTCGGATGCCAGGACTACATGCTTCGGGACACAACCCTTTGTCAAATCTTTGGGGATTTGACAAAGAGGGTGTGTACCGAAACATGTACAATCTGTGCCAATCATGAGGGGTGCTTTTAGAAAAAAACTAATTATGGTGACTGGAGCTCTGCTTTAAGAAGACCAAAGTGTTTTTTTGATACATTTGCTATGCCCTCTATAGTTAAATGGCTCATACTTTGTACCAGTGGTATGTTTGGACTAACATGCATTCATTTATTGAACTGTTACTGTCACGTACCTGGTGGGTAGAGCCTGGTTTATGCAGAGTAAGGCCTCTCTTACACCTCGAGGCCCCTGGTAGAGTATACAGGTGGCGCAGGAGTTCAGAGTTGCACGAGTGCCGGTAGACGCGCTTGCTGCTGGGCTGCTGGTGGAGTAGTACGCCAGATGGTAGCGGATCTCCAGAGGACAGGAACAGGCTGGTACTTTAGCTGAAAAAATGTCCCAGTGGCAGACGGACAGGTGCTAGCAAGTTGGGAGCTCTGAATGGACTGGAACGTAAGCAGTCAGACAAGCTGGGTAATACACAGAACGATCTGATCAAGTACAGATGCGGAGGCAGGAGAATGGTTAAGGAACAAGCCAGGGTCGATGCAGGTGGAGAACAGGAACAGTTAAGAACCAAGAAGCCAGGTCAGTATTTCAAGAGCAGATGCAGGTAACAGGGAACAGGACAGTCACAGAATGCTGTAGACAAGACAGCACTGATCCTGGGTGCTGATCCAGCTTAAATAGCCCATTTGGCATCCCTTACCTGTCACAGGAAAGCGCTGCACATATTTGTACGTGCATGCGCATATTTGTTTGCATTTTGACACATATTGATGCGTATTCGCCCGGGGAACAGGGATTTGTCTGCGGCATTATTCTGTCTTCTGAGAGAGCCTCCCTGACAGTTACATTGAACACATAGTAGAGTGCTCTTGATGGGCCACCTAGTCCTTACTTGGACTAGGATCATGAAAACCCAATCAATAAAATCTTCATTTTGCCATGTTAATGTAATGTAGCACCTGGTCTTGCAAGATACATTACATAGAGTAAAGCAGGGCACCACAGGGTAGATAAAACCTGGAAGTAGGATAAGCACTCACAGAAGTAGGCAGATTGTCTCAGGTGAGAGCAGGTAATGCGGGATCCCTAGGGTGTGAAGTCTAAGGGCCAACTAGTATTTACCAGGGTCTGTAATGGTGGAGGTAGATCTCACTGCATGTTGACCCCCCGGCTGCGTCCACAGCGTTCATCCTACTCAAGACCAGGGACTTGGGGACAAGAAGGTATCAGAAAGTGAGTCTGAAGCAGGTAGGTACACTGTTGTGACAGTCCAGAGAACAGAGCTGGCTGAAGACACAGTACTGTAGTATAGGTAGAAGTCAGAGTTTGGGTCTGGCAGACTTGTGTAGCGATGGCCCTGCGGGGTTGCTATGTGTTACAGCATCCACACATTTCACCCTGCTACCAGACATCCATTAGACACACTTCTCAGTCAATGAACAGTCTTTTGCTTGTTTTTGTTGTTTTATTAGGGGATTGAACTTGGTTGGGAAAAAGGGACATGGGATGCCCATAGAATAAATTGTACTTTGTAGAATAAAAGTAACTGCATCACACTTCTCAGAAGAACAAAATGGCTGACCCTAAACTTGACAGACTTTTACCTCAGAACACTTCTTCCAGCTCACTTCCTCCAGCACACTACTTAACTGTCCAATTTTAGTAATCCTGTCACACCATCAGATCATGACTAGGCCTCACTCTGAATAAGTCCCAGTGTCTTTATTTGATGGTCCTTTGTAGGCTGGGGCCTGAAGTACCCCTTTGTGGTAGCAACAAATTTACTTGAGAAGAACAAATGTACTTGATGAACTACTGATCCCAGCAAGTCTGACTTGCAAATCCTGCCCGCCCTGCTGGCTGCATCGACCTGACACAAGCTCACACAGTCTCTCCCTCCGGCTCTACATCCAGCTCCCCTGGCATGCCTTTTCCAGAGATTTCCACTGTGCTTTCCACTCCGACACCAGCCCGGTATGCTTCCTGAATGACTTTACTCCGGACCTGCGGACCAACTGTCTCCTCCAGCTCCTGTTCCAGGAAACCTCTCCATGACCGTGTAAGGAGAGGCTCCCTCCCAGCTCCCAGAAGCTTACAAAAAAAACCCCTTACCCTTAGCACCTACCTAAGGTAGAGGGTGCTACACTTGGGTAACCAGGACAAAGCCAAGGATCGAGGCAGGTAGCAGACCAGCTGCAATGGTAGATGGTACATGTCGTTTATTAATTCACAGATCTCTGTGAATGAATTGCGTGGCTGTGTGGACGGAGCTCCGCAAAGCCACATACAGTTGTGCTCATAAGTTTACATACCCTGGCAGAATTTATGATTTCTAGGCCATTTTTCAGAGAATATGAAGGATAACACAAAATAGTTCTTTCACTCATATTTGCTGTTTGGCTGAAGCCATTTATTATCAATCAACTATGTTTACTCTTTTTAAATCATAATGACAACAGAAACTGCCAAAATTACCTTGATCAAAAGTTTACACACCCTGGTGATTTTGGCCTAATAACATGCACACAAGTTGACACAAAGGGGTTTGAAAGGCTATTAAAAGGTAACCATCCTCACCTGTGATCTGTTTGCTTGTAATTAGTGTGTGTGTATAAAAGGTTAATGAGTTTAATGAGTTTCTGGACTCCTGACAGACCCTTGCATCTTTCATCCAGTGCTGCACTGACGTTTCTGGATTCTGAGTCATGGGGAAAGCAAAAGAATTGTCAAAGGATCTGCGGAAAAAGCTGGTTGAACTGTATAAAAGAGATGTAAAAAGATATCCAAGGAATTGAGAATGCCAATCAGCAATGTTTAATCTCTAATTAAGAAGTGGAAAATAAGGGCTTCTGTTGAAACCAAACCACAGTCAGGTAGACAACAAGTCAGCCACAACTGCTAGGAAAATTGTTCAGGATGCAAAGAAAAACCCACAAATAACTTCAGGTGAAATACAGGACTCTCTGAAAACGTGGTGTGGCTGTTTCAAGATGCACAATAAGGAGGCACTTGAAGAAAGATGGGTTGCATGGTCGAGTCACCAGAAGAAAGTCATTACTACGCAAATGCCACAAAGTATCCACTTACAATACAGCAAACAGCACAGAGACGAGCCTCAAACCTTCTGGCACAAAGTCATTTGCAGTGATGATACCAAAATTGAGCTTTAACCTGTTAGAAATATGAAACAAAACCTGGAATTCCATCTGCTAGTTGTATATAGAATATATCATATGCAGTATTTAACATACTTTAATTGTATTTTGCTCCTAAAAATAATATACAAAACAATATACATTCCTTTTAAAATGAGAAAAGGAACATGGGTTACAAGACTATTACCAAAACAATTCCATTAAATATCCTAGTCAATAACAGACCAAATCACCAGAAGACACGTATTATCCTCTTGAGGATTAATAGGACAACAGAGACATGAGTCAGGGGGAAAAAAAACAGCTCATCTCCATATTTTAATTACAATTCCAACTGCTTCACACCCACCATTTAATGCATTAAATGTCTTAAAAAAAATCAATAGATGAAGTGAGTTATCACAACCCTCACTCTAGATAAACCTGGTTACCACACCAAGAGAGTTCTGACTATGCTTTAGGACACCCAAAGATTTTAGATTGCATTCTGTAGAAACCCATGAGTTGACAGATATGCCCCGTACACACGGTCGGATTTTCCGACGGAAAATGTTCGATGGGAGCTTGTTGACGGAAATTCAGACCGTGTGTAGGCTCCATCGAGCATTTTCCATTGGAATATCCGTCACACAAAATTTGAGATCTGGATCTCAAATTTTCCGACAACAAAATCCGTTGTCATAAATTCCGATCGTGTGTACACAATTCCGATGCACAAAGTTTCACTCATGCTCGGAATCAAGCAGAGGAGCCGCACTGGCTATTGAACTTCCTTTTTCTCAGCTCGTCGTACGTTTTGTACGTCACCGCGTTCTTGACATTTGGAATTTCCGACAAGAGTTGTGTGATAGTGTGTATGCAAGACAAGTTTGAGCCAACATCCGTCGGAAAAAATCCATGGATTTTGTTGTCGGAATGTCCGATCATGTGTACGGAGCATAAGGGTTTTTGTTCACTAAGGGAAAGTTATTTATACAGGATCTATCATGTGCAAACATTCCCAGAAAAAACAGATCTATAGAGTTGGACTTTTTCTGTCAATTTCCACTGGTCAAACAATCCTTTGGAAAGTCACCATATGAAATACTTGTATTCGTTTTCTGTACCAGCAAGCTGTGTTTCATTATATGACACCACCACAGGTGTATTTTGTGAAGGAATGATTTTGTATTGGTATAGACACTGATTGAAAAAAGATATCCAATGGTTCTCTGCAAAGGGCACAGGTCTTACATGCTGTCTCTAAGCTCCATCTGAAGTCATTCCCAGAGGAGAGACCATCATAAATAAAGTTTTATAAGACACTTTGTTAATTTCTCTGTGTTGGTCTGAGACATGTAGTGAAAGACCTTTTCAGAAACCTTGGCACAGTACTTTTATACATGAGGGCCATATTGTTAAAAGACATCTGTCATGAAAGAAATACAAGGGTTCTCATGCTGACCTCCTTCCATAAAGCTGACCATACACGTGGCAATTTTCACCCAATTTAAACCACAGGGTACCACAAATAGGATCGCAAGTAATCACTGGAAATGAAGCAATCAACCACCTATGAACTCTATTGACCATCACAATTTGTGAAGCCAAACCTGTACAAAAAATTGAGAGCTTCAATACAGTTTATTCAAAGATCAAAACAAAATGGAATCAAAGCAGGAAAAAAACTACTGCAATTTAGTAGAAACTCATAAGATTTTTCAATTGCCTTTGACCAGGGCAATTTCAATCCCATCTCCTTGTGGTCTGTAAATCACCATTATATGTTTTTGATTACCGTATTTTTCGCTGCATAAGACGCATCTGACCATAAGACGCACCTAGGTTTTAGAGGAGGAAAACAAGAAAAAAAAATATTCTGCACTAAATACTGCTGATTTGGAGCACAGGAGAGGATGCCCACATCCCCAATTAATATACTATAGTTTGTACCTTACACAACCAGTCACAACCAATCAAAGCTGATGCCTAAAAATAGGCATCTATCAAGTGTGCCAGATAGCTTCCATGCAGCAAACAAATATCGCCCTGTCCCCAAATTCAATCTATATACAATTCATAGGAAATATCATCCTCCTATAGCAAATTCACCATGCAGGCTGTGAGCATAGCACTGCAGGGGCAGTCTGATAAAGAAAGACCTGAAAATGACTAGATACCTGTCGCCATGTACACGCATTGCATGGTCACGCCAGCAGATGACACACTGGAGATGCCGGCCTCTTGTATCCCCTGCTCGATCGGCGTCTGACGTCACCAATCAAGCAGGGACGAAAAATCGTCACTACGCGTGTGCCAGTGACATGAACCTCAGCCAGCCTACAGGACCCAGAAGACATAGCGGGGAAAGGAGAGGGGAGGTGCCCGATATTGTAACACGGCAGCGGCTGGTCACTATTCGCTCCATAAGACGCACAGGCGTTTCCCCTCCTTTTTTTGGGGGAAAAAAGTATGTCTTATGGAGCGAAAAATACGGTACTTTGCTGTTTTGACAAAAAAACGGGATTAAACATTTGATCTCTCCATCAAATTGCCATGTGTATGGTCAGTTTAGGTGTTGAGGAAATTATAAGGAGTCTTTACAAAATTTTAACTCATCAGTATTGCTTTAATGTTGTTTACTTATACAGCAAGTTGTAGATGATTTCCACTTCTTTCAACCAGTCTTCAACCAATTTTATAAACATGACCAAATGGATGAATGCAACCTACCAACCAACAGCTTTTATCAACACCATGACATGATCTAAAGTGTTTGTGGCAGGTTGTTCTTGTCCATTTGGTTGTGTTCCATGTGATTGCCCAACTTTAAGTATAATTACTCAACCATAAAAAATAACTCTCATAGGTGTTGGTGATAGGTGCCTCTGTGCTTTAAAAAGAATACATTCTTGCAAAGATGTGTGCAAACACTCCATAGGTTCTGGGAGCACTTCTCTGAGCATGCAGCCAATAGTGCCTCAGAAGTAGCTGTCAATCACTTGGGCTGTGGATAGTACTGAAGCTTAAAGGAAGCAATAAAGCTCCCTTGCTGGATGCACATCAGCACATACAGGGGTTGATTTACTAAAACTGGAGAGTGAAAAATCTGGTGCAGCTGTGCATGGTAGCCAATCAGCTTCTAACTTCAGCTTGTTCAGTTAAGTTTTGACATAAAAACCTGGAACCTGATTGGTTTCTATGCAGAGCTGCACCAGATTTTCAGTTTTAGTAAATCAACCCCACTGGTTGTAGTCCATAGTGTATCCCAGGATGGCAACACTGAGTAGCTCGGGGAACATTATCAACCCTAGAATAGGAAGTTAGGTAATTGGCAGGATCACCTGGTAGGAAGAAGGCAAAAGGAAGCAAAGAAATTACAGCACTAGAATCTTCTATTTTTTTTAGGTTTACATACACTTTAAAACTCATCGCCAGACAACAAAAAAAACTCATCTTACCTAAAAAGAAAAAACAGACTCACTTTCTTACTTACTTGAGTCCACCAGCACATGGCTTTCCACTGTGTCCCTTCAAATGGAGGAGACTGGTGTTGTTGCCTCCCCTCTCATCATAACATCATGACACCGCCTTTTTAAAGACTCTGCAAGGACCCTCTGTAATGGATTCAGAGAGATAGAGATACCTCTAGCTTAAAGTGATTTAAAAAATAAATAAATAAATAAACATGTCATATTTATCTGGTCTGTGCAGTGGTTTGCACAGAGCAGCCCCGAACCTCCTCTTTTGGGTTCCCCGCTGTCACTCCTGGCTTCTCCTCTTCGGCGAGTGCCCCCATAGGAATCTGCTTTCTGTTGGGGCACTCATGAGGGCTTGATCCTGAGTCATGCTTCCTTTGTTCTTAGCCACAGAGATCATGGCTCGGCCCCGCTCCCTACTCCTTCGTCACTGGATTTGATTGACATTGGCTCCCACTGCTATGTCCATGTCCTGTGAGGAGAGAAAGAGCTGAGAGAGCCCCTGCTCTCTGGCACAGCACTGGATAAAGATTGGGCTCAAGTAAGCATCGGGGGGCTGGGGGGGATCCCAATCACAAGGTTTTGGGCCTTAATGCAGAGAATGCATTACAGTAAAAATCCTTAAGTGCCGGTTCACACAGGGGCGACTTGTCAGGCGACCTAGCCGCCTGACAAGTCGCCTCCCGTTCTGTACAATGGAACCGTTCTAATAGGAGCGACGCAAGTCACTCCGACTTAGAAAAAGGTTCCTGTACTACTTTGGGAGCGACTTGAGGCGACTTGCATAGACTTCTATACAGAAGTCGTTTTGCAAGTCGCCGTGGAAGTTGTGTGCAGGTCGCCTCGGTGAACCGGGGCTAAGCCTTTCAAACCACTTGAATCATTTTTTCTCTGTCCATTCTCCCTTGACCTCCACTGACCCTTACATGAGGTTTGAGGATGTCTTCATAGCAGTGGCGGCTGGTGCTCAAATTTTTTCGGGGGGCGCAAACAAACTGAAAAATTAAACTGTTAGTAATGCAGGACTGTAAATAGCCGGTTATCAGGTGATTATGTATCATTACTGCTACATAAAACTGTGCCTACCAATTGCAGCCTCACTGTGCCCATCAATTGCAGTCTCTCTGTTCCCATCATATGCAGCCTCACTGTGCCCATAAATTGCAGCCTCACTGTGCCCATCAATTGTAACCTCATTGTGCCCATCAATTCCAGCCTCAGTTTGCCCATCATAAGCAGCCTCACTGTGCCCATCATATGCAGCCTCACTGTGCCTGTCACAGAAGGCCAATCACATCCACATTTCAAGTAAAATAAAATAAAACCACTTAACATAAGGTGTCCTCATCAGAGCCCCCTTTTACCTCAGATGTCCCAATCAGAGTCCCCCGTTTACAGCAGGTGCCCCTCTTTACATCAGTTGTCCCAATCAGAGACTCTCCATTACAGCATATGTCCCCATCAGAGTCCCCCTTTACATCAGATGTCCCCATCAGAGTCCCCCTTTGCATCAGATGTCCCCATCAGAGTCCCCATTCACATCAGGTGTCACCATCAGAGTCCCCCTTCACAGCAGATGTTATCATCCAAGTCCCCCTTTACATCAGGTGTCCCCATCAGACTCCTCGTTTATAGCAGATGTCCCCATTAGAGTCCCCCTTTACAGCAGATGTCTCCATCAGAGTCCCCCTTTACAGCAGATGTCCCCATCAGAGTCCCCCTTTACAGCAGATGTCACCATCACTGTCCCCCTTCACATCAGATCTTCCCATGAGAGTCCCCCTTCACATCAGATGTCACATCAGAGTCCTTCTTTACAGCAGATATTACCATCAGAGTCCCCTTTACAGCAGATGTCCCCACCAGAGTCCCCCTTTACAGCAGATGTCCCCATCAGAGTCTCCCTTTACAGCAGTTGTCCCCATCAGAGTCCTTCTTTACAGCAGATGTCACCATCAAAGTCCCCCTTTACAGCAGATGTCCCCCTCTCCCCCTCCTACTCAAGTCGCCTGTCATCCACCGGACGGGATGAGTCAGAGAAACCGGAAGTGAAGGCAATGGACCAATCACACACCACAGCAGGGAACAATGCTATAGTGGGAGTGTTCTGGGCACAGAGCTCTACGCCACTGAGGACTTTCTAAAGGAAGCCAATAGAGCTTCTTGTTTGCAATCATGTGATGCAAGCCACTGATTCATAGACCTAGGGGCCTTATTTTACCCTTTTTCAGCTATCCTAATTTATCTCACCTGCTTGCCACTACTTCGTATGTGTTATAGGGCGTACACACGGTCGGACTTTGTTCGGACATTCTGACAACAAAATCCTAGGATTTTTTCCGACGGATGTTGGCTCAAACTTGTCTTGCATACACACGGTCACACAAAGTTGTCGGAAAATCCGATCATTCTGAACGCGGTGACGTAAAACACGTACGTCGGGACTATAAATGGGGCAGTGGCCAATAGCTTTCATCTCTTTATTTATTCTGAGCATGCGTGGCACTTTGTCCGTCGGATTTGTGTACACACGATCGGAATTTCCGACAACAGATTTTGTTGTCGGAAAATTTTATCTCCTGCTCCCCAGCTTTGTGTGTCGGAAAATCCGATGGAAAATGTGCGATGGAGCCCACACACGGTCGGAATTTCCGACAACACGCTCCGATCGGACATTTTCCATCGGAAAATCCGACGTGTGTACGGGGCATTAGATTTAGAGATAGTTCGTTTTTGACTGAACTTCCACTTTAAGTGAAAAAGACCTCAAGTGATCTGTATAAAGCCTTCATTTGAAAACTAATGAACACCATTTGCGAGTCAGGTCTTCTTATCCAACATCAGTCCCTGATCTTACAAGTGCTTTTTGGCACTGTGGACATAAATTCCCACAGCTACACTTCAGAAACTTGGAGGCTATTATGACAGCATAGAGATGGGGAAGCAACTCCATATTAATGCTACTAGTTTTGGAATGGGATGCTCAATAAGCTCATATAGGTGTGATGGTCAGGAAAATCCGACCGTGTGTACGGGGCATTAGTCTGGGAACAGGATAATGACACCACTTTATTTCCCCCCCACAGTGGTAATTGATTTTTACCAATATCATGAAAAGCTCATGTACTCTTATGGTTCATGAGATTGCCATCAAACTGCTGATTTGGTGGTATCTAACTACTCATGGACTTTATATAATATATCCTAGGATTGACGCACTATGTTTTACTGTAGATGCTGTCTAGAACACGGTACCCTAAAACATATTTTTCTTTTTGGAATAAGGTGAGAGGCTTTATCCACCAACTGACTATTATGCTGGGCCTTTCATTAGCCTGTAAAAGGACTTGTGATTGGCTGGTTGTTGGCCCCAAATCGCAAGAGTCCTTGTCCTGCTTCTTCCTGAATAGGACAGCAACCCACCTGCTGGTAGATGAATCTTTCTGCCATATTGTGTCAAAGGCCTGCTCACAACAACCCTAACCATAGGCCATATTATTTAGGAATAAATCAATGTCCACACAAGTAATGTATTTGCCGCAGTTTATTTTAATTTCTCTAAAGATAGCAATGACATCTAATATCACACACTGAAAGATATCTTTGGGGCAGAATGCAATACAAAAGAACAGATATTCAGTAACTGTCCTTTGGGCACAGAACGCCAGCACACAATCTTGAAAGCCATCTTCCTTTATCACCTCCTCTCCTTTGGAGCACCACACTTCCCCATATTGAGTTCACAGTATTTAGCTTCCACCCAGGGGAGGACTGACCATTGAGTCACTCGGGCATTGCACGAGGGCCCTGGGCCACTAGGGGGCCCTTTCAGGGTTACCAGCCTCAGTAAAACCAGGGACAGTATGTATAAATCTGTGTTTTTTTTACATCTGTCTGTGTATACTGTGTGTACACGTATGTGTATACTGTGTGATTGTATACTGTGTGTATGTATACAGTGTGGCCCCATAATCTCTGATTGCCTGGGGGCCCCATAATCTCCTATTGCCCGGGGCCCCATGAGTTATCAGTCCGCCCCTGCTTCCACCACCAACTAGAAACAAGGTTTCCTTATCTGTATGCCAGTCTCTTCGAGTGTCCCTTACTATAGCTCTGCCCAGCCAGGCATGCTCCCAGATGTTACACTCATTCCCAGGTGTACTAGTACTCACGACAGAGGTCTCTGGCCTAAAAGGCCTTTTGCATCCCACTTACGGTCCACAGACAACCACAAAAGTTTAACAGCGACTACAGCTGGTTATCTGGGGCTTCAACCCTGTTAAGGGCCTATGGCAATAAATGACTACATCCGAACAGCTCTGGGGTATTTGGCCACCATGCCCCAACTCTTTAGGCTCCTCCCATCCTGGCACCTCTATGGGCACTAACTCCACCCATTACATCACAAAAGTAAGATTTTCTCTAAAAGGGGCCTAACATCCAATTACATAATTCCCCTTAGCACACTAGATTGGGCGCATAACCACCTAGTGATCCCCTTTGAACAAATTATTACAGGCGTTAATTCAATTCAGCTTATAAAAGTAATGTCCTTCCATTATTCATGATTCCTTTCGGAAACACCAGGTCAAATGGGAGCCATGACTGACTAACAAACGTCTCATATCAGGTGGTTGTTGGTATCACAGACTATATTTCTGCTCTCAGTTGGCATTTCTTTTTATCACTAATTATCACTAGGACCTTGTTCCTCTGCCACCTTCTGTTTCTATTTTCTGGCTCAGTTGGTATTGAACTTGTAGATTTTTTTTTTTGCACTCTCATGTATTCTGTGTTGATTATATGACGATTGTATGATCTTTTTCTTTGACAAAGAGGCGTTTCCCGAAACATGTTATCCTGACAATCAGCTTGAATTTCTGGTGTGTTCCAGTGTTTTGCTACAACCTTTCTGGATTTGCAGGTTCCGGTGAAGGCACTTCCGGTGACCTCACTAGCAGTGACACAAATACCTCCGTTTCGTTGCCGCGGTTGGCAGGTTTACGCCAACACGGATCACTTGGACCACACTGACATCCCGATCCTGCTATATCCTGAATGCCCGAAGGTTGGGGCTGGTCATCTTCTGGTAACCATCGCTATTGTTCAATGTGGGCTTTTATCCAATCATGGAATAAAGCAAGACTGTTTTTTGGAGATACTGCTCTCTGTGTTTTTGAGGCTCTTGGACTCCTTGCTAGCTAGCCCTTGGTTGCACTAAGCAGATAGACAGCATCCACATGTCCATCTAGGAGCGCCTTGTCGGTGTTTTGTTTTTATGATCTTTTTCTTAGTAGACCACTTTTTTGATAAAAGATTTTTGGAAACAAAAAACGTAAAAAAAAATATTTATCAAAAGTAAAAAGAAACAGAAGACCAAATGCCTCTATTTTTCTTATTTAAAGCCTGTAGTCTGCACAATTGCTAATTACTTTGACTGTTTAATTCAGCTCAGATGCTCATAAAATACATTTGGACCAGTATTTGGGCAAAAATACCAACAGGAATAAATCTTTTTGATGATGCCAAAGTACAAATATTTAAGCTATACAAAATGAAAATTACAGTGTTAGTCTATGAACACCTGCAAGCGTGTGATCATTAAGAGAGTTTTGTAAAGTATAAAACACAGTTTTAGCTTTTAATTTTATCTGATAGTGACAGAATAATGCCAAGGGTGAAAGAGGAGCCCAACTAAAAACAGTCACTTTGGAGTTGATTTACTAAAGGCAAAAAGACTGTGCTCTTTGCAAAGTGCAGTTTCTCCAGAGCTTAGTAAAGGAGCAGAAGCTCTGCTGACTTCCATCATCCAATCATGTGGAAGCAAAAATGCTGTTTTTTTTTTTTAATTTTCCTTGCACGTGATTGGGTGTTCTTTGCAAAGTGAATCTTTACCTAATTTACTAATTTTCCTAATTTACCTAATTTACTAAGCTCTGGAGCAACTGCACTTGTAGAGGGAAACTTTGCAAAGTTCACAGGTTTACTTGCCTTTAGTAAATCAACCACATAGTACTGCTCTTTCTATGTTGCATTTCACTGGTACCCTCAAGAGACACAACAAAAAATCAAGTTGGACGCAACCTGAAACTAAAGCCTCGTACACACGATTGGATTGTTGGCCAACAAAACCGTGGAATTTTGTCCGAAGGGCGTTGGCTCAAACTTGTCTTGCACACAGCCACACAAATGTTGGCCAACAATTAGGAACGTAGTGACGTACTAGATGTACTACGTGTTTTTTTAGCTCTTTAGCGCCACCCTTTGGGCTCCTTCTGCTAAGCAGAAGTTTGGTGATTGTTGATTCGCGCTTTTCTTTTCATGTTTTTCATTTAGCGCTTTTCAGTTTGCGCTTTTCATTTCGTGCTTTTCAGTTTGTTTCTGGACGGCCGTTCATCAAACAGACATGTAGTGGAATCGGAGGAGATAACGTGTTATTTTTTATTGGCCTATGCTGGTATAAACTCCACCACTCTCAGATGTCATCAGATAGTCTCACATACAAGAAAGAAAAAGCTCCATAGTGTGATACAGTGGGGATTTATTTAAAATATATTAAAACTTCCCTCCGGAAGGGTACTCACAATATGTAGGTGCGTGAGTGCACCAATCTTTCCAGAGAGTGTTTGTATAAAACAAGCGTTTGTATGGCGTGTGGTGTGTCGTTCCTCATCTACCTCTGTTGCTGACAGCTCCGTCCTACCCCTCCCCGACGCGTATTCGGCACAGGGATCACGTGCCTTCCTCTGGGTATACCAGCATACCCTGTATGAGCTCAAGGGGTGGCTCCAATGCGTGTTTAGACATTGTTTAATTACCGTGTCACACGCTCAGAGGTGAGCGCAAGCGCAAGTGGGGGGTCACAGGAGAGCACTGAAGCATGCTGGATTGTGAACACCATTAAGGAGGAGCATGAGTAACAGTGTTTTTTGTGGACACCACTTACTTGCACTTTATGTGTTGATATCAATGAATTGAACTTTTTAAATGTGGACACTTGATTTTGCACTTTGATCTTATATTTATAACCACATATATATATTGTTTTTTTGCATGTTGCACTTTATGGGATACTTTTATATAAGGATTGTATTCATTCTATAATTTATATATTACTAGCATTTTTTTTTTTTATTGAAATTTTGTAGTATAGTTTTACACTATATATGCACCTCCCAACTATTGGGATATATCTGGATATATATATTTATTTATATTTTTTGGTTTATGCACGCAATGAAACGTGGTTAGTGTTTGCAGCTTATCTATATTTGTTTCACCTCACAGAGGCATCAGTCCATCTTTGGCTCACAAGACCCCCACATAATTAGCGTGTCTAATTTTATTTGTTTTCTTTTTTTAATGCACAATAAAAAATTGTGGAGAATAATACTTGGCTATGTGTTTTACTTCAAATAACAGTTTGGGAGTAGGCAGTTACATTTTAAAAAATACAATGTAAAATTGACAAGGGACACCAACATACTGTAGTTGTATTTTTGATCTTAAAAACTACGAGATAATGGTGTTGTGGTAACTTGCCCAAATAAAAAAAAAAAACATAATAATATTATTTTTGATATCACTAGAAAAAAGCCTTTGAAAATGTGTTTGCAATAACTCCATCAGTATCACCAGCAAAGCAGCTTCATTATTATCCCATTAAAGAAGAAGAGAATTGTGCGCTGTATTTGGAGATTTCAGAATTTGTCACGTCACGAATGTTAATTCTCCATTACGAACACTACTTTACAAGACCGATGACTTCCGGCTCGTCCTTGCTTCCGAGCATGCCTGTTTGTACTTTGGACTTTTGCCCGACGGACTTGTGTACACATGCTCGGAAAATCCAACAACACACATTTATCCGCGGAAAATTTGAAATCATGCTAGTCAACATTTGTCCGCGGAAAGTCCGACAATTGTCCGATGGAGCGTACACATGGTTGGATTTACCGCCAACAGCCTGTCATCGAACATTTCCCGTCGGAAAGTCCGATTGTGTGTACGAGGCTTAAAGCTTTCTTCTCCTCACATGTTACTGACTTGCCTCTGTGTCACTGACTCACAAGGAAGACTATAAACAGCTAACCACAGACTCTCACAAGAGACTCTACGGGGAACTAGGGTCTCCTACCAGAATTCAGCAACAAAAAACCATTCATTAATTTCTAGCTAGGCATTTCACAATATTGGTTTCCAGGTTCAAATGACCAATTAAAACAGGAAATGATCAAAAAATTCATATCAAAAAGGTACAACTCAATTTTTACTGCAATTTCAATTATATGGTTGCTTAAAATTTTGAAACAAATGTAACTGAGGGAAGTGGCGTGAAGTGATTAAAAGCAGAGAAATCTACAAAATGGCCAACAAATTTACCAAAGATATGTCCAGTATGAAGCTGTGGTGATCAGAGGTGCAGGGGACAATCATCTTAGGTCTATGACTACCTTGGTAAACCAAAGAGACTGTGGCAGAGAACCACTCATGTTAAAGTGTTACTAAACCCAGGACTCTGCATTCACTATATCTGGTCTACCACAGTACACAGAACATAGAAATGCAACTATTTTAGTAAATATTAACAGTTAAATGAACAGCTAAATACCTTTTCTCATCAGCAGTATATAGCAGTCTTGTGACTTCTATCAGTGTCAGGTTAAAGCTTGTAGGAGGAGTTTTCATTCTACTCTGACTGTCCTATGAAGCTGCAAGGCACCTGACCCTCTGTCTGGACAGTGCTGATTGGCCCTGTGCTCCCTCCGAAGGAAAAAAACTCTCTAGCAATACACACCAAACTGAGCATGTGCAGAGTGCCCCCAATGCTCAGGAGATGGATTGGGGACAGTGGAAGAAGGGGAGAATCAGAGAAGACAGGATCAATTAGCCTTTTTTACACAATGCGGAGGATTAACCCCTTAGGTTCCACAGTTCCACAGAGCATTCTTTACTGCATATACACAGATTTTACTGTTGTGGGTTTAGTAACACTTTAACCACTTACCGACCAGCTAACCCAGTATAACTGCGGCAGGTAGGCTCCCCCGCGCGAGCTGCCGTAGCTGTACGGCGGGTCACGGGGTAGGGATAGCAGGCGCATGCGCCCGCTGCACAGCGGGGGTGCCGATGCTCGTGGCCGACGGTCGCGATGACCGCCGGCCACAAGCGATCGTGAGCAGGAGACACAGAACAGGGACGAATGTGTGTAAACACACACTTCCCTGTTCTGAGAGGAGTGACAGATCATGTGTTCCTATTAGCTAGGAACCACGATCCGTCAATTGCTCTAGTCAGTTCCCTCCCCCTACAGTTAGAATCACCTCCCAGGGAACACAGTTAACCCCTTGATCGCCCCCTAGTGTTAACCCCTTCACTGCCAGTGACATTTTTACAGTAATCAATGCATTTGTATACCACTGTTCGCTGTATTAATGCCAATGATCCCAAAAATGTGTCAAAATTGTCCGATGTGTCCGCCATAATGTCGCAGTCATGATAAAAATTGCAGATCGCCGCCATTACTATTAAAAAAAAAAAATAATAATAATAATAAAAATGCTATAAATCTATCCCCTATTTTGTAGACGTTATAACTTTTGCGCAAACCAATCAATATACGCTTATTGCGATTTTTTTTTACCAAAAATATGTAGAAGAATACATATCAGCCTAAACTGAGGAAAAAAATTGTTTTTTTTATATATTTTGGGGGATATTTATTATAGCAAAAAGTAAAAAATAATGCGTTTTTCTCAAAATTGTCGCTATTCTTTTGTTTATAGCGCAAAAAATAAAAACCACAGAGGTGATTAAATACCACCAAAAGAAAGCTCTATTTGTGAGAAAAAAAGGACGTCAATTTTGTTTGGGTGCAATGTCACACGTCCGCACAATAGTCAGTTAAAGCGACGCAGTGCCGAATCGCAAAAAATGCTCTGGCCAGGAAGGGGGTAAATCCTTCTGGGGCTGAAGTGATTAAAGTGGAGTTCCACTTGTTTTTGTGTTTATTGAAAGTCAACAGCTACAAAAAGTGTAGCTGCTGACGTTTAATAAACACACTCACCTGTCCTACGGTCCAGTGATGTGGCCACCCGAACCGTCGGTTCTCTCCCTCACCTCTCCCCGGCATTATAAGTGTGGGCACCCCTCTCTGGCAGCTTGCGGCTTCACTGCCGGGTGCACATTGTGCATGCGCAAATCGTCTGGGACCTGTGACGTATCCCAGAAGACTGCAGGGAGGGAGGGGGAGAGGAGAACTTTGGCGATCCGAGTGGAAGTGGGAGTGGGTACCTGTCAAAAACTATAGAAGAAAGGGAGACCTCTACCATGTCAGATAGAGAGTGTGGTGGTCCCATCTCTGGAGCAATAAAACAAAGAGAAATACCCCCTAAATGGGAAAAGACCACCAACTCTGATGTAAAAATAAATATCTTTAATATTGAGAAGTAAATATATGAAAATTAGTAAAAAGACGTATATCGTCTATACAATACATGCATACATTAAACCAAAACACAGAAAAAAATATTGTACAAAATTATATCAATACTCTCCAATGGGTAGTGTACCCTGATAGCCGACGCGTTTCCAGTTTTTTATCACCTTCATCAGGGGTAGAGAGTGGAGTATAGTCAGATATATTTTAGTTCAAGTGAAATGATTCCATGTTCAAAAAGGCATAAGAGGCAACTGTTCCAGTGGACACATAGATGGACGCCAGACCAGGATATGCTTGAAATACAATGCGTTTCCAAAGTATGTTTGGCCATGAGTGTGCTGGCAACATGAGACTCCACCCATAGACGGTCAATACTTGTGAAAAATAATAAGGACAGGATATCATTAAGGCTTCAAATGTAGCCACCAGTAAGCGAATGGAATCCAAGAATCCCTAATTTCATACGTCCTGTGGAAGTCAAGATCCCGCATGGAGGGGTCACCCCTCCATGTCAGTGCCTGCCGTCAAAGCAGGTACCTGTCAAAACTAGGTACCTGCTCCCCCCCCCCCTTAAAAAAAATGACATGCGAAATGTGGCATAGGAAGGGGGGAGACACTTAAAGGGGAACTCCACTTTAAGCTGGCCATACACTTGGCAATTTAAATAAGCGATTCAACTTTTAATTAGATTTTATTTTGTTAAATTTCACACGAATTGCAGACATAATATAGTGCTTACAATCAACTAAAAGGAAAGGAGACTGAATTTGTCCTAATTGAACCCCATGCAAAATTTAGAACATTTTGGATAAAATATCTATATCCTCCTTCCGTCCTCAATTAGATTTTTCAATAAACTCTATTAAAGCAGTCAATGTATGGCTTAGTTTCCTATTCACAATCAAACAATTTCTGGTGGTTGATCAAACTTGTGGGTGATAGATTACTTGGCTAATGGCAATTACAGCATATGTGTGATTTCCAATGGATGGAAAGTGGTTGAAATCAACTGAAAATTGGCACATGCATGGCCAGCTTTAATGAGGGGCACAATGCTGATGACTCTCATCAGAGAGACAGTCAATGCAGGGTGAAAGGGGCCAGCTGCAGTCAACACTATAAGACGCTCTTCAATAAAACCACAAAGGACGTATCTAGCCAATCCTGTTATTTCCCTATTAACATTTTAGGCATGCTCAAATGTATTAATTGCTGTTTTTATGTAAATCACCAGCCCCGAAATGGGAAGACACATAAAAATTGTAACAGGAAACCACATTTCTTGTGTTGTGAATGACTCTGGAAAAGTGACGGATGTTTTCAGGTTGGCTGGTTTAGGCATCATACATCAGCGATCGTTAGAAGTGCTGGATGTTTAGCCTGTGCTAAATAAATGGCGATTCTATATAAACAAGCCCCGTAATCCACTGGGAATGACGCAATAACATTTCAGTAAACAACCATTACAATTACAGAATTACCAATTATCCTACAGAACCACAGCTCACAAAAAAAATCATCCAAATCTGAGAAAATTATAATGTTTGTTAAGAATTTCTCATTTCCATGTCAATCGTGCTAATGAACATGTAATCAGTAACCTTAAACATAATTACTCATAACACAATTACTCTCATTACTTTGCCAAACCTGAACAATTACCCATTCTGCCATCTTAGTATCATTATCAAATTGTACCCCATGCACATATTGATATAGAGCTTTGTTTATCATATCTAAAATAAGACGTGATTGGAAATAGAGGAGATGACACTGGTAAATTGCTAGCTTCGGAGTTTTCATTTTAGGCTTGCTCAATACTAGGAACGCCTGGCGCCGATTCACAAAGGGAGTCAGCGAATCCTATTTAAAATTTGATGAACCCCAATTTAGGGGTAGATCCCACTGAAGTCTAGCAAGTGAATTTAATTAGGAATTTAATTAGGAATTTGGGGGTGAATTTAATTAGGAAGTTCTGGTCATTTTTTATCACCTATAGGCAAGTTGCTGTCGACAATACACATCAATAAATGAGGACTCATTTTCATAAGGTTTAAAGAATATGTTACCCCAACATTTCATATTCCTGATATATAACACAAAACAATCTCCTGCGCTCAGGAGCTTAGTCCATGTGTAAGTGGTGTAGTCAACCCTTTGGATAAAATATTAAAAGTCAAAGGTCTTGCTGCCCTCCTAAGAAAAATGGGTGTTCTTAGAGCTGAAACATATACAGTGGGGACGGAAAATATTCAGACCTCCTTAAATTTTTCACTCTTTGTTATATTGCAGACATTTGCTAAAATCATTTAAGTTCATTTTTTTTCCTCATTAATGTACACACAGCACCCCATATTGACAGAAAAACACAGAATTGTTGACATTTTTGCAGATTTATTAAAAAAGAAAAACTGAAATATCACATGGCCCTAAGTATTCAGACCCTTTGCTCAGTATTTAGTAGAAGCATCCTTTTGATCTAATACAGCCATGAGTCTTTTTGGGAAAGATGCAGCAAGTTTTTCACACCTGGATTTGGGGATCCTCTACCATTCCTCCTTGCAGATCCTCTCCAGTTCTGTCAGGTTGGATGGTAAACGTTGGTGGACAGACATTTTTAGATCTCTCCAGAGATGCTCAATTGGGTTTAAGTCAGGGCTCTGGCTGGGCCATTCAAGAACAGTCACGGAGTTGTTGTGAAGCCACTCATTCGTTATTTTAGCTGTGTGCTTAGGGTCATTGTCTTGTTGGAAGGTAAACCTTCGGCCCAGTCTGAGGTCCTGAGCACTCTGGAGAAGGTTTTCATCCAGGATATCCCTGTACTTGTCCGTATTCATCTTTTCCTCGATTGCAACCAGTCGTCCTGTCCCTGCAGCTGAAAAACACCCCCACAGCATGATGCTGCCACCACCATGCTTCACTGTTGGGACTGTATTGGACAGGTGATGAGCAGTGCCTGGTTTTCTCCACACATACCGCTTAGAATTAAGGCCAAAAAGTTCTATCTTGGTCTCATCAGACCAGAGGATCTTATTTCTCACCATCTTGGAGTCCTTCAGGTGTTTTTTTAGCAAACTCCATGTGGGCTTTCATGTGTCTTGCACTGAGGATAGGGCCATCCATCAGGCCACTCTGCCATAAAGCCCCAACTGGTGAAGGACTGCAGTGATGGTTGACTTTCTACAACTTTCTCCCATCTCCCGACTGCATCTCTGGAGCTCAGCCACAGTGATCTTTGGGTTCTTCTTTACCTCTCTCACCAAGGCTCTTCTCCCCCGATAGCTCAGTTTGTCCGGACGGCCAGCTCTAGGAAGGGTTCTGGTCGTCCCAAACGTCTTCCATTTAAGGATTATGGAGGCCACTGTGCTCTTAGGAACCTTAAGTGCAGCAGAACTTTTTTTTTTAACATTGGCCAGATCTGTGCCTTGCCACAATTCTGTCTCTGAGCTCTTCAGGCAGTTCCTTTGACCTCATGATTCTCATTTGCTCTGACATGCACTGTGAGCTGTAAGGTCTTATATAGACAGGTGTGTGGCTTTCCTAATCAAGTCCAATCAGTATAATCAAACACAGCTGGACTCAAATGAAGGTGCAGAACCATCTCAAGGATGATCAGAAGAAATGGACAGCACCTGAGTTAAATATATGAGTGTCACAGCAAAGGGTCTGAATACTTAGGACCATGTGATATTTCAGTTTTTCTTTTTTAATAAATCTGCAAAAATGTCAACAATTCTGTGTTTCTGTCAATATGGGGTGCTGTGTGGGTCTGACCTTGTGCATTACCAAAGATAACATTTATTTAGATAATAAAAACAAACGCCATACTCACAAACAAATGTTAAAAAAAGGCTTAACATTGCTCCAAGAATTCAGAACCGTGTCTTCTAGACACCTGCAACCTGGACCAGGTATTATGAGGAACCAGATGGCATCGCAAACGGCTTACGCGTTACAAGGGAGTACCCTCTTTATCAGAGCCTCAATGAGGCTCTGATGAAGAGGGTACTCCCTTATAACGCATAAGCCGTTTGTGATGCCATCTGGTTCCTCATAATACTGGGCTCTGATGAAGAGGGTACTCCCTCGTAACGTGTAAGCAGTTTGCGATGCCATCTGGTTCCTCATAATACCCGGTCCAGGTTGCAGGTGTCCACACTCACCCCTCACGTCCCTCCGCGGCTTCTTCAGCTTCTCCTCGCGGCATACCCGGTCCGCCTTCTGCTCTGCGCCTTAGAGGGGGGCGGTGCCCCTGTGCTGTTGAAGATGAAAAACCCAGTGGAAGGCCTGTTTCTTTGCCTGCAAAATTTTTGGGATCTACTTTGCTGCAAGCTTTCTCAATTCCAAGCCGTTGTGGATAATGGCACCAACCCCCTCACGTGATATTCCCAGATATGTAGCAATATTTTTGGCTGATATTCGGCGGTCCTCCATGATCATGTCATGGATGGCTTTCACATTTGAAGGCACAGAGAAATGGCCAGTTTAGAAAATTAAGAACCCAACGGTTAACTGTTGCATATGAAGGGCCACTGTCACCCAAAGTTTGTGACATTTCATCATAGATCTGCTTCGCACCCAGTGGCGGCTGGTGCTCAAAATTTTTGGGGGGGTGCAAGCAAACTGAAAAATTTTGAAAAAAGCCCCATCAATTGCAGCCTCACTGCCCCATAAAATGCAGCCACTGTGCCCATCAATTGCTGCCACTGTGCAATCAAACGCAGCCACTGTGTCCATCAATTGCCGCCACTGTGCCATCAAACGCAGCCACTGTGCCCATCAATTGCTGCCACTGTGCCATCAAGCGCAGCCACTGTGCCCATCAATTGTTGCCACTGTGCCATCAAACGCAGCCACTGTGCCCATCAATTGCCGCCACTGTGCCCATCAATTGCTGCCACTGTGCCATCAAATGCAGCCACTGTGCCCATCAATTGCTGCCACTGTGCCATCAAATGCAGCCACTGTGCCCATCAATTGCCACCACTGTGCCCATCAATTGCCGCCACTGTGCCCATCAATTGCTCCCACTGTGCCCCATCAAGCGCAGCCACTGTGCCATTTCAAATACTTTCAGTGTGCCCCTGCCGGCCGTCTGCACTTACCTGTCTAGGTGGGACAGCTCCTCTATGTTTTATCCCGTCATCTCCACATGTCCTCTGCTATGATTGGACGCATGGCGTCCAATCACAGCGCCTGTCGTTTTAGCCAATCAGGTGACGGGTAACAAATCCGAGCACCTGATTGGCGGAGAGGCCGTTTAGTGTTAGGAAAGCGAATATTCATTCGCTTTTCCAACACAGCTGAGTGATCTGCTAGTGTCCAGCATGGCGCTCGCTGGTCACCTTTTTTGACGCCTATTTGAGCCTATGGCGCTAATCAGGTGCTTCAAAAACACCCCCTGCAGCTGTAATTCAGGCGCCCTGCGCCCAAAAAGGGTCCGGGCGCCTGAATAGGGGGTGGCAGCGGTGGCCATAGATAGATTTATGCAATGCATGAATCTATCTATTGGTGATAGAGGGGTGGCAGGAGAGAGGGGGCAGCGTCCGTGCTCCCTTATGGACGCACCGCCACTGTTTGCACCTTTCCCTTGGAGAAACAAGAACTTGATCAGGTTCTATGCTCTTCCACATTCAATTTTTCTGGAGGTGCTGCCATGTTCAATTTGGACCTGAAAAAGATAGATAAGTTCAAATTATAGGTAGTTGATTTTTGCCCCACTGAATAAAGACAAATTGGCCAGTACACCCTGAAATTTACAGCTTTCTAGATCAATTTTTTCTAGGTAAGGCTCAATGCTTATCAGCACTCCCTCATATACTAAAGAGTTGAAGGAAGACCTGTGGAGAAATTGACTTACTTGCTAATACAAGTAAGTTGTTTTAAAAAAAGAAAAAAGAGCTGGATGCATTCTTAAAGCAGAACTGCCCCCCCCCCCCCATTCCTTTGCAGCCAAGGAAGCTGCCATCTTGGCCTCTGTTTGATTTGCAAGTGCCATAGTGCTGCACATGTGATCAGTTATCACACCAGCCATTGGATGGTTTAACAGTTTGGTTGAGAGCACATGCAGCTGTGACAGTTAGCATTCCTGGCATGCCGATAATAGAAGGTTTTTAAAAAAAATCTTAAATCAATGTATTTGTTTTCGTTTTAAATGCACAAAATATTATTATTAGTATTATTATTATTATTATACGAGATTTATATAGCGCCAACAGTTTAAGCAGCTCTTTACAATGTATAAGGGGGACAACACAATTACAGTACAGTTCAATACAAAAGTTACAGGAGGGCCCTGCTCGTAGAGCTTACATTCTAAAGGGAGGGGGTGGTGGTACAAAAGGTAATAGCTGCAAAGAATGATTTGATGGGGGTGGCTCAGGGACAGTTATGTGGGTGTGGGATAGGCTTCCCTGAATAAATGAGTTTTCAGGGATCTCCTAAAGGTGGACAGGGTAGAGGCTGATCAGACATACTGGGGCAGGGAATTCCAGAGGATGGGAGAGGCTCTGGAGAAGTCCTGAAGGCGAGCATGGGAGGAGGTAACAAGGGAGCTAGAGAGCAGGAGGTCCTGGGAGGAGCGGAGGGGGCGATTTGGGCGATATCTGCAGATGAGGTTGGTGATGTAGATGGGGGCGATGTTGTGAATGACCTTGTATGTTATGGTTAGCATTTTGAATTTTACACGGTGGGGTAGGGGAAGCCAGTGAAGGGATTGGCAGAGAGGAGCAGCAGTCACGGATCGATTAGTGAGGTGTATTAGTCTAGCAGCAGCATTCATAATAGACTGAAGGGGGGATAGCCTGCTTAAGGGTAGGCCATTAAGGAGAGAGTTGCAGTAGTCGAGGCGGGAAATAATCAAGGAGTGAATAAGTTGCTTTGTGGTGTCATTAGTCAGGAAGGGTCGAATTCTGGAGATGTTGCGGAGGTTAAGGCGGCAGGATTTAGCCAGTGATTGGATATGGGGGCTGAAGGAGAGGTCAGAGTCAAGGATTACACCCAGGACTCTGGCATGTGTGGAGGGACCAATGGTTGTGTTGTTGATATTAATGGTGAAGTCACCGGAGGGGGACCGTGAAGGAGGAAATATAACAAGCTCAGTTTTAGAAAGATTAAGTTTGAGGAAGTGGTGTGACATCCATACCGATATGTCATTCAGCAAGTTTGAGATCCGTGAGGAGATAGTGGAGGTGAGTTGAGGAGTGGAGAGATAGATATGTGTGTCATCGGCATAGAGGTGGTATTGGAAGCCATGGGAGGTTATCAACTGGCCCAGGGAAGAGGTATAGAGTGAGAAAAGGAGAGGCCCAAGGACGGAGCCTTGGGGTACCCCAACAGAAAGAGGAAGGGGAGCGGAGGAGATGGAGTTGTAAGTGACACTGAAAGTGCGCTGAGATAGGTAGGAGGAGAACCAGGATAATGCAGAATCACGGAGGCCAAGGGAGTGTAATTTGCTGAGGAGCAGCAGGTGGTCAACTGTGTCAAAGGCATATATATCTGGACACTAACATTTATAGGTAATATCAGAGATTGTTGTTCCAGCAAGGTCCATAAAGACATGCATGAGCGAGTTTAGGGGGGAGGAACTTGACTGGCCTGCACAGAGTCCTGACCTCAACCCAATAGAACACGTTTGGAATGAATTAGAGAGGAAACTGCGAGTCAGGCCTTCTCATCCAACATCTGTGCCTGACCTAACAAATGCACTTCTGGAAGAATGGTCAAATATTGCCATAGACACACTCCTAATCCTTGTGGACAGCCTTCCCAGAAGAGTTGAAGCTGTTATGGCTGCAAAGGGTGGGCCAACTCAATATTGAACCCTACAGACTAAAGCCTCGTACACATGATCGGATTTTCCGCAGACAAAACCTCGGACTTTTGTCCGAAGGCGCATGCCTGGATTTTGTTTTGCATACAAACGGCAAGGAATTGTCGGCCAACAAACACGAACGTAGTGACGTACTACGTGGTTTTTCAGCTTTTTAGCGCCACCCTTTGGGCTCCTTCTGCTAGTTTCGTGTTAGTAGAAGTTTGGTGAGTGTTGATTCGCGCTTTTCATTTTGCACTTTTCATTTAGCGCTTTTCAGTTTGCGCTTTTCATTTCGTGCTTTTCAGTTTGTTTCTAAACGGTTGTTTGTCAAACAGCCATGTTGCGGAATCGGAGGAGATAACGTGTTATTTATTATTGGTCTTGGAGTTATTGCTTTGACTCAAGTCCAGGAACAGGAACAGGAGGAGGAGGATTTCTTGGACCAAAAATTGGTTGCTTTATTAATGATGACTAATTATGTGATATGCCTTTGCTGCGGGAGCTCCAGGAGAATAATCCAGATGATTTTCGGAATTATCTGCGGATGACGGAGCCCTGCTTTCACCAAATCTTGGCATTGTTGACCCCCTATATTAAGAAGCAGGACACATGCATGAGGCTTTTATTTTATTTTTTGGTTGAATAATGATTTGATTTGTTATATTTTCTATAGGTTTGGATGCATAGAATGCACGTTTTGGTTAAGTTCTATTGGCAGATAGCATGTCTAATTTTATTTGTTTTATTTTTTTATTTTATTTTATTTATTTGTAATAATACTTGGTTATGTGTTTTACTTCAAATGACAGTTTGGGAGTAAGCAGTTACATTTAAAAAAATACAATGTATAATTAACAAGGGACACCAACATAGTTGTATCTTTGATCTTAAAAACTACAGGATAATGGTGTTGTGGTAACTTGCCCGAAAAAAAAAAAAAAAAAGCATAATAATATTATTCTTGATATCACTAGAAAAAAAAAAGCCTTTGAAAATTTGTTTGCAATAACTCCATCAGTATCACCAGCAAAGCAGCTTCATTATTATCCCATTAAAGAAGAAGAGAATTGTGCGCTGCATTTGGAGATTTCATAATTTGCCACGTCACAAATGTTAATTCTCCATTACAAACGCTAGTTTACGAGACCGAACGATTCTGCTTCCGAGCATGCATGTTTGTACTTTGGACTTTTGTCTGACGGACTTGTGTACACACGCTCGGAAAATACAACAACACACATCTGTCCACGGAAAATTTAAAAACCTGCCATCCAACATTTGTCCGCGGAAAATCCGACAATTGTCCAATGGAGCGTACAAACGGTCAGCCTGTCATCACACGTTTCCCGTCGGAAAATCCGATCGTGTGTATGAGGCTTAAGACTGGGATGCCATTAAATTTCATGTGCATGTAAAGGCAGGTGTCACAATACTTTTGATAATATAGTGTATATTACAGTGGGACTCCAAATGTTGTGACAGATTGCGGCTTAAGTGTCATTTTTTTTATTTTATCCATAGTTGCCAGATACTGAAATATAATTTTTGTCAGTCTGACCCTTCTCAGTAAATGAAAAGAAACGATGTACCTAAGCAAGCTTATTCCTTTTTTTCAAACAATCATCGAGACAAATGTAATAGTTAAGCAGCCACGGCGCTGCAAAGCATTAAAATCAAGTAACAGCCCACTAGAAAGAAGTAAAACTCAAATCTCTAACCCTCTTACTGCTCTATAATGGGAATGAGAATGGCTTATTGTTACCATGGTGACTAAACAAACAACATAAACTCCCTAGAATAAAGTTATTTAAATCTAAAGAATAGCACAATTAACATGCTGGTGTGCAAGGTGTAGCATACAGCGGTATTAAATGCCACAAGGTAATTTAGATAATCTATTTATATTCGATTGTGTGGGCTTTATCTGGTAAAGGATACAAGGAATAGAGTGTGATAGCGTTTAATGCAACTACAATGGTGAAAGGCAAGAAAAAAAAAAAAAGCTGCAGCCCTGGAAACAAAAACTGGGAAATGAGTAGAAATATATATATAGTAGATTATACTCCAGATTTTATTTTTTTCATGTAAATTTAAACCCAATCACTAAAATCTCATGTAACCTTTAACTGCTGTAGCCCTCTCTGGGGGTCATTATGAGAAGTGGCCTTCCCCAAACAGGATGTGGCACTAAATCTGTAGGTACAGTGCACCCAGAAAGTATTCACAGCACTTCACTTTTTCCACATTTTGTAATAATACAGCCTTTATTCCAAAATGGATTCAATTCATTATTTTCCTCAAAATTCTGCAAATAATACCCCATAATGACAACATGTTTGTATGAAATTTCTGCAAATTTGTTTAAGTTAAAAAATCACGTGTATATAAATATTCACAGCCTTTGCCATGGCACTCTAAATTGAGCTCAGGTGCACCCTGTTTCCCCTGATCATCCTTGAGATGTTGCTACAACTTGATTGGAGTCCACCTGTGGAAAATTCAGTTGTTTGGACAGGATTTGGAAAGGCACACACCCGTCTATATAAGGTCCCACAGGTAACTGTGTATGTCAGAGCACAAACCAAGCCTTGAAGTCCAAGGGATTGTCTGTCGACCTTCGAGACAAGGCTATCACAACCCGCAACCTACCTGTACCAACCACAGGGGTCCTTGCACTTGCAGCATGTCAGTCCTTGGCACCCTTGTTGGTGGCTTGTGTCCTATGGCACCCTGTGTGAGTATAGTGAGGCCTCTAGCACATGTCTGATGGCATCCTCATATCAAGATGTCAGTATCGAAGTGCTTCCTGTTATAGACAGCAATTGCATCACTTCCACCACTTGCATTACTTCCACTTGCCCTGTGAAATTGCTACCTGACCTTTGCTACGTTTATTGATTCTGATCCTTTGCTGCCTGCCCTGACCTTCTGCTACCTTTGACTTTATTGGACTTTCCCTTTTGTACCACATTTTTGAAAACTGTGCTGGATTCACCTCCTGAGTATCCTTATCCAAGGTGTGTACCCCTGCTATTGGGCTCCCCATACCCAAACACTGACAAAACAACTGAGCCAGTATGGAGTCCACGGGGTTGGCTGAAGCATTAGCGACATTGACTCAACAGATAAGCATGCTGGCAGTGTCTGTGCAAGACCTACAAACTAATCAAACCAACTTACAAGCCAATCAAGCAAGATTGGATCAACTGGTTAATACACCTACACCTGCTCCTGTGCCTGAAGCACCTGTGACGTATCCAGAAAGAGGTGCTGCTGCTACTGAACCCAAAGTCCCATTACCTGATAAATTCAATGGAGATCACTCATCTTATCGAACATTTATTACCTCACGCCAGATTCTCTTTTCTCTACAAACCCGTATCTATGCAACAGATTTTGTCAGGATATGGACCGTGATCTCTTTATTGACTGGTGAACCTCAGACCTGGGCACATCATTTATTACACATACATAGCCCTATATTGAATTCTGGAGTGCCTTCATAAAAGCTATGGATGCACTGTATGAAGATCCCCTTAAAGTAGCCTCTGCCACAGCCTCACTCCGAGCCCTCAATTAAGGAAGAAGAAATGTTGAGGAATATACAGTGGGGACGGAAAGTATTCAGACCCCCTTAAATTTTTCACTCTTTGTTATATTGCAGCCATTTGCTAAAATCATTTAAGTTCATTTTTTTTTCCTCATTAATGTACACACAGCACCCCATGTTGACAGAAAAAACACAGAATTGTTGACATCTTTGCAGATTTATTAAAAAAGAAAAACTGAAATATCACATGGTTCTAAGTATTCAGACCCTTTGCTCAGTATTTAGTAGAAGCCCCCTTTTGATCTAATACAGCCATGAGTCTTTTTGGGAAAGATGCCACAAGTTTTTCACACCTGGATTTGGGGATCCTCTGCCATTCCTCCTTGCAGATGGTCTCCAGTTCTGTCAGGTTGGATGGTAAACGTTGGTGGACAGCCATTTTTAGGTCCCTCCAGAGATGCTCAATTGGGTTTAAGTCAGGGCTCTGGCTGGGCCATTCAAGAACAGTCACGGAGTTGTTGTGAAGCCACTCCTTCGTTATTTTAGCTGTGTGTCTAGGGTCATTGTCTTGTTGGAAAGTAAACCTTCGGCCCAGTCTGAGGTCCTGAGCACTCTGGAGAAGGTTTTTGTCCAGGATATCCCTGTACTTGGCCGCATTCATCTTTCCCTCGATTGCAACCAGTCGTCCTGTCCCTGCAGCTTAAAAAACAAGCCCACAGCATGATGCTGCCACCACCATGCTTCACTGTTGGGACTGCATTGGACAGGTGATGAGCAGTGACTGGTTTTCTCCACACATACCGCTTAGAATTAAGGCCAAAAAGTTCTATCTTGGTCTAATCAGACCAGAGAATCTTATTTCTCACCATCTTGGAGTCCTTCAGGTGTTTTTTTAGCAAACTCCATGCGGGTTTTCATGTGTCTTGCACTGAGGAGAGGCTTCCATCGGGCTACTCTGCCATAAAGCCCCGACTGGTGGAGGGCTGCAGTGATGGTTGACTTTCTACAACTTTGTCCCATCTCCCGACTGCATCTCTGGAGCTCAGCCACAGTGATCTTTGGGTTCTTCTTTACCTCTCTCACCAAGGCTCTTCTCCCCCGATAGCTCAGTTTGGCTGGACGGCCAGCTCTAGGAAGGGTTCTGGTCATCCCAAACATCTTCCATTTAAGGATTATGGAGGCCACTGTGCTCTTAGGAACCTTAAGTGCAGCAGAAATTTTTTTGTAACCTTGGCCAGAGATGTGCCTTGCCATAATTCTGTCTGAGCTCTTCAGGCAGTTCATTTGACCTCATGATTCTCATTTGCTCTGATATGCACGGTGAGCTGTAAAGTCTTATATAGACAGGTGCGTGGCTTTCCTAATCAAGTCTAATCAGTATAATATAACACAGCTGGACTCAAATGAAGGTGTAGAATCATCTCAAGGATGATCAGAAGAAATAGACAGCATCTGAGTTTAATATATGAGTGTCACAGCAAAGGGTCTGAATACTTGTCCATGTGATATTTCAGTTTTTCTTTTTAAATAAATCTGCAAAAATGTCAACAATTCATGCAATATAACAAAGAGTGAAAAATGTAAGGGGGTCTGAATACTTTAAGTCCCACTGTAATACCTGAATTTAGGCATCTGGCAGTAGCATCTAACTGGAATTAACCCGCTCTACTAGATCAGTTTCGCTTAGGACTTTCTGAAACCCTGAAGGATGAGTTGGCCAGAGTTGGTGTTCCATCCACACTTGCAAGCACTGTCTCCTTATGTATACAGATCGATCGCAGATTACGGGAGAGAAGACAAGAACGGGCCAATACTTACACTATTCCTCAAAAGCGCAATTTCTTCTCTGCCCCTTGCAATCCTGACATATCCTCTGAAGCTCCCACAGATTGGAATAGCCCGAGGACCGCTCTCTGATCTAGAGAGATCCCGTCGTAGATCTAAAGGACTATGCTTACATTGTGGAAAGCCAGAACATCAAGTGAAGGAATGTAAAGCTAAGCCAAGTTCTGGGGGAGGTAAGCAATCTAATATATCCTCCACCTCACAACAATTGCTACATACCATGTCCTCTCATTTGATTATCTCTCTCTCTCTTTACAGTGGAATAAAGATCCTGTGAACCTTAATGCAATGATCAATTTCGGAGCTAGTGGCTGTTTTATAGATACTACATTAGCTAAATCTTTGTCAGTACCTACTACCAATAAAGAGGTACCTACACAAATACAGCTAATAGATGGAACTACTTTAAAATCTGGTCCTATTACCACAGAAACCATTCCTCTAGAAATGACCGTGGGATCATGCCATAGAGAGACACTCTCTTTTAACCCTGTCTGTTCTCCGATTTTTCCACTGGTATTAGGAATAAATTGGTTACGGAGAGACAACCCTGCAATAGACTGGCAAACTGGTGTATTAAAGTTTTCTTCTATGCACTGTCTAGTTGTCTAATACCTCAAGCTGTGAATCTGACCTTGGAGCCTACTACTAATGACAACAATATGTAGAAGATTCCTGTACACTATTTGGCCTTTGTTAATGTTTTTGAGAAGAAAGGGGCTAAAACTCTCCCTCCTCACTGAGATTATGATTGTCCTATCGAATTGTTACCAGGGGCTCCAATACCTTTTGGCAGGAGATACCCCTCTTGCAGAGCCTGAATTAAAAGTTTTAAAAGAATACATTGATGAAAATTTAAAGAAGGGCTTCATAAGGTCATCTACCTCCCCTGCTGGCTCTAGGATTTTTTTTTTGTAGGGAAAAAAGATGGAGGCCTCCGTCCATGTGTGGATGATCGAACACTGAATGCTATTACCATTAAAAATAAATATCCATTGCCTTTAATTCCTGAATTAATTGAAAGATTGCATACTGCTACCATTTACTGCAAGATCGATCTACGAGGAGCTTATAACTTAGTGAGGATTAGAACTGGACATGAATGGAAAACTGCATTCTGTTCTCGTTATGGGCATTATGAATATTGGGTAATGCCATTTGGATTATGCAATGCTCCTGCCACATTCCAGCGGTTTGTCAATGATGTTCTGCGGGATATTCTAGACACCTATGTAGTGGTATACCTGGATAATATATTGATATACTCTACCACAGAGAAAGAACATATTAAACAATATGAAAAATAGGAAAATATAAATGCAGACTGTAATGTACAGAATCATCCTTGATAAAAAAAAACTGCTCCAGAGTGCTCTGGACCTCAGACTGGGGAGAAGGTTCATCTTCCAACAGGACAGCGACCCAAAGCACACAGACAAGATAACAAAAAAGTGGCTATGGGACAACTCTGTGAATTTCCTTAAGTGGCCCAGCCAAAGCCCAGACTTGAACCTGATTGAACATCTCTGGAGAGATCTGAAAATTGCTGTGGACCGACACTCCCCATCCAACCTGATGGAGCATGAGAGGAGAGGTCCTTCAAAGAATAATGGGGGAAACTGCCCAAAAATAGGTGTGTGAAGCTTGTAACATCATACTCAAAAATACTTGAGGCTGCAATTGGTGCAAAAGGTGCTTCAGCAAAATATTGAGCAAAGGCTGTGAATACTTAAGTACATGTGATTTGTTTATGTTTTTTGTTTTTAATAAATTTGCCTTCAAACAAAATTCTTTCATGTTGTCATTGTGGGGTATTGTTTGTAGAATTTTGAGGACAATAATGAATTGAATCCATTTTGGAATAGGGCTGTAACATAACAAAATGTGGAAAAAGTGAAGCACTGTTAATACTTTCTGGATGCACTGTAAATAAGAGAACCAGAACCTTCGCTAAGTAGAAGAGTGGGTTTGATAAGAAAGGTGACAGTGCCCCCACCCAGGACAGGGCCTCTGTGAACAATGGAGATTTCCTTCCTGGGAAATTAACCAGTTATCTAATCAAAGTAATTGTGAGCAAAATAACTACTGCAACCATTGTATTCTATTAACCCTAAGCATATAGATGCACACGAAAGATCGAAAGAATACAAGCTTTATAAAAGAAGAGATTAATAGCAGTTGTGAAATATACCCGGGTATCTATAGTTATTAATAGAGATACCTCCAGATGAATGTTGTGCAAACTTCAGTTGCAAGGGCCCCTGAGTATGAAGTGGACCTGAAGACAAGACCAGGGGTCACTGGGGATATCCTCCAACCAGCCTGGAACACAGTCATCACCGGCTGTAATGGGGCACTGGAACTGTGGTACTGGAACTCAGAGTCCGCCTATATACTCTGCTGTTTAGTCTCTTCCTAACAGTTTATAATCTGACATGTGGCCGGACCTCTAAGCCTATGATACCAACATGGCCAATGGAAGCAACAACCTGGCTCTAGCCTATGCTGGTTTTCGAGCCCTAAGCTAAAACTAGTTATAGAATCCCAGACAGCACAGGGTATAATAATAACAATAATTACAGGAGCTGCATATAAGCAGGTTCATCGACTAATATACTGAAAGGTGACCTGTACACATACAGTAGCAGACCCAACTATCTGGCAAATAGTAAAACTCTGTCACAGGGATTTACGTATACACTCTAGATCATAGAATTACTTGCTTAATAGCCTCTTCTGGCTTGGGGGTTAGTAGCATGGACAGAACACATGTGGCTGGGACCTTCTCTGTCCATCTCTACTTCCTCCTTCAGGGTCTCACCACCCAGTCTTTAAAGGCAGGAAATGATGTACGTACGTATACATAAAACTGTAATATTAGCAGCAGTAGAGGCCAGTATATCCCTACATATTAAAATACATTTCAATATTTTAAAATGTGCAGCTTTTATTATAATAATACCTGGTTACCCTGCCACTCTAAGGTCCTTGTTAAGGCAACTCAGGTTCAAGTAACACTCCATCCCTAATATATATGATTGGAGTTCCACTGTACCACATCCGTATGAAATCTAAACCATATTCAGAATTAGAGAAACACAACTGTTGCCCTACAATATCGGAACTTACAGTGATTGTAAAAGATCACCTTAGAAAACAACCCATTTAGTTTAAAATAGAAATAAAAGGCAAAACATTTTTGTATATATAGCACCCTCTAGTGTTAGATGTACAGTAGATAGGTTTGTTTTAAAAGTAGGGAAATTTATTTTTAGCTCAGGGCTAAGCCTGAGATGTGAATCTGGGTCAGGGTTCAGTGTGTTAGGCTGGATGACTCATCCTAACAGCTCTTCTGGTGCCTCCCCCTGTTCTCTGGAACATTGGAGAATGTTCTAGACATAGTGGGTGGAAGCTAGGAGGAGCTGTTAGGAATATGTATGAGGACCTCAGCCAATCCCCATTAAAGGGCTGGCAGGGGGCAGGCCACCTCATTAATAGATAGGCATGAGTCATGCCTACAGGGGCAGTTAGGTGGAAGATGGAGATGGAGTACTGAGGAGGCTGTCGGTGGCCCTTGAGGGTGCCCCCTAGTCTGAAGGGGGTTGACCTCAGGCCTGGGGCTTGGTTGCTGGAAGAACCCTACCAAAAACACATGGAGGAAGCCCTTCCTGGAGGCATGGGAGCAAGTGAGAGGACAGTGGGAGCAGGTCAGCACGTCAGGAGATGAAGAATCATCTGGGCAGGCTGGTGAGTGTCAGTCTGGAGGACTGTGGAGAATTAGCCTGGAGAGCAGCTGCAGCCAGGAGGGCTGGCAGGGCCTGAAGAGGTGGTGCTGGGAGCAGTGACCACAGAGAGGAAGTGCTGGGAAAGTGTGAGCTGTATCACCCAATCTGTTCTTCAAGTATAGGGGCTGCAAGTCCCTGCCTGTAAAGGGTCTTTGCTACAAAATGACTAAAGAGTGACATAACTGGGTTCTGCAAGCAAGCGTGTGCAGGAGGAAGACGTGGAGTTGTATATAGAGACTGTATATAGGAAGAATGTCCCTGAAGTTTTGTTGAAGTCAAATGGGCATCCCATAACCTCCCATCCCTATCCAAGTTATTACCCTCAATAAATAGCAAAAACAAAGTCACAGACTGTTCTCTGACTCAAGAGTGCCTGTGAAAATTCAGTGTGCCTGGCTGTGCAGGGTGGGGATCCCATTTCATCTGCAGCCCTTAAGGGGGTTCGCTACACTATGATTATTTATAAATAGAAAAAGTGTATTTACGGTATATATATTTTTTAAATCTTTTTTACAAATTGTCATAATCCCTCTGTTCTCAGCTGCATAAGAGCTGGGAGGAGGAGAAACAAGAGCACACTGAATTTGTCAGTGAATAGCTGTGCAGCGGGGGCATGTCAGGACAAGTCTGATCATTGGAGGAGAGTACACTGAGTTCCAAGCATAGCTAGAGAACTGACCACGCTGTGCTCTCTGGCTAAATGTGGTCAGTTTGTAATAGGAAAGCAAGGGGACTAGCAGAAACACCAGAGATTTCACATAAAGGAAGCAATACAAAGAGAACAGGATACTTTCTCATACAAGTACATAGTGCCCTAAAGAGAGCCCACAATACACAGATTAAAAAACACATACAGAGCTGGTGCTACCATAAGGCGGTTTAAGCAGCCACCTTAGGGTGCCAGGATAGGGTGCCAGCCACTTGCTGGGCATTCTGATTTTTACAGTGCTGCACGTGTTTTTTAACACAATCCCAACCATTATAGGGGCCAGGAGCGTGTGTACTTTAATAAAGCTGATTGTCCTCTTACATGTGGAAGTGATACAAACGGCTGCAAAGCGATGTGCCCCCCCCCCCCCCCCGCGGACCCCCGCCATGTTCACCGGTCTCAGCATGGCGGGTGTCACTGGGAAGGACGGCGGGAGCTCAGTGGACCTCCATCCGCTGAGCCTCCCTCCTGTACACAGACCAGGAAGTGAGGTGTATGACATCACTTCCTTGACCAGAGCTGTCATTCTTCAGGATTAGTGCTGGGGGAAACAGCTGATGTGGATTAGAGAGATGGCAAAATGCACTTTCACCTAAGTAGACAAAAATCCCTGCACTGGCCTTGAACACATAACAAACTATACCACACCGTCCCCCAAAAAAAGTAAGTGATACCTTAGGAGTAGAAAATAACCTTGTTTACAGACTTACAGTATATCCATTAATGGGCAGTTGTAGATGTCAAAATGTTTCACAGTCAACGCCACTTCCTCAGGACAGAATTGTGTGTATTAAATAGTAGATACAATCAAAAGGCAATTTGGTTAGACATAGTGTAAAACAACATAGTGTTATATCAATGCACAATCCATATACAGTACCTTGAAAAAGTATTCATACCCCTTGAAATTTTCCACATGTTGTCATGTTACAACCAAAAACTTAAATGTGTTTTATTGAGATTTTATGTGATAGACCAACACAAAGTGGCAGATAATTGTGAAGTGGAGGAAAATAAGTATGTGAAAAGTGTGGCATGCATTTGTATTCAGCCCCTTTTACTCCGACACCCCTAATTAAAATCTAGTGGAACCAATTGCCTTCAGAAGTCACCTAATTCGTAAATAGAGTCCACCCGTGTGTAATTTAATCTCAGTATAAATGCAGCTGTTCTGTGAAGCCCTCAGAGGTTTTTTTAGAGAGCCTTAATATACAAACACCATCATGAAGGCCAAGGAACACATCAGACAGGTCAGGGATAAAGTTGTGGAGAAGTTTAAAGCAGGGTTAGGCTATAAAAAAATGTCCCAAGCTTTGAACATCTCACGGAGCACTTTTCAATCCATCATGCTAAAATGGAAAGAGTATGGAACAACTGCAAACCTCCCAAGACATGGCCGTCCACCTAAACTGACAGGCCGGGCAAGGAGAGCATTCATCAGAGAAGCAGCAAAGAGGCCCATGGTAACTCTGGAGGAGCTGCAGAGATCCACAGCTCAGGTGGGAGAATCTGTCCACAGGACAACTATTAGCCGTGCACTCCACAAATCTGGCCTTTATGGAAGAGTGGCAAGAAGAAAGCCATTGTTGAAAGTAAGCCATAAGAAGTCCCATTTGCAGTTTGCGAGAAGCCATGTAGGTAACAAAGCAAACATGTGAAAGAAAGATGAGACCAATAAGACCAAAATTGAACATTTTGGCCTAAAAGCAAAACATTATGTGTGGCAGAAAACTAACACTACACATCACCCTGAACACACCTTTTCTTCAGCAGGGACAGGGAAGCTGGTCGGAGTTAATGGGAAGATGGATGGAGCCAAATACAGGGCAATCTTAGAAGAAAACCTGTTAGAGTCTGCAAAAGACTTGAGACTGGGGCGGAAGAGTTCACCTTCCAACAGGACAAGAACCCTAAACATACAGCCAGAACTACAATGGAATGGTTTAGATCAAAGCATTTTCATGTGTTAGAATGCCCCAGTCAAACTCCAGACCTAAATCTAATTGAGAATCTGTGGCAAGACTTGAAAATTGCTGTTCACAGATGCCCTCTATCCAATCTGACAGAGCTTGAGCTATTTTGCAAAGAAGAGTGGGCAAAAATTCACTCTCTAGATGTGCAAAGCTGGTAGAGACATCTCCAAAAAGACTTGCAGCTGTAAGTGCAGTGAAAGGTGGTTCTACAAAGTAATGACTCAGGGGGGCTGAATACAAATGCACAACACACTTTTAACATATTTATTTGCAAAATATTTTGAAAACCATTTATCATTTTCCTTCCACTTCACAATTATATGCCACTTTGTGTTATTCTATGACATAAAATCCCAATAAAATACATTTATGTTTTTGGTTGTAACATGACAAAATGTAATGAAAAAAAGGGGTATGAATAATTCTTCAAGGCACTGTAGATATTATCTCACGTGGTAGGCAGTGCAGTAAAACCCCATTAATCTCTTGGGAAGGCACAGGGCCCAAAGGGGGCGGCAGCCACACAGATGAAGTTAGACCACGTTGTGCACTCCCAGCACATTGACAAGTTGTCAAAGACATCTCCAATTCACTGTTTACGATCAGGAAACGGTAAGATGGGCTTCTGATCATGTAACAGCCAATGACAGTGTTCACACGATCAGGAACTCCACTTCTTGGTGCTAAGATCCACTTAAAGGGCCACTGGGAAGTGTCGGCACGGTGTAAAAGTGGATGTAAACCTTGAGTTGTTTTTTTTAATGAACACTTCTACCTGGTACAGTAGAGGATGTCAATTCATCTGTGCCCAGTCTTGACACAAAGAGTTAATCCAGCTCTGAGCAATCCACTTGTCTTTTTTTAGTAAGATAAAAAAGGACTCAGATAAGTTTGTGTCGCCACATCCCCCACTGCTGTGACTGACATCTGATTTCTTTATCTCATGTGCAGCATGAGAGAGAGGGAGAGAGAGAGAGAGAGAGAGAGAGAGAGAGAGAGTGTTATGATTCCAGCTTCACATCCCTCCTCCTTTCTTCTCTAGCTCTCCCAGGATTGGCTGCTCCACACCTCAGCATGATTGGGCATGCTGAAGTCATGTGGTGCCTTTCCTGAGTTTTGACTGGACGTTACTCAAAACTCAGGAATAGGAGAGTAGGAGAGTGTAGAGGTGGGTGGGGAGTCTTGTGACATCATGACTCCGCCCACCAAGCTTCAGCAAAGAGGCCCACCCACCGATTCCAGAGTTTTGCGGGGCTCCTACTGTTGAAGGGGGTGACATTTGCAAGGTTGTGATACATGCAGGAGGCTTGCATGTATATATACATTATTACTGTGCCATTAGTTTATACTGGATGAGTGGTGGCTTTACATCCACTTTAAATGTCCTTTTTTACTCATCAAAATCTTTGGTCATATGATTCTCTAGTCCCGAGTCCTCTCTACTAGTTTGTAGTGGAGAAGGAATCCTTCTTTGAGTGTCCACGTCATTGCCTTCATAATGTTGCCACTTCAGCCCCGCAAGATTTGGCTGCTGAATGACCAGGACATTTTTTGCGTTTTGGCACTGCGTCTCTTTAACTGACAATTGCGCGGTCGTGCGACGCTGCACCCAAACAAATTTGACATCCACAAATATAGCTTTCTTTTGGTGGTATTTGATTTTTTGCACTATAAACAAAAAAAGTGCGACAATTTTGAAAAAAACACAATATTTTGTACATTTGCTAAAAACAAAAAACAAAAAAATAAGCAATTTTTGCTCAGTTTAGGCCGATATGCATTCTTCTAAATATTTTTGGTAACAAAAATTGCAATAAGCGTATATTGATTGGTTTGCGCAAAAGTTATAGCGTCTACAAAATAGCATTTTTATTATTATTCTTTTTTTTTATTACTAGTAATGGCGGTGATCTGCGATTTTTATCGTGACTGTGACATTATGGCGGACACATTTTTGGGACCATTGGCATTTATACAGAGATCGGTGCTATAAAAATGCATCGATTACTGTATAAATGTCACCAGCAGGGAAGGGGTTAACACTAGGGGGCGATCAAGAACTGTGTTCCCTGGGAGGTGACTCTAACTAAAGGGGGAGGGGACTGACTAGAGGAAGTGATGGATCGTGGTTCCTAACTAATAGAACACACGATCTGTCACTCCTCTCAGAACAGAACAGAACATTCGTCCCTGTTCTGTGTCTCCTGCTCACGATCGCTTGTTGCCACCGGTCATCGCGACCATCGGCCACGAGCATCGGCACCCCCGCTGTGCAGCGTGCGCACGTGTGCCTCCGGTGGCGCGGGAGCGCCTGCTATCCCAATCCCGCGAGCCGACGTATAGCTACGACGATTTGCGGCATTGTGCCGACCCGCCGCAGTAAAATGACGGCTGCTGGTCGGCAAGCGGTTAAACTGTCATACTGTATAGCTTAGAGAATTGACTCCCCAATGGTACAATACACCCATGATAAAGTAAGACATTGTTTGGACAGAAAACAGCTTTCCGCATTGGCAGTGTTGAGAACATTGCTGTTTAGTATTTCTATGTCATTTTTGGCTGGTACGCAAGAAACAGTTTGTAAGTAATCCAATTTCCTCCGAGCCTAATAACGCTAAATGAGATCTCAAAGTCTAAGTATCTGCACAAATATCCCCAGCACTTTCCAAATGCATCTAAGCTTATGGCGTAGAATTCCTTTATATGCAGGACTGTGATAGGGGCTCTTAAGGTTGTTATGGACACAGGAGCAAGAAAAAAAAAAAAAAACACTTTCAGCATCCCCTCTGAATGGGTTCAATAGATGCAACATACTCCTGAACTGCAGTCCTTTTCCCCCTTGCTGAGCTGCGGGTCTCGAGATTCCATCTTACCGCTCCATAAATGAATTGTGTTTGCTACCTTAACTGGTATGGAAATGCAGAACGTGGTTAATGTGAAAAGCAGCCATTTATTCCCTTGGCAAATTCTCCCCAACCTGAAGCAATTTCAAATCCTTTGCATTTTATAAGTGGCCGTTGTTCTGATATGTTGTAGAGACAGCATGCTATAAGGGAAGGGGGATGAGGTGGATTTGTTTTTCCCTAAAGCTATTGGAATGGTAATGTACTGTTAGCCTCGGTGCTGTCACGGGGCAGACTGGGAACTGCATTGTAATGTGTTTCTAGCCTGTGTGGCAGGGAAAAGGTTAATGTCATGTAAATTGCCCGGCTTGGCCAGGTTTTGATGTGTGAAGGAATCTGGGAGTTGTATGTGCCGTTCTTGATACAGGCATGGCTGACATTTGATGGGGTGGTCTGTATACTTAAATGTGTTGTTCCATCCAATGCCTCCTTAGAGACTCAGGATCTATTTAATGGGAAAAGACATAGCAGGATTTCTATTTCTAGGAAATAGAATTTCCATTGGCCAACATGTTTGCTGTTGACCTTCTGCCCAGATCTTCTGCTTCAATGGAGGCCTAGAATATGTAGTCAAGGACAGGCACCCATCTACCAAAGCACCAGTAATATCAAGAAGCAGAACTATAATTTCCTGGAATGATCATTTCCAATGCCCAATCTGTCTACTTTTTAGACTTTGACTCAATAATTTTTACAAGACTTCTAAAAACATCACCCCCCCCCCATAATTGTAGCCTTGCCCAATAATGGAACAGATGCAAATAAAACCCAAACTCGAAGTCTAAATAAACTAAAAACTTTCTAGGTGCATAAAAACAAAAGGTGTGCAAATACTTAGACTGTTTTATTTAGAAAGCAGCCACAGCCTGAGTAAAAAAGCCTGTTCTCTTCAGAGAATAGCTCTTTGTGTGGAAGCACAGAGGTTCAACATGCCCCTGGTGGTAAAGACCTATAGCTCTGGAATCAGCAAATCTAATGATTGGAGAGCTCTATCTCTGAATCAGCAGGGGGCATGTCAAACCACAACAGAGAGACCACTGCTTCCCAACAGAAAGCAGGGGTCCTTTGCAGCATGCTGGCAGGTGACAGGCTTTTCTACTTACGTTGTAGCTGCTTTATTAATATTCTAGTTTATATATTTTTATACATTTTTTAACTGATGTTTCATACCTTTTTATCATCTATGATTATTATCCTAAACAACATATTTTTGTTTTATATAGCACAGGGTATACTCAAAATGCCAGAGAGAGAAGAAAGGAAGTGCAGCAGAAACTGCTTGCCTTCAGACTCTCTTTTTTTAATTTAAAGTTTGGTTGAAGTCATTTGTACATATCAGGAGGGAAGTAAGATAAGTCACTGCTCTGACACATTTCAGCTTTAGTTATTAAAGGGTTATTAAACACACAACAGTAAAATCAGTCTGTATATGCAGTAAAGCATGCTTGTAATGCCGCGTACACTCTAGCGGACTTTACGGCAGACTTGGTCCGACGATCTTTCTGACGGACTTTGTAGCGTAGGTGCGCAGGACTTACAAACGGATGGACTTGGACACGCACGATCACACCAAAGTCCGACGGATTCGTACGTGATGACGTACGACCGGACTAAAATAGGAAGTTGATAGCCAGTAGCCAATAGTTGCCCTAGCGTCGGTTTTAGTCCGTCGGACTAGCATAGAGACAAGCAGATTTTTCGACCGGACTCAAGTTCGTAGGAAAGATTTGAAACATGTTTCATTTCTAGGTTCATGGAACTTTTGGGGAAAAAAAGTCCGCTGGAGCCCACACACGATCGAATTATCTGACGGAGTCCGGTCCTCCGGACCAAGTCTGCCGTTAAGTCCGCTCGTGTGTACGCGGCATTATACTCACTGTGGAACCTAAGAGGTTAATTCTCTACATTATGTAAAAAGCTGTTTGATCCGGTCTCCTTTGATCCTTCTCGTCTTCCAAAGTCCCCAAACCATCTCCGGATAGTACAGAGGCTAGGGGACAAGCTGCACATGCTCAGTTTGTTGTACATTGCTATAGAGTTTTTTTTTTTCTTGGGAGAGTGCATGTGATCAGCACAGGGCCAATCAGCACTGTCCAGACAGAGGATTGGGGGTCCTGCATCCTCATAGGACAATCAGGGGAGATTAAAAAAACTCCTCATACGATCTTTATCCAGACACCGATAGAAGTCACAAAACTGCTATATACTGCTGATGGGAAAAGGTATTTAGCAGTTGATATTTACTAAAATAATTGCATTACCATGTTCTGAGTACTGTGGGAGACCAGATATAGTGAATGCAGGGTCCTGGGTTTAGTAACACGTTAAACTCTTTAAATAAAATGCTTTTTTATTTATTTATTTTTTTTTAACTTTAGCAAAGGTGCTAGAAATTAAAGTGATAGTAACTGCTTGCCGACCAGCCGCCGCAGTTTTACTGAGGCTGAATAGCATGGCTGGGCGAAATGACGTTACCTTACGTCGCTTCCCCTTTTGGCCACTAGGGGCATGCGCGCGCGCGCAGCATGTGCCCGGAGCCGACGCAAGTGCCAGTGCTCGTGACAGAGCGAGAACGAGGATCTGTATGTTGTAACGATCCAGGGTGATTAAGCTCTGGTGGTGCATCCGTGATGAAGAAATCGTGTCAGTCCCGACTACATTTTCAAGGGCATGGCAGCCCATTTCTTATTCAAAAGAAAATTCAAAAATACACATCAGATTCCCTCACAGGGCTATTCAGCATTACAGTCCTGCTTCAGAACAACCAGCATTCAGCCTTCCTGGCTAAAACACAGCACTCCTGCTCAGGCCTTACACCTTAGGCCTTGGTCTGTCTTCCCTCAGCACCTCTGTGCTTGCAGCTTCATGCTGCACTGGCTCCCTCCTGACTCCTAGGCCAGAACTCCTGTCTGCCGGGCGGAGCTGTCTCCAAGGATGAGCCCTGACCTCTATTCCTGGGATGATTATGAAGCCAGCGCACAGGTGTGCAATTAGCAAGCCTACCACAAATCAGGCATACACTGCTTATATGCACCTGTGACACGGGGTTGCATCTCCACAGTGTGTAAACACACAAATCCCGGTTCTTTCAGGGGAGAGGAGACAGATCGTGTGTTCATACTAAGTATGAACACCAATCTGTCTCTTCCCCTAGTCAGTCCCATCCCCCCCACAGTTAGAACACATCTAGGGAACACAGTTAACCCCTTCCCTGCCAGTGACATTTATACAGTAATCAGTGCATTTTTACAGCACTGATCGCTGTATGATTGTCAATGGTCCCAAAAATGTGTCAAAAGTGTCCAATTTGTCCGCAGTCCCGATAAAAATCGCAGATCGACGCCATTACTAGTAAAAAAAAACAAAAAAAAACAAAAATGCCATAAATCTATCCCCTATTTTGTAGATGCTATAACTTTTGTGCAAACCAATCAATATACGCTTTTTGTGATTTTTTTTTTACCAAAAATATGTAGAAGAATACATATTGGCCTAAACTGAGGAAAACATTTTTTTTTTTTTTTTTAAATGTGGGATATGTATTACAGGCATACGCCACTTTTAAGTACACAATGGGGTTTATTTACTAAAGCTGGAAAGTGCAAAATCAGGCTCACGTCTGCATAGAAACCAATGAGCTTCCAGGTTTTATTAAAAAAGCTTAATTGCCCCATCAGGGGAACGTTTTTGATTGATTTGTTTCTATTCTCATTATTGCATATTGTTTGTTTCCTTTTTGAAAACCAATAAAACATTTTGAAAGATAAAAAAGCTTAATTGAACAAGCTGGGGTTACAAGCTCATTGGTTTCTATACAGAAGTGAGCCTGATTTTGCACTTTCCAGCTTTAGTAAATAAACCCCATTGTGTACTTAAAAGTGGGGTATGCCTGTATAGCAAAAAGTAAAAGATATTGTGTTTTTTTTCAAAATTGTCGCTCTTCTTTTGTTTATAGCGCAAAAAAAAATAAAAACCGCAGAGGTGATCAAATACCACCAAAAGAAAGCTCTATTTGTGGGAAAAAAAGGACGTCAATTTTGTTTGATTGCAGTGTCTCACGACCGCGCAATTCTCAGTTAAATTGACGGAATACCGTTTTGCAAAAAATGGCCTGGTCATTGAGCAGCCAAATCTTCCGGGGCTGAAGGGATTAAACCCAAAAGAGAACATCTATTATATTGCAACTTTCCAATTCCTAGATGCGATGGCTGCATTATTTTTCTTTATTATGCTTTCTTTCCTTTTACTTATTTTCATTTGGTGATCTGACTAGTAATGCTGGCCAGACATGGATCAAAATTCTGCCAGTTCAGTAGGGACCAGACAAATTTCGATCCATGTATGGGCAGGCTGGTTGTACACAAGTCGAATGATCAGTGCCACCAGCTACAGCCAGCAACACTGATAACTGTATTCTGATTGAAGGCTCCCCTCTGTCAGAATATAGTAGTTCCATGGGAAGAATTCCATCCAATCAAGTGTGTGGATGGGGGAAGCAGATCTTTTTTTTTTTTTCAACCCACAAGGCTAAATATTAAATAAAATAAATATTTCTTTTATTTGCTATCTTTTTTTCACAAAAGTGGAGTTACACTTTAACCTTTTATTCTCTCAATCGAAGACTTTCTCCATATTAGAAGTAACACATGTAGATTTTTTTTTTCTACATTCTCATATTAGATTAGCAAGTCTGTGCTTTAAATTGGCAGCATTCTGTGCATGCAGGCAAGCATGGTCTATAGAAAAGTGTTTCTCTGACAAACGTATGATGCACAGCACGAGCCTGACACTATATGTAAAGCATTATCTCATGATGACTTCCCTCTGTTACATCCAGCCTAATCCAAAACAGATTGAGCTGCAGGGGAGCCTTCTGACCTCATTCCTGTAACCATCCATGATCATGAACATAGTCTTCCAAAGCCATACTGCCCATATATTTCAGCCTTGATTCTGCTAGCCTTACAGATGGTACATTTCAGTGCTTGAAAGCCCAGCACTGCGGTTCTTGGAGTGAGCTTCCAGCAAAAAGAAGAATTAATAATAACAATCTTCAAAGTGTTCAGAACCTCTCCAATATTCCCAGCTGTTAGGCAGCCTTTAACACTTCCCCCTCAACCATATTGCTTTCCCCCACCTGTAAAATGAATTGGTACCTATCAAAAACTCAAAAAACTAATTTAAATGTAGTTTTGTCAGGTTTTTATTTCTGTCTGCGACCCAGAGTTGTTACTAGTATAGGAAGGCATGGACGAAAAGAAGAAAACTATTTTCGATAGTTCTAATGCTTTCCACTTTACTAAAATTTAAAAAAAAATAAAAAAACCCACAGGAGGGTACAAACGCCTAGAGCAGGGTCTTTAAACTTTCTAAACAAAGGGCCAGTTTACGGTCCTTCAGACTTTAGCTGGACCGGACTTTAGCCAGTAATGCCGCGTACACACAAGCGGACTTTCCAAGGGAATAGGTCCGACGGCCTGATAGTGTGTGGGCTAGTCCGATAGCTTTTTGGGATAAAAATCCGATGGACCTAGAAATAGAACATGTTTCAAATCTGTCCGACGGACTAAAATTGGGAAAACTGTTCGTCTGTGTGCTGGTCCGATGGATCAAATACGACGCAAGGGAAGCTATTGGCTACTGGCTATTGAACTTCCTTTTAGTCCCGTTTACGTCATCACGTTCAAACCGAACAGACTTATGAACGGACTTAGTCCTATCATGTGTGGCCAAGTCCGCTGGTTCGGAAAGTCCGTCGGACCTAGTCAGAAAGTCCGTCGGAAAGACCGTCGGACCTAGTCCGCCGGAAAGTCCGCTTGTGTGTTCGCGGTATAAGAGTAGAAAATGCCACATCAGTGAGAGTACAGCATTGGAAGTAAGCTTGAGTGAATCACCAATGAATTACCGCACCACATCCCATATATTTTAGAATAGATTTGAAAGGAATTGTTGGGATTTTAAGGGTGTTTGCATCAGCAACACTAGTTTCAGTAAAAATTTATCATTTTTTCAAACATCAATAAAATCATATTTATATTCCAATATATACACATGATATAAAAGAAAATGTGATTCATCAGAACAGGCCATCTTCTTCCATTGCTTTGTGGTCCAGTTCTGATGCTCACGTGCCCATTGTAGGTGGACACGGGTCAGTATGGGCACCCTGACTGTTCTGCGGCTACACAGCCCCATACACAACAAACTGCGATGCCCATTTTTTTCTGCTTTCAACACATCAACTTCAAGGATAATATGTTTACTTGCTGCCTAATATATGCCACTGACTTTCAGATACATTTGTATGGAGATAATCAATGTTATTCACTTGATCTGTCAATTTAATGGGTATATAAAACTTTTTTTCTATAGTTTTCAATAAAGTAGAATAGGCTTGGAAACCCTGTCAAGTTTTTATTGCAGTTTGTTTCCCCTACATCAAGATTCACCCCAAACTCACATCATTGTCACTAGAACAGGAATCTATGGAGAAAAATATTTTGGTAACAACAGTTTAAGCTGCACATCCTGAAGAGTGAGATTTTCTCTCATTTCCTGTTGAATCTCCAGGACAGGAAATGAAGGGAAATCTCCCCAGCTGAAACAGAGGCTTTCCTGCTCCATACAAAAAAAAATAATGTTTTGACTATTGTGAGAGATTAGCTCAGTAGCGGGGTGTGCAGGACCCCCTGGATGGGTCACAGTACAGTGAAGTAGGCATGGACAGACAGCAGGATCTTTGTGAAAACTGTGGTTTATTTACAAGTCTGTGGTTACAAGTACAGGTATCAAAAACAGCAAAGATAAAACAAAACAGAACATAAACCCTTGTCACTTTGGGCTCCTAACTGCAAAACACCGGAACCCATCTACCTGGTCTGGAACAGCCTCCTGCTGCCCAAAAACCTTACTAACACACAGAAAAACAGAGTCTTTTAGTCACACAGACTTAATCTCACCACTCAGAAGGAGTTGCTCCCCAGTCCTACGCAGGAATCTGGTTCCAGGGTGGAGCCCCTTGCTCAAGCCTGGGAGTTTTTTAGAGCCCTGAGTGCTGATCTGTTACACCTGAACTCTCATTGAGCCCAAACAGATTCACTACAAAAACACCAACACAAAAGCAATCAGTGTACAGCATGAACCTGGGACAAATATATCTGCCATCCTGGACACAACCCATGGATTTTTTCCTGGTTTCCTGTCACATACACACCCCTCCCCCACTTGTTTCAACCCTAGTCTTGGGACACAGGTTGCCAGGCACGTGTGTAATTGGGACAAAGCATCTGAATTTCCCTTTCTAACATCAGGGCGATGTTTCACTGTAAAAGCGAATTTTTGGAGGGCCAGAAACCACCTATTCCCCTCCTATTGGTCTTTGTTCTGTGCCATCCACTTTAATGGAGCATTAACTGTTGCCAGTTCAAATTGTCTACCCAAGAGAAAGTATCGGAGTGCATCTAAAGCCCATTTTATTGCTAAATATTCTTTTTCAATGATGGCATAATTTTCTTCATAAGCCTTCAATTTTTGGCTGAGGTAAATGGCAGGGTGTTCTTCCCCCTTGAAAACCTGAGATAACTCAGCTCCTAACCCAACATTTGATACATTAAGGCCTCAAAAGCTGCTTCTGCTCCCGGGGTCTATTTGATCATGACTGCCTCCTTCCCTTTTGTCAAATTGGTCAGGGGAGCAGCCTGTGAAGCAAAATGGGTAATAAAGCAACGATAATAGGCAGCGATTCCTAAAAATGCTCAAACCTGCTTCTTGTTGGCGAGGCGTGGCCAACTCTGAATAGCCTCAACTTTGTTTATTTGGGGCTTTATTAGACCTCTCCCAATTGTATATCTCAGATACTTGGCCTCCTCTAGCCCAATGGTACATTTTTTTGGATTGGCTGTAAACCCGGCTTTCCAGATGGAATCTAACACAGACTGAACCTTTGCGAGTCCCAAATCCTCACTATGGATGACCTCATCATCTAGGTATTCAGCAACATAGGCTCGATGGGGCCGAAGGGTCTCATCCATTACCCGTGGAAATGGCCAGAGCATTCTGTAATCCAAAAGGCATTCTCTGATACTGGAAAAATCCCTCTGGAGTTACAAATGCAGTTTTTTCTTTGGCCGATTCCGAGACAGGAATTTGCCAATACCCTTTGATAAGGTCTAACGTTGTCATATACCAGGTTGTCCCTAGGCAATCAATCAGTTTGTCTATGCGGGGCATGGGATAGGTGTTAAACGTATTAATTTTTTCAAGTGGCAAAAGTCATTACAAAATCTCCAACTTCCATCTGGTTTGGGCACTATACACAATAGGACTGGACCAATCACTATTTGACTCTAGCTCAAGCATTTCTTTTACTCCTTGGCGAATTGCCTCGAGCCCAGCTTCAGGAATTCGATAAGGTTTCAACTTGACCCTTTCCTCTGATGTGGTGACAATGTCATGTTCAATCCCAGACACCCAACCTGGCAATTCCGAAAAATTATCTTTTTTGCGGTGCACAAACTGTCTATTTTCCTGTTGCTGAGTTTTGGACAAAGTCTACACTATCCCAACTTCAGGGATTACCAGGTTAGGCAGAGCAGAAAGTGGAGTAGTTTCAGCAACCAAGGATTCCCTATCCTTCCATGGTTTTAGCAAATTCACATGATATATCTGCTCAGGTTTCCGTATTCCTATTTGGCTAATTTTATAATTCACAGCACCCATTTTTTTCAACACTTCATAGGAAGCCTGCCACTTGACTAGGAATTTACTTTCGACCGTGGGGCCCAACACCCTATCACCAGGTGCAAAAGAATGGACCTGGGCCCCACAACTGTAAATCCTCTGCTGACTAACTGGGCTTGTGCCAAATGTTCCTTCACAATAGGCATCACTTGTGAAATTCTGTCTTGCATTTGTGCCACATGATCAATCACACTTCTATGAGGGGAAATCTCACTCTCCCAGGTTTCCCTGACAATGTCCACTAGTCCCCGTGGGTGCCTCCCATACAGTAGCTAATAAGGAGAGAACCCTATGGATGATTGGGGAACCTCTCTGATAGCAAACATCAAATAAGGGAGTAGACAGGGAGCAAGGGAAAAGTATGGGGGGGGGCAGGAGGGCACACACCAAGGGGGTTTGAAGGGCACAGTACAGGGATCAGGAGGGCACACTCCAGGGGGTTGGGAGGGCACACACTAGGAAGGTCGGGGGGAACACACCGGGGGGGTAGGGAGAGCACATACCAGTGGGGTAGGGAGGGCACACACCAGGGGGGCAGGGAGGGCACACACCAGGGGGGGCGGGAAGGCATACACCAGAGGAGATGGGAAGGCACACACCAGAAGGGGTGGGAAGGTACACATCGGGGGGTCAGGAAGGCACACACCGAGGGGTCAGGAAGGCACACACTAGGGGGGGTCGGGAAGGCACACACTAGGGGGGTCGGGAGGGCACACAACAGAGGGGGTGGGAAGGTACACACCAGAGGGGGTGGGAAGGCACACACTGGGGGGGATTGGGAGGGCACACACTATGGGGGGTCAGGAGGACACACACTAGGGGGGTAGGGAGGGCACACACTAGGGGGGGTAGAAAGGGCACACACTAGGGGGGTTAGGGAGGGCACACACCAGGGAGGGTGGGGAAGGCACACACCAGGGGGGGTCAGGAAGGTCACACACCAGGGGGGTTGGAAGGGCACACACCAAAGGTAGTGGGAAGGCACACACCGGGGGGTCGGGAGGGCACACACCAGGGGGTAGGGAGGGCACACACCAGGGAGGGTCTGGAGGGCACACACAATAATCCCTCCTCCGCCAAATGATTTGGACCAGTGCACAAAGCAAGGTCCATAAAGACATGGATGAGCGAGTTTGGGTTGGAGGAACTTGACCGGCTTGCACAAAGTCCTGACCTCAACCCAAAAGAATAACTTTGGGATAAATTAGAGCGGAGACTGCGAGACAGGCCTTCTCGTCCAACATCAGTGCCTGACCTCACAAATGTGCTTCTGGAAGAATGGTCAAAATTTCCCATAGACACACTCCTAAACCTTGTAGACAGCCTTCCCAGAAGAGTTGAAGCTGTTATAGCTGCAAAGGGTGGACCAACTCAATATTGAACCCTACGGACTAAGACTGGAATGCCATTAAAGTTCATGTACGTGTAAAGACAGGCATCCCAATACTTTTCACAATATAGTGTACTGTATATATTGTTATTTAATATGGGATGCACAGCACAGCAATAGCCTTTTTTCTCTTTTTATTTATTTTTCTCTGTTTGAATCTCCTATATCGAGCCACCTGAAAGCTGGGAGGGAAGAGGGGGAGCAGTCACTGCTCTGACTATGGTGTGTGTAAATTTCATCTTGATCTATCAATTCCCAAAGAAAGAAATTATATACTGGCCTATTATACCTTAAATATTATCTTTAAGTGGCCATTCAATCACTCATTGTGATGGAAAGCTGGTTGAAAGTGGCTGAAATCACTAGAGCGTTGATGTGCGTATGGCAAACGTAAGTGTTTCACAACCATCATCTCTCTGCAAGCTTCTGATTGGTGGAGAGGGCATTTCACGCACATAAAATGTGTTGGACATTGCATAAAATTGCCTCCACATTGAAAATGGATGGTCTATTTCTATCCAAATTATACCTTTGTTCACACTTTCTCCCTACTAACCAAAGAATAAAAAAGAGGCACATATAAAAAAAAACTCTTCCGGACACAAAGAGACGATTAATGGAATCTCTATTTTGATGCCGGAGGCACCATCACTACTGCTAAATGTATTATTCATGTGTACGTATGTAATAGCCTTCATTTTTCTGAAACTGTTAAATATGACACTGATAAATGCTGTGAGATAGTGAAGTGCAAACAATTCATTCAGCTCAGTTTGTTATCCATCTGCTACATAATTCCAATCAAGTGTGATACTCGGAAAGTTTGAATTTGATTGCAGTGCAGATAATTTTATTATGAATACTATAAAAGGCCCATTCTATAGGGTATACTATATAGTACCCATACAGTATAAGGTACAATATTAATACCCATGTTTGTCTTAGTCACTGGAAAGAGACATATTGTTATGCATGATATGCAGTAGTGTTCTTTTTATCTATTAGATATAGGATATACTGTAGATACTAGGAATATCCTTGAAAGTCAGTGACTGTAGAAATGCAAAGAACAAAAGCTGAGAGGATCTTTGAACTCAGGTATAAAGGTGGTTTAAAGATGAATTCCAGGTACGGCATCTTTTACATAGTTACATTTGTCCAGCTTGGACCAATAAAACTATCCATTTACCACTCCTACGGGATATCTCTAGAACAGTCTTCCTCAACCCTTTTAAATACACTAGAACCCTTGAAATAATTTTTATGTCTTAGACAACCATGGGTGTAGCATAAGGGGTTGCAGGGGTCACAATCGCAACCCCGCCCCTAGCTCCAGGGGGGCCCTGCAGCCTCCCTGTCAATTTATCATATCCTCCACAAAATCCAGCTCTGATCTGCCCTAGGGCACCACAGCCATGCTCCAGTACTGGGCTTCTACTTTGCCTTCCATGGTCCACACCCCTCTGTTCCCATTGGCTGGGGAGAAGCTGTGAGCCATTTCCTGAATGGAGAGGAGCACAAGGTGAGAACAGCCGAGGATGGGGAAGTGTCTGTGCTGTGAGCTGGCAACATGGAATGGTAACCAAGCTCAGCGAGGCAAGAGGAGGAAAGTGCCGTCCTGTAGCCACGATGGAACCAATGTCACTGGTGAGGTATGACACTGCTCAGTGTCTTCTAGTCACCAGCTGGGATTCTCTGTACCCCCCCTATTTGGTGATGTTTACTTACCCCACTTCCCTGACAACTGGTGAAAAGACACACACCTCCGGGAGGTGACCTTCCTGCAACACCCGACAACACTTACAGAGAAACCTTCAGAAATTGCTAAAACAAATCCCTAAACACTTCCTCAGGGAGCCCCTGAAGGGCTGCAGGCTCCAGATTTTGTGGATTTCGTGGCTTTGCCCTCCCAGATCTAAGGTTTCCCCCCCCAAAGCCCCCTGACCACCCCCTCCACCCTGCATGCTATGCCCGGAATGTTATTTCAGCCCTATGTAGTGGGGGGGAGCTGTATACAGTGCTGGGATGGGAAAGGAGCTCTGCCAAGTGACCTTCCAGGGGTCCCTGTCCTCTGATTCTCCAGCGGTGATCCCTGTCCTCTGATTCTCCCGTGGTAATCCCTGTCCTCTGATGTAAAGAGGAACTCTGGGAACTTAAAACTCTTAAGCCACTTTGAGTATCTTGACGTGTGGTGGATGTATCTGCACGCACGTTGGAAGTAGCGGGGGGGGGCCAGGTCAACTTTTGCATCGGGGCCCACAAGCTTCAAGCTACTCTTCTGTAAAGAACCCTTGCTCACAGCACATTTGTGTGATCAGTAAGTTGCAAATACAATAATAAATTAAAGAATAAGGAATGTAGTGCATCCATCATATTGGACACCAGAGAAGTTTTTTTTTAACACTCCCTTGCTCTATAAGTAAACATTTTTTATTAACAATCATGAATTGGAAGAAATAATAATAATGGCCAGAAATGACACACTAATGGTGAAAATTGTAGTGCCCCCTACATTGGTGGTCAGTGAAAATGTGCCTTCTTATTGCTAGTTGGTGCAGTGGTCCCATGCATTGGTGGCCTATGGGAATAGGACCCCTTATAATAATGGTCAGTGGGAGAAGGACAATCTTACAATGTTGACTAGAGGGAAAACTGCCATATACACAGATAAAAAAGATAAGTGGTTGCTGGCAGTTATACTCTTTCCATTGCTCAATGAACCCCTAGCAACCTCTGGAGGAACCCCAGGGTTGAGATATCTTGCTCTTGAAGCTGGAAATGACTGTATTAGACAGTGATCTCCACTAGCTTCCAGGTCCTGTGCTGAATGACTGCCCTGCTGCATTATGCTCACAGGAGGGCAGTTGCTTGGCATGGGCTCCATGCAAGGAACACCTAGCATTTTCTCAATGAATGCAAAGCTTTCCCTGATTGCATGATTTAGAAATGGGGTGGTGACATAACACTTTCCACCTCTTCCGATTTGAGAATGCTTTCATGCATTGAGAAAATTCAAAACGATCTCTGAATAGTGCCCTTGCAAAATGGCTGACCTCCTGTTTTAACAATACAGCTGCTCAGCATAGGACCTGGAAGCAAATTAAGATCACTGAAATAACAGTGCCTACTACAGTGATTTTCAGCTTCCACGGGTATCCCACAGGTATGGTATGTAGCGCTACTCCTAAAGGAGCTTCTAGGTAATTTCGGTTCTGGGCCTCGACTCCAACCTCAGCCCCTCTGGTATACCTGGTTGAGAGAAAGTTACTGTAAACACTTATAGGAACACAAGTGTAGATATCTTTACCTTGGCTGTGAATTAGTATCATTAAATAGTGAATTGGTACGGGTTAGAATAAATGGTGGTTTGAGCATAAATAAACACACAGAAGGTAGGTGCAGTTACAGTCCGCTAGGCAGTATAATCACCATGCCAAGGTAACTTAGAATATAGTTCTGTACCACTAGACTGAAATCAACATTAACTGCAATGACAATAATAATACTATAACTAGTCTAGAGTGCACTGAATGGCTAGGAATATGGTACAATGTCCCCTGAGAGCTACCTCTGATCATAAGCAATAGGTGAAGGTCTTTGTGTAGCAGTTGTAAAGGGACAATCTTTAGTCCTAACTCTTCAGCCGGAAAGCATTGGGGCCCAGTTGTACCATTGCTACATAAGAGAATAATCCCAGTCAAGCCTGTAAGCAGCAATAAAGCTACTAGATGGCTGTATGGTCAGTTCCTAAAGAGCTCAGTCTCTCTAGCAGCAGAAAGTAAATCCCTACAGCAGCAGCTCACCAGTGGCAGTGATATTATATCTCACCATTCGGTCATACATAGCGACAGTGGCTGTATCCCCCCGGTTGGTTGTTAGCACTTACCCCCTCACTGGCGGCTTCCCCTGCTCAGTGGTGGCGCCCTACTGTTCTCCTGCTCTCCATGGCGACTTCCACTTCCTCCCTCCTCTTCAGCGGCCAATTGGGAGTCTTCTCTTTTCAACCAATCGGAAAACAGGTATCACACCTGCTTCTGATTAGCCAGATTGAGGATCAGTGTTTCAACAGCGAATATTCATTCGCTGTTGTAACACACCTGGCTGGGAACGGAGTGCATTCTCTGAGACCTGAGCCCACCCTATTTTGAAGCCTATTAGAGCCTTTGGCTCTAATCTGGGGCTTCAAAAAAAAAAACCTGGCCGCTGTAATTCATGCATCATGACCTGAAAGGGGCCGGATGCATGAATAGGGGGTGGTCGCAGCGGCCTTGGATATTTATCCATTGGATATAGGGGGTGGCGTGGAGAGAGGGGGGGGCGCCCGGGCACCCCTAATGTATGGGCAACCACTGCTAAGCCATTAGTCAACTCTCTGCTCTGCACCCAGGTCACTCTCGCTGATACCTGGACTCAGCACTCCGGATCCTGCTCAGGCCACCATTATGCAGCAGTGATGGTGCACACTGGACAGTGATGTTCTCTGGCTCCCTCATGAAAAAAAGAAGCTGTGTCCTGTACAGCCTGAGAAAATGCAACTCTTTCCCCTCCTCCTGGGAATTTCGGAAATTCAGTTCAAAAGCTCTTGATTACAGTAGAATCTCTCTCCTTCGAATTACAGTTCCCACTGTGCAGTGCTGCCTGACTCAGTCTATTGCACTCTTCCTGCTCAATTGTTCCCTTCTCTCAATGATATAGGTATTAAAGTGGGAGTAAACTCTCATCTCTGACTTTTACCTATAGGCAAGCCTATAATAAGGCTTACCTATAGGTAGTGTAAATATCTCCTAAACGTGCAGCCAGTGACAGCCAGTGACATCACTAGTGCATGCGCTCTGAAGGAACAGTCGTTCCTTCAGAGCCCGTTGTGGAAATTTTATTATATAAGATTTATGCTAGGATGTGTGTTTTATAGATTGTCATCTGTCTCCCTGTGTCTGATTTAATCGAGGAACGCTCTAGCAGAGCGCACTTGGGTTGAATCGAGACCAGCAGTAAAAACGGTCAGTATGAGAACCTTCTCATGGGCTTGGAGACGTGTTCTCTGTGTGTGCGGATTTTTGTTGGTTTGTAGGTATCAAGCGCAATGCGCTGGGCTTCTTGCCTTCAAATGGCTATGCACATTAGAGAAGCGAAGTCCACATAACGAGAGAAACCTATTATATTTCTCTTGCAGACTTCGCTATCCCCTTTTGCATACATATCTGTTTTTATAAAAGGACATTGATATCTGCCTTGTCGGTGTACTTGTACCGTATATTGACAACAGCAGTAACAATGTCCCCTCAGATTGTCTCAAGCCTGTAAGAACAAGTAGAATGATCTTATTATACTTGGTACTACTAGATACTGTTTACTTTGAGCAGTATTGAGTGGGCTTCATGCTGATTAAAATGGGGCGTGTGCACTTCCCCCCCCCCCTTCCCTTCCTGTGAGTGCCCTCCCCTTTACTGTTTTTCATTTCCTGTGATGTCATTTTGTATTGAGGAAGTGATTGGCTATTGTAGCCATCACTTCCTGTTTGTCAAAGCTTTTGTGATGTTGGAATAAAAACCAAGGGCATGCTGGGCAGAGGGCAGAAGAGCATGTTGCTGAGAATGTAAGCTATGGTGATGTCTGTTTACTTGGGGATATACGGGAAATAGAGCTATAGGTAAGATGCATTATACCACTATGATGGAAGGGCGTGTGTTAGCGCAGGTGAGATTGATTATGTATAGCGTATAGCCAATCTCTCCATGACAAGCCTTATGCCGTAAATGTCACTGTGGCTCTGGCCAGTCACACAGCCGGAGTCCGCAAACCTGGAAGGAAGACGGGTGAAGAAGGGAGCGCCTACAGTAGTGACAGCTCGCACTGGAAGGGCTTTGTTTTAAAGTAAGTTTAACATAATGTGCTAGTACAGTATGCGATGCATACTAGCACATTATGACATTACCTTGCAGGGTACAAAAAAAACAAAAAACCTCCAGCGGTTTACAACCGCTTTAACCTTGAGCTGCACTGCAGGGCAGGAGCTACAGAGAGCAGCTTCAGCCAGTGTTTTATTCAGTTTTCTCTCCTAGCCAAGCACCTGAATGTAGGTATATGCATAGTTACATAGTTAAACCAGTGTAACTATGTAAAGAATGCCATACCAGAAGTTCTTCTTTAAATCAGTACTGTTTATCTTCTCAATACAAGTCAATGTGAACATAAAAGCAACTCAAAAGAAGCTCAATGCTTTCAAAACTGGCTTGACCCACCTCTTGAGGAAGTGAAAGGCAAGTCAAAGCACCTTAAAAGCAAGTCAAAACAAATCAGAACCAGCTGAAGGCATACTGCACTTCACTTGTACTTTGTATATGAGTCTATAAATTTTCAATCATCTATTACACCAAGACCTTGGTTCCGTTCACGCTTGTGCTTTTTTTTTATGTCATTAAATGAACGTAAAACTGCTCATAAATTGCATGCTGGCATCTGTGTCATTATAATCAGTGGTAATCTACTGATCTCTGCCTTTCCTTCACTGAGATGTCAAACAGAGAGGACAATTTCCAGGGTGATAAGATAGCAATGCACCAAATGTGCTGGGGCGAAATGTGAGCTTGGCCCAAATTAGCATGTCATCTAGGCTAAAGTGGTACTCCAATAAAAAAAAAAGAAATTCAGGAACAGTAAAAATTAAATGGATCGGAGAGTAGTAAATCTGCAGGAGACAGGATAGAATGCGAGAGCAGCTTTTTTTTTTTTCTTTTTTTGTGTCCCCTGCAGGACAATAATGTAAATACACTAGCGTTCAGCTTTAAAAATAAAAGAATATTTTTTAGACTAACAGGTCAGTCTTGCAAGGGAGATCAACTTTGTCATAGCTAAATGACTGAAGAGGATCCCAGAGCTCCACTTTATTCCTTTGTCCTAACACATTTATGTGTCCGCCGTAGCTCACTACACTCCCTATGTAATTTGTTGCATGGCGAAACAGAAGGCCCCCACATCTCATATCCTCTGCGCTGGCAGTGGGGGAAATGTCTGCCGATGTCCCTGGTCGTCTGCTACTCTCCAGCCATTAATCAAACTCTGTGGCTCACTACATAACTAGCACTCAGGATTAAGGATTAAGGTTTCCCCTGAGCAGGAACCCTAGTGGGAAAACTGAAGTCAATTTCCCATGCATGCCTAAGGCAATAAGATATCGTTCACGGGAAGCAAAGCTATGGGAATTCAAAGACAGCCTTTCTGTGCATTTTAGAGGACTTATATAGACATGATTATGTGTTTATTACAGAAACGCAGAAGACAGAAATAGATATGAATGATACTTATAGCAAGTTTGTTTTTACGCCATTGAACTGATAAAAATGAACCATCTATTTATCAGTGTCAGGATATTAGTATTTGCTTATCGGTTCAACTCAATTCCTTGTCTACCTTGTCTCCTCCCAAGTAGCATCTGAGTCATTGATTTGCCTTCTATTGGGCACTGAGGTCTGTAGACCATGAATGGGCCATGTGTTTATGCTCCTTGAGCCGGGTGGTGCTGCATGCAGGCAGGCCATGTACTGTAATTGCATGGGGATGCAGCAGCTGCACGGACATAGCCACTTATTCTAACTTAACAGATGTGCGGGGGCAGGTGAGCGGCCCTGAATGCACACTGCATTCGGCTTCACTTACCTGCATTAGTATGTTTGTCAAATTAGGGTTAACTTTTGGTCTGTTAATTACACTAAAAAAAAATTTAAAATGGTGCAGGTCTAAAAAATTAAATTTAAGTAGTAACCCTAAAAAGAAAAAAAAAATCTCCTGTTTCTTTAAAGCATGATCGATACCACAATGCTTTTGCAGTGCCTTTTGTCCAATTCTATGTTCTAAAATTCCAGGTTGATCCTGCCTGTTTCTGTGTCCCCCTATGTGTACTGACCACGTTAATCATGGCTGCTGATCCATGATCCCGTGGTCAGTTTACGTGCCTCCATCATCCCATGGTGTGTACACAGTCTCTCCCTTATCTCTCTGTCTGTCATTTCCTAATTTGTGTTGTGAGATGATCTTCTCCCCGCCCCTCCCCTCCTGCCTCTGATCTCCAGTGCCTGTAAACTAACGTACAGTACATAAATCACTTGCATCCCCTCTGTTTTATAAAGATATTAAGTACAGTGTGTTAGTTTTTAAAATATTATAATTTTATTATTATAAATACCCTCCTTCACAGCATTGCCTCCCTCTGCTGGCTGGCACATGTCATAGGGGAATCTCAGCCCTTCCCTCTGCATTCCTTATGTAGCACCTTCCACTGTGTGTTACTAATAGTGAGAGTAGGAAAAACATAGCTGTCTCTGGGTTAGACCTGAGTCATCAACATTGGGCCAGGGTTACTAGAGGTCAGGGCTGGATGACTCATCCTGGCAGCTCTCTGATGCCTCCCCCTATTTGAAGAATGTTGGAAAATGTTTTGAAAATAGTGGGTGGAGGGGAGGAGGAGCTGCCTTGAATATTTTTTTGCCCTTAGCCAATCCCCAGAAATGGTAATGTAGACAAAAATGTACCCAAGCTCTACCGCATGATTGTAGAATGATGAGCTGAATAATGGTGCTCAGGCTTGTTGTGTCCCATAAACATCAAAATAGCTAGAAATGCTGGCAACCTGATTGCTTCTTCTTAAATCTTTATTGAGCACTAACAGCAGTGCGACATCTAAAGTGCTAACATGTTTCGGCCGGAGCCTTCCTCATTGCATACAGGTTTACAATAATATCAAGTTTATATAGAAAAGATATCCATTCCTCCAAAAAAAGGGGTGGTACAATTCAATTTAAAATTAATTAACAATTAAAATCATGTGAAGTTGGCAGAACCAGAGAAAGATGGGAGGGAAAATGGAAACAGATTGTGGACAAGGAAAAATTACTCCTGCGCTTGTGAGGGTCTGATTTGGTTTTGAGAAGAGTAGTATTGTAAACTGTAGCAAAGCTAGAAGAGATGGTATTGCTTGTCCCGCTGCCCAGAGAATGACCCCGGGGTGGTCAGGTAAGGCTAAGTGGAGAGTGATGGATGAAGGGCGCGTGATCAAGCTCACATCAAAACATATAAAATTTATTTCAGAGGAAATAAAGAGCAAATAAAAGCAGTTGAATAATACCAATACTACGTATCATGCAAACAGGTGACAAAATGTAAAAGACATGAAAAATTAAAAATGGGTTAAAAATATCATGAGCCCATGTTAAGGCAGGTATTTAGAGTTGGCTAACGCGTTTCGAGGATGACCTCTTCATCAGAGCCTGTTTGAGAACCAGGGTGCAGTCTCTATATGCCAGCAGGCCAAAGTATGTACATCAACATGATGGCTAGTTGGAAAAAGCGGCCTGAAATGGAAGATGCGATTTTCTGTGTTCCATACCAGTCCACGTTCAAGCGTTCTATGTGATAGTAGATGGTGTGTGGGTTCTCCTTTAAGTTTGTAGAGAAATGGTTATGGGGTGGTGTGAACCTGTCACTGGCTGGGTGGAGGGGAGATCTTTAGACTTGTAAACTCCTGGGAAGGTGCTGTCCAGTAAATGGAGGATGGATTTCACCCCCCTCCATCCTCCATTTACTGGACAGCACCTTCCCAGGAGTTTACAAGTCTAAAGATCTCCCCTCCACCCAGCCAGTGACAGGTTCACACCACCCCATAACCATTTCTCTACAAACTTAAAGGAGAACCCACACACCATCTACTATCACATAGAACGCTTGAACGTGGACTGGTATGGAACACAGAAAATCGCATCTTCCATTTCAGGCCGCTTTTTCCAACTAGCCATCATGTTGATGTACATACTTTGGCCTACTGGCATATAGAGACTGCACCCTGGTTCTCAAACAGGCTCTGATGAAGAGGTCATCCTCGAAACGCGTCAGCCAACTCTAAATACCTGCCTTAACATGGGCTCATGATATTTTTAACCCATTTTTAATTTTTCATGTCTTTTACATTTTGTCACCTGTTTGCATGATACGTAGTATTGGTATTATTCAACTGCTTTTATTTGCTCTTTATTTCCTCTGAAATAAATTTTATATGTTTTGATGTGAGCTTGATCACGCGCCCTTCATCCATCACTCTCCACTTAGGAAAATGGAAACAGCCTGAAAACTCTAGGGAAAAATTAACCCATTTTGGAGTCAAATTGAATTACTTTAAAAACAAATTTACATCCATTCTACTGTTCATTCCACTAGGAAATTGAGTTTATCTACTACACCTCCCGCTGAAGTAGGGTATGGTGTGTATCCCCCCCCCCCACGCCAACAGATCTTCTAACCTGTTCCAGACCGCAAAAGAGAAAGACTCCAGATTACCACCATGATCTGTTTAGACACATTTGAAATATTTTTTGCGTTGTTATTAAGCGTGTCATTGTAGTGTTCTGATATTCTAATATGTAGATTGCGAATAGTGCATCCCACATACTGTACTCTACAAGTACTACAATCAATTAGATAAATCCCCAGGAATGGGCCTGGCAGGGAACTAAGGAAGCTCATAAATAGACATGGCCATGGAAACAGGAAGTGTGGGTGGAAGATGGAGAAGCAGTGCTGAGAGAGGCTGTCGGTGGCCCTGGAGGGACCCATTACGGGGGGGGGGGGGGGTGTTGCCCCAGGCTGGAGCTCGAGAAATCCCACCAAAGGAAGTAGTTTGGGGGATTCCTGCCAAAGAGGCAGTGGGAGAGAGCAGGCAGGACAGTGAGTAGATCAGCATGGTGCAGGGACAGACAGGGGGAGGGACTGCCAGCTGTAGAAGTGCTCTCTTGAAGATAGCGGTGTGCCAAGTCTTCCTCCAACCTTGCCCTGGGTGGTCTCTATGTGTGTATCAGTTGGGCAGGTCTGGTGCAGAGAGTCGATTGGAAGGACTGGGGGAAGGGGTAGCAGGATGCGGCTGGTGGCAGCCAAGCGGGCTGACGTTTTTCTGCAGCGGTAGAGCTGATCTCAGTGTCTACAGGGAAGCAGATGGTCAAGAGAGAGAGATGCTGTTCACTCCACAGTGTACTTAATTATTCACAAAGGGACGGGAGGTTCCTAGCCTGTAATGGGCTGCTGCTGAAATAACAAACTGACTGTTGGTTCCACCAGGAGTGATCAGGAGGTGTTGTACATAGTGAACTAAGTTTGTGCAGGTGGAAGGAAGAAGAGGAGTCTGTAAATAGGGAGGAAGTGCTCCCGGAAGTTCTGTTGTTGTCACACTGGGCATCCTATAATCTCTTACCCCATTCAAGTTGTCATCCCCTAATAAAACAAGCCAAAGACTGATTTTCTGTGTCCGGAGGAGAGAAAGAAATGCTGAGTGGCTAACTACCCTAACTTCAGCAACTCCTGGGGGTAGTGCTACACTTAGATCGGGGAAGGAGAGCGGAGGGAGGTTACGTGACCACAGAAGGTATTTAGGAGTATAATTTTTTTCAAACTAAAACACTGTACTTAATATCTACATAAAACAGAGGGGATGCAAGTGATTTATAAATCTAACTTTACAACCACTTTAAATTTAACAAAGACAAAGGAGAGTGGAATCAAGGGGACAGTGGCTGATGTTGGCCCGATCATAATCCCACCCTGGAAATGACTGGACTATATCGGTACAGATAAACAACAATGAGAGGTTAAGTAAAAGAATTTATTACAAAGAAAGAAGTTACATGGTGTGCTTGTTAAAATTGCAAAAACAGAGGCTCGGAATTGCCCAAGAAACATCTGTTGTTACAGGGTATAGAATGGTCTGGTTCTCGACTAGTTTCGCGGTATTACCGCTTCCTCAGGAGGACCAATCTATGAGAAAGATAGTACATAATAATACAAATAATATGCATAAAAAATCATAATACAGCATGTAAAAGGACACCATAAGAGATAAATAGAGAAGTGGCTTACCCTATATCTAGGTGAATATGTGCGGCACCCAGCTGCCCAAACATAACTCCCCCGCGGCGGACAAGGGGGATTGTGCGAAATTCCCTGAATGGATAACAATCAATAGTTGAGGGATCTAATTGTTAGCTGGTTGGGGGTAAAAAAGGGGGGGGGGATAGTCGTTGGCATAAAAGAGGGAGATAATGAGGGGCAGGGGGGAGGAAGGGAAGGAGAGGAGAGAGGAGAAGGGCAAGAGGGGGAAGGGAAGTGGGGAAAGGAAAGGTTGGGATAGGGAGGGGAAAAAAGGAGGAGGGGGGGGGGAAGGGGGGGAAGAAGGGGAGGAAGGGGGGAAGGGGAGAAGGGAAAAAACAGGGAAGGAGGGGAGGGGAAGGGACAAGAGGGTTGTAGGGGGGGAGAAGGGGGGGGAGGGGGAGGGAAGGGAAGGAGGGGGGGGGAGAAAAACCAGGGAAGGGGAGGGTGGGAAGGGAACAGGAGGTAGGGGGGGAGATCAGGAAGGAAAAAACGAGAGGGGGGGGGAAAAGGGGGGGGGAAAGGGAGGAAACAAAAGGAGACAGACAGGGCATAGAACCGGGGAGGAAAGGAGGAGTAAAATTGCCCGCACCCTCGCTAGTGATATTGAGGCATAAATTAAAGCTTACCATAGAAGGGGTGATACGGTATCAAGCCATGTGGGGGCTTCTTGATAGCGCAGAGGTCGGATGGCCCGTAGGGGGCAGGAGCACCCACTATGTCCACCAAGTGGGGCACCAAGAGGGTACGTGGGTGTGGGAGCCCAACAATGTAAGGGGATGCCCACAGAGTGATGTAGAGGTCTGTCAATAAAAAGCGTATCGCATATAACATGAGATACAGGGTAGTATCCATGAAACGGTATCAATAATAGATAACGTGGGGTAAAGGGAAGTATCCAGGGTAAAATTAGGGACAAACGTACCCAAAGGATTCTCGGTAGAACAACGGAGGCGTCCCTTCCATCCAAGCCCACGTGTACAACCTTTGGTGGGGAGGGCCGCACTGCTCACCCAAAAGGCCTGAGGGCCCATTAAGTGAGCTCCCCAACCCAGAAACGGTCTCGACGCCGCCGTCTGGCGGCGTCTGACGTCACCATCTGGCGGCGCCCGACGCTGCCGGGTCAGTTTCTCCGCACTGCGCAGGTGCGCGACCAGCGCTCCTGCGCAAGCGCGTTCGAGGCGAGCCAATGGGCGGGGAGCCCTGGGCTCGACGAGAGCAAGCAGGGAATAGACGGTGACGTCATCCCTGCCAGGAGAAACACAAGTCCGCCGCTAGGGAGACATAGGCAGCCAGGAAACGCACCAGGCACCCAGGGATCGCCACAAAAATAAAACAACAATAGAACAAAGATAGAAAAGAAAATAAATACTGTAAAACAATTGCAAGTACAATTGGGTATAAGTGGCAGTGTAAATGCCGCAATAACAATTACGGTGTTTGGTAAACACTGAGGAAATTGACCCTCCATAGACGGCACAGATAACAAGGGGAATCCACTAACGGGAGCCATTATGTACAGTGAAGAGGGTGGTGCACTAAGAATGGTGGTAATAGAAGTGGGGAACCGCAGCCCTGGGCAATCACTGGACTGAGGGCACATTCTGGATGATGGGAAGTATGTGAACAGAACAGTGAGGAAAGTAAGAAAGTGAAAGGAATAGCGGAGAGTGAAGGACGAAAATTATAAATGGTGCATGAAGAGTGAAAAAGTGTATAGGTGTATCGTAAATGTGAGGGATAATGAAGGGTGATATAGTGTGATGACAACCCACAAAAAGGGGGTGGTTTCTGTGATTTGATGGGTGAAGAGTATCCCAAGAAGATTGAGTTGGGGATGTAATGACACATGAGGCAGATATCACCATACAGTGCTGCATGCAGATTGATACAAAATTAGTTGCAAACAATGCCATAATAAAGCAATATAATGGATTACATTCAAAGGAAGAATAGTTACTGTGGGTAAAAAATCAGCTAGGGATTATAACTGTGGGTAACACAAACAATCACAGTTGGGCCGGGAGGTTTCCGGTCCATAAAACACATACTCTTAGGTCAAGGTAGTGAGTTAAAAGCTGAATGACCCAACTAATAAAACATAGTAGGTTGAACCCTAAAGTCCAGCCTTAATATAATAAGATGGCTAAAAGAATGGCTGTATGGAGATGGTAGGTCTGCCTGAACCGTAATGGGAAGGTCCACATGTCTGAACCGTGTAGGAGGGGGCAACTACCAACGTAATCGATAATAGTTACACATAAAGAGTAGTAAACTTAAAATTAGAGGCACTCAGGGGAAAGAAAAAGGGGTGTATTATCCACCCAATGAATATGCACAAATTATGAGTATAGCCTCTTGTAAGCGAAAATATTAATTTGTTAGAAACGTACCATCATCCAAATTAATATACAAAGACAAAGGAGAGTGGAATCAAGGGGACAGTGGCTGATGTTGGCCCGATCATAATCCCACCCTGGAAATGACTGGACTATATCGGTACAGATAAACAACAATGAGAGGTTAAGTAAAAGAATTTATTACAAAGAAAGAAGTTACATGGTGTACTTGTTAAAATTGCAAAAACAGAGGCTCGGAATTGCCCAAGAAACATCTGTTGTTACAGGGTATAGAATGGTCTGGTTCTCGACTAGTTTCGCGGTATTACCGCTTCCTCAGGAGGACCAATCTATGAGAAAGATAGTACATAATAAAACAAACAATATGCATAAAAAATCATAATACAGCATGTAAAAGGACACCATAAGAGATAAATAGAGAAGTGGCTTACCCTATATCTAGGTGAATATGTGCGGCACCCAGCTGCCCAAACATAACTCTTTAAAACACTTTAAATTTAAATCAAACACAGAAATTTATATGTGACTAATACAAGAATATAAAGTGCTAATTGATTCAATGTCCATTCATACAGTTCATATGTGTATAGTCTCTCTTGTGCACTTGCAGTGAAAATCTTTCCGATAAAGTGCTATCCAATTACAGTGCTTGTTCTTCAAAACCAGTGCTTCAATTCACTCTAAAACAAAGTGCTCAAGCAAAAAAATCCTTCCTCCTCCTTCTCTGTGAAAAACACTCACCGATATTATGTGACACCTTTATAAGAAAAGAAGGTCTTAAGTGCTTATATACAAGCTGCCCCTCATCCAAGGCTCCAATTTGCAACCTCCTCTGTGGTATACCTCCAACCTTATTTCTCCAATGTCACCAGTTCGCAGAACATAGCATCAAGAGAGAAAACCACTGATAGTGTAATACTGTTTTTATTATTGCATAAAACCAACAGATTGCACATTTACATATTGTATAACAAATGGAGATCGAGCTTCAATGTTTTCTACTGGCACCTTTACCAATATGGCCATGTGTTTCACCGCAGCGGAAGAGATGTAGTGTGTGACCTGGGCCAACGTGTTACGTCCGCGTGACATCTTTAGGGGATACATGATCTATCTTAGTGATTGCACTATTTTCCCCTGGTGGGATTATAGGAAGGTGTAAAGCAGCTTTAAAATACTCTAAATTCTATACATTCTAAGAAGGAGTGCCATAAGCGCAAAATATTGGTCTGTTAAATACACCATTAAAAGAGTTTTGTTAAATCTGTTTGGTAAATGCAAAAAATACCATTGATCATGTCAGAAATTCAAAGTTGTCCTTTGTCCCGTGCACATATCCTGTGTTATCTCAAGGAATTATCTGATAGGATGCAGTCACTGATAATTTTCCATCTAGCTCAGTTGATTTTAATTCGACTTTCCTGATTGTATACAGGTTGATTGGATAGTTTAGGTATCCAAGTTGTTGAGCCAGGTGATGCTTACAGAACAACAAATGACTGTAATTTCAGCTGATTCAGCAGGAATCAACCAAAATACGAGTATCTATCTGGGCCTTTTGGAGGTATAGCAGGGAGGTCTTGCTGTTGGAGTATTCAAGACATAACAAATCCTACAGCTTACCATACATGTTACAATCTAACTATACACTCTCTGTACAATCAAGTTTTGATCTACCAATATTAGTAATATGACCTACCTAAACTATCCAATCAACCTGTATGCCATCAAGAAAGTCCTTGCACTACATACTCATTGGTAGATCTAACAAAGGTTGTACAATCCAATGTGTGGTAAGCGTGAAAGAGACTCGGGCTGTAGGAAGGAGCAAATGTATTTCCCCTAAGGGGCTCCAGAGGTCATTGCAAACCATTACCAATTGTACACTTAGGTCTCTAAAGTTTAAAGCCCCACACACTTACAGAAGGACCACATCTTCTCTCCAGATGGTAGCTAGGTCTATTCCTACCTGCCCTGACAACTGACTCTGTAACATTTTGAGAAAGTAATAGTATGTATATAACTCCATCAGCCCATCTCACAAATTTACTGAACACTTGTCTTGACACATTACACCTTTGGGGCACACAGGGAAGCCACTGTACTTCTCTTCACAAGCCTTTTCACACTGTAACCACAGGCTCAGTCCATAGGCAAGACTTTTACTGCAGCAGGCTCCAAAATGGAGACCCTGCCACTAAGAAGGAAACATGAAGTACTAACTGTTCCCTCACTACCAAGTTATCTGCCACTGTCCCCGCTTCCAGTGCTAGCTGACTGCTGCTCCTTCTTGTTACACACCATTGCTCCCCAACCATAGAGATTGACCTGAAGGTTTACTTGTAATGCATAACCTTATAGGGTTAACTTGGATCCACTTATTACTGTATGACCACTCGTCTCCTTAACCCACAGGGTTAAAAATGTTCAGTTTTTCCAGTTCTTTTAAATATACCATGAATACACCTCTTTAGAAATTCATTTGGTTCCCTTTTAAGTAATTCATACCAGGCAACTTTTTGTCAGGGATCAGCAGTGGGGATGGCCAAAGCAGCGTAGCTACACTCAGAAAACTAGGACTAAACCATATATATTTAAAATAAGATCTATTTACAATGAAGCCAAAATCATCCAAACACCAGCAGACAGCAAACCTAAAGATATGAATGAACCAAAAACACAGTGACAAAATAACTAAACAACAGAGTAACAAAAAGTCTAACTAGTGAACTAAGTACCGTATATACAATATATACAAATGGAGATCCCAGAAAAGCAGGGTAAATCTGGAGGTGCGGGGAACATATAGGAAGGGGGGAACCAAAACTGGGATCAGGAACAAGGGGGAATAGGAACAAGGCAGCAGGGTTAATGCCTCGTACACACAATCGGACATTCCAACAACAAAATCCTGGATTTATTTCCGACGGATGTTGGCTCAAACTTGTCTTGCATACACACGGTCGCACAAATGTTGTCGGAAATTCCGAACGTCAAGAACGCGTTGACGTACAACACGTACAACGAACCGAGAAAAATGAAGTTCAATAGCCAGTACGGCTCTTCTGCTTGATTCCGAGCATGCGTGGAATTTTGTGCGTTGGAATTGTGTATACACGATCAGAATTTCCGACAACGGTATTTTGTTGTCAGAAAATTTGAGAACAGCTCTCAAATTTTTGTTGTTGGAAATTTAGATAACAAATGTCCGATGGAGCCTACACACGGTCGGAATTTCCGACAACAAGCTCACATCGAACATTTGTTGTCAGAAATTCCGACCGTGTGTACGTAGCATTAAGGGTATAGGAGGTACAAGGCTAAGAGCATGGTCAAGGGCAGGACCAGGATAAACGGCTAGCAGTAGTGAGAGGAGGAACTAAATGCCCTCCCAGCAGCCAGCATCAGGTAGAAACTGATTACTGGGATCAGCTGGCTGCTGGGAGACACTCACTGATGAACACTGGAAGAACAACCTTCCGCTCTGGGAAGCACAGTTCCACCAGCAGGTGATCCAGGTCCTGACACATAATTTACTAAACATAATTCACTGAAGAAACTTTTCCACATGTTTAGAGAGCTTCACTGGAATACAAGTATCGTTTCAGATAACATAGATTCCTTCTCTGCTACATAGAACAACTGGCTGTGCTGGTAAAGTCTGCTCTCAGCCCACTCTAATGGTGCTGCCCATACCTTATTTAGTAAAGTCCTTTTAGATCACAAGTACATGCTGATGGAACCTTGAAATGACTCCTGCTGAGGGGTAGTTCTTCAAGCAAGTAGTTCACATGAAGCAGACAGGTCCTCTCACAACTCTTCCCATCTCAGGCAGTGACCACGAGACTACTCTTCCCCTGTATTTATGCCCGCCCAAAACAAAGTCATACAGACATCAGGGAAAGAAGCATAGAAATCTTAACCAGCCAACCAGAAATTAAAGTTACAGAACACACAAGTATACTTTTAACAACAGAACACATTAAAGTGGACACCTGCCTACAAACCTACCAGGTCCCACCTATTACTAAAATACCGCTCTTGGGTGGATGATTTTTTTATGTCTTGAAACAATTTTTTTGAGGAGGAAGGGAGGAGAAATTAATTAGATAGCTCACATGGGCTTTCTAGGCATCACTGCCTACTATTACCCATGTATCACTTCTGTTAAAGTAGGAGTCCATTAAATGCTAACTATATTTAAACCTGCTCCCACCCCCAATTCCAACTACCCTGTAAAGGAAAGATGTCTGTACTTATCCATTATAAAGACGCTATGGTCCGGTCACATGGTCTCTCCAGCGGTTGGCTTCAGTGATTAGGAGAGATCACCAACAATGGCTGCAAAGTTTGAGCGGTGATGGACAGAGAAAGGAAGACCAACTTGTTTAGGAGGAAAGCCGTGCCACGTCCAATAGTACATAAACACAAGAAGGAGTTCCCCTAGGTGGACTTTCCCGGCACTTGCATAACAGAGAAAAATTAGAAATAGAAACTATAATACATCATAAAAGAATATATATTTTATTCAATTGGAAAATACAAATGTTAAAAACAAAGTGGATATTATAGGTAACAAAGCAGTACTACTTAGTAAACACAATAGACAATCAAGCAGTAGGCAATGATGAAAAGAATCCAGAAAACTCTTTTCAAGCCCGACGCGTTTCGGGGTATTTAATGTTTCTAAGGTCCTTCTTCAGGGGCATGGTTGAAAAGAGGGGTTCATCTAAGTTGATTGAAAAAAATAAGAAAATAAGAGTGTGTAGACAAGGGTCAAATAATGAAAAGGTTGTCACTAGATATCCAATAGGGGGTTTGAATGATCCATTGATCACCTACCTGGAAGAGTTCCATTAACTGCTTGTGGGAGAAGGTTTAAAACGAAAAACCACTGAGAGAGAGCAGGGTGTGGAGGAGGGCAGTTATGATGTAACAGGTGTAGGTGCTTTTTTTAGATGGTATAAGCTGCAGGAAGGTAAGCAGCAATCTCCATAGAGGAGTATGACACTGTGCCCATCCCGCCCGACCCGGGCATGCGCAAGCCAGAGCGGTATGCTGAGGTCACAGGAAGGCGCCCCTATAAAATGAAAGATTAAGGTACCTTAACAGGAGTTCAATGTATGTAAATGAATGCAAAAATGACAGACCAAATTGGTATGAAAAAAATATATATATTTTATATTAAAGTGCCTGTTGTCAAATTTACACATATAGGTGACAAAATAGTTAAAGCAGTGCAACAGGAGAGGCACTGAATGTAAGTTCAAGAATGATATACCTTATAGAAAGCTGGGGTAATAAAAGTATATATGTGTATATATGATAATTAATAAACAGATTTATGCATTATATAAAGAAAATTAATAACTAGAAATATATATTGAAAATATATGTCCAAAAGAGTACATAAATCGTAAAGGATTTTATGGTTAAAAAGCTGAAGTACTGTGGACAGAATTGGCATAGTGGTATGTAGTCCGTATGTCAAAAACCAATGTGGAGCTAAGAAAGCCATATGTATAAATTCCCCATAGCCTGCAGGAAATGGAATAGAGCCATGGCAGGTTAGGAAGTGGTAAAAAGGCAAAAACAATACAACCGTATAGCTAAAGATGAATAAATACTGAGAAAGAAAGTATAATGCATTTATAATAATGGTCTTTGAGAAGGAGGAGAATGAGAAAGAAGTAAATAGACATACCTATAGAGGACAAAAATGTGAACACGGCCAACCACGCAATCCTGCATCCGGCATATAGAGCGCTTTGGCAGGGGATGAGTGGGGCCGGTTTAAGTATTGGACGGGCTCCAATCAGCTGGCGTCAAAAAGACGCACAGCTGTGTAGTGGAGGCCGTCAGCTGGGACGCCTAATTAAAACCTCCCGAAGTGAGGGTGCGCGGCGCTGCCCCTACCGCGCATGCGCGAGCGCACTGACGTTGGAGCGACGTCGCGCACACCCGCTCCACCGACACGGAAGTGCCCATCCGGCGAACTGGGCATGCTCGCCGGAGTGGCAACATGGAGGCGGTGGGCGTAAGGTAGAACAACGCCCAACAACCTCCCTGAGCGCCGCCCCAGGGAAACAATTCTGGGGCGGTTTTCCGTGCCGGGCAACCGCTCTGGCTGCACGCGCCTCGGGGGGGGCGGGGAGTGGGAGAATTGGCCAAAAAAAAAGAAAAGCATCTGGGAATATAAACCCACTAGGTGAGGTAGGAATAACACAACCAAAAAAAAGAGCATGGGAAAGTAAAAATAAATTATAAAGATTCAGAGCAACCTAAAACGGTAATCATACAGAAGTTAGTATATAGAATTTAAACGTTAGCCCTGCTAGATCTCAGTGGCTTCAATGGAAGTATACAGAGAAAGGACTGGGACATGTCACAGAGTATCGATTCTTTTACAAGAAAGGGCAGACAGAATCGGATGTTTAACAGTATATTGGTAGAGTGTACAAAAGGATTGGTGGCATAACAGGCAGAATGATCTCTTTATACAAGACAATATAATAAGCAGAAACACCAACAAAAACATCCAATGGAGAATTTGGCATTGGACGACAAAGGCATTAATGCAGGTTAGGATACATACCGTATCCTAACCTGCATTAATGCCTTTGTCGTCCAATGCCAAATTCTCCATTGGATGTTTTTGTTGGTGTTTCTGCTTATTATATTGTCTTGTATAAAGAGATCATTCTGCCTGTTATGCCACCAATCCTTTTGTACACTCTACCAATATACTGTTAAACATCTGATTCTGTCTGCCCTTTCTTGTAAAAGAATCGATACTCTGTGACATGTCCCAGTCCTTTCTCTGTATACTTCCATTGAAGCCACTGAGATCTAGCAGGGCTAACGTTTAAATTCTATATACTAACTTCTGTATGATTACCGTTTTAGGTTGCTCTGAATCTTTATAATTTATTTTTACTTTCCCATGCTCTTTTTTTTTTGGTTGTGTTATTCCTACCTCACCTAGTAGGTTTATATTCCCAGATGCTTTTCTTTTTTTTGGCCAATTCTCCCACTCCCCGCCCCCCCCCCCCCGAGGCGCGTGCAGCCAGAGCGGTTGCCCGGCACGGAAAACCGCCCCAGAATTGTTTCACTGGGGCGGCGCTCAGGGAGGTTGTTGGGCGTTGTTCTACCTTACGCCCACCGCCTCCATGTTGCCACTCCGGCGAGCATGCCCAGTTCGCCAGGTGGGCACTTCCGTGTCGGTGGGGCGGGTGTGCGCGACGTCGCTCCAACGTCAGTGCGCTCGCGCATGCGCGGTAGGGGCGGCGCCGCGCACCCTCACTTCGGGAGGTTTTAATTAGGCGTCCCAGCTGACGGCCTCCACTACACAGCTGTGCGTCTTTTTGACGCCAGCTGATTGGAGCCCGTCCAATACTTAAACCGGCCCCACTCATCCCCTGCCAAAGCGCTCTATATGCCGGATGCAGGATTGCGTGGTTGGCCGTGTTCACATTTTTGTCCTCTATAGGTATGTCTATTTACTTCTTTCTCATTCTCCTCCTTCTCAAAGACCATTATTATAAATGCATTATACTTTCTTTCTCAGTATTTATTCATCTTTAGCTATACGGTTGTATTGTTTTTGCCTTTTTACCACTTCCTAACCTGCCATGGCTCTATTCCATTTCCTGCAGGCTATGGGGAATTTATACATATGGCTTTCTTAGCTCCACATTGGTTTTTGACATACGGACTACATACCACTATGCCAATTCTGTCCACAGTACTTCAGCTTTTTAACCATAAAATCCTTTACGATTTATGTACTCTTTTGGACATATATTTTCAATATATATTTCTAGTTATTAATTTTCTTTATATAATGCATAAATCTGTTTATTAATTATCATATATACACATATATACTTTTATGACCCCAGCTTTCTATAAGGTATATCAATCTTGAACTTACATTCAGTGCCTCTCCTGTTGCACTGCTTTAACTATTTTGTCACCTATATGTGTAAATTTGACAACAGGCACTTTAATATAAAATATATATATTTTTTTCATACCAATTTGGTCTGTCATTTTTGCATTCATTTACATACATTGAACTCCTGTTAAGGTACCTTAATCTTTCATTTTATAGGGGCGCCTTCCTGTGACCTCAGCATACCGCTCTGGCTTGCGCATGCCCGGGTCGGGTGGGATGGGCACAGTGTCATACTCCTCTATGGAGATTGCTGCTTACCTTCCTGCAGCTTATACCATCTAAGAAAAGCACCTACACCTGTTACATCATAACTGCCCTCCTCCACACCCTGCTCTCTCTCAGTGGTTTTTCGTTTTAAACTTCCTCCCACAAGCAGTTAATGGAACTCTTCCAGGTAGGTGATCAATGGATCATTCAAACCCCCTATTGGATATCTAGTGACAACCTTTTCATTATTTGACCCTTGTCTACACACTCTTATTTTCTTATTTTTTTCAATCAACTTAGATGAACCCCTCTTTTCAACCATGTCCCTGAAGAAGGACCTTAGAAACATTAAATACCCCGAAACGCGTCGGGCTTGAAAAGAGTTTTCTGGTTTCTTTTCATCATTGCCTACTGCTTGATTGTCTATTGTGTTTACTAAGTAGTACTGCTTTGTTACCTATGATATCCACTTTGTTTTTAACATTTGTATTTTCCAATTGAATAAAATATATATTCTTTTATGATGTATTATAGTTTCTATTTCTAATTTTTCTCTGTTATGCAAGTGCCGGGAAAGTCCACCTAGGGGAACTCCTTCTTGTGTTTAAGTTTGAGCGGTGAGGTCACCCATAGGTTTACTATGGGGCATCAGTTGTAAGCTGTCCCTCCTCTACACTGAAGCTGGCGCTGGAAGCTGATCATGTGACTGTATCAGAGCACCTTCAGAATAGGTAAGTATAGACATCTTTCCTTTACCGGGTAGTTAGGATAGACTTAGAACAGGGGTGGGAGCAGGTTTAAGTATAGTTAGTAGTTGACTGGACCTCCATTTTAATTGCTCTGTCTCTTGGCCCTAACCCTCTTGCCAATCAGGTAAAAAGCATCCCATGCTTCCAACCAACCCTCTCTTATGCCCCGTACACACGATCGGACATTCCGACAACAAAATCCATGGATTTTTTCGATGGATGTTGGCTCAAACTTGTCTTGCATACACACGGTCACACAAATCTTGTTGGAAATTCCGAACGTCGAGAACGCGGTGATGTACAACACATACAACGAGCTGAGAAAAATGAAGTTCAAGAGGCTAGTGCGGCTCTTCTGCTTGATTTTGAGCATGCGTGGAAATTTGTGCGTCGGAATTGCGTACACACGAAACAGAATTTACGACAACGGATTTTGTTGTCGGAAAATTTGAGATCCAGATCTCAAATTTTGTGTGACGGAAATTCCGATAGAAAATGTCCGATGGAGCCTACACACGGTCGGAATTTCCGACAACAAGCTCCCATCAAACATTTTTCGTCAGAAAAGCCGACTGTGTGTATGGGGCATTACTGTTCATCAGCTCTTAACCCAATTTTTCTGCTTCTGAACTAATGCTTTGATTCTAGTTGCAGGTCAAACTTTCAAACAACCCAACCATCATCCTAACGCCAATATGATTATTATGCTTTTTCCAGGTAGAAACTAGAAGTTTGTTTAGTTGTAGATAGACCTGAATTCTAGATCTGTACCCATGCAGTCGTTTAATGCTGGTCCTGACCAAACTGGATCAATACCACAAAAAATTCAATACAAAATGGAGAATACTTTAATAGTTTCTTAGATAACTCAATGGTCTTTTAAAAGGAGCCTATTATTGCTTTCATCTTTTTCATGAATGGTATCAGCGGGACTCTGAACAACCATTGACAGCACTTTCATGAAATTGCTTTAATCTGATGTTTGTGTCCCAAATTTTTTTACATTTTCTCTTCTATTTTTGAGAGTTCTAAAGGAATGATATCAATTAAAGTAATGTATTTACAACAGCGTCCATGTAGGCAGGTTAAAAGCAAACCCAGGGCAATTAGAAAAGTTTAAACCTAACATATGTAGGACAAAGCTCAGTGTAAAACATTATTTAAATGTACAGTACATGTTTCTGCATTGTTTTCCCTAGAGCCTTTATAGACTTTTTGATTGTGAAGGTGGACACACCCCCTCCACCAGCACCCCATTATGATATTCTGGTACCCCAACAACGAATCATCCAGGCTGGTACAGCAACATAAAAATACTGAAGTCAGAGGATCAATATCACAGCCAGACTAATAGCATCTTCAGAAAAAAAGTCAGAAATGGAAGCAAACTTGTTCTTCCCCATTTTGGATTCTTTTAAAGCAAGACTCTGCTTCCACATAGTCAAATGGCAATTCTTCCCTTGCCTGCTTCTGTTTGCAACAGTGGCAGTTGGTGGTATAACAGCCATTCCCCCCGGTCGGTCACCAGCCCCGTACTTACCCCATCTAGGCCGCGGGCAGCTTTTACTCCGGGCGGCAGATTCACCCTTTGTCTCCTCCTCCTGGGCTTCACGGTGGCTTCCCCTGCATCTCCCCCCTCTTCCTCCTAGGTGGCCAATAGGATTGCTTCTCCTCTCAGCCAATCGGGTGATGGGTCTCAGGACCCACTTCCTAATTGGCCGGGAGGAGAATCAGGAAGACAATAGCGAATAATAATTCCCTATTGTCACACAACTGGGTGGGCTCTGGGCACAGTACTCTGTGCCCTGAGCCCACCCTTTTTTGAAGCCAATTAGAGCTTCAGGCTCTAATTGCGTGCTTCTAAAAAAAAAAAAAAAAAAAAACCCCATTGGAATCAATTTGTCCGGCGCCCTGTATGTAGATTATAGGGGCCGGACGCAAGGATAGGGGGGCGTTGCCCCTGTGCCCCATATGGATGGGCTGCCACTGGTTAGTAACCCTGTGTGCCCAATTGCTTACCCAGCCAGGGAGGTGTCATTAGTGGAGGGGATATCAGCGGGAGAGGGTGACTGCAGTATGAGTTGTGTCCATGGGCTATCAGGGCTCTTTTCATCCTAACTGAGGAGGATCTAAATCGCTGGACGATGTGATTGATATTAGATTTACATCAGATCTAATGAGCAGGGCCCTCTGATTCCTTCTGTATTGAATTGTATTGTAACTGTACGGTTTGCCTTAACGTTGTAAAGCACTGTTGGCTTTTATAAATCCCGTATTATAATAATAATAATATTAAAGGGTAACTCCACTTTTGTGGGGAAAAAAAAAGCAAAGAAAAAGAAAAAATAATATAGCGTGTACAATTGCGATAAAAGTCATATTGTAATTGAATGTTATTAACCACTTAAGGACCGCCTCACGCCGATGTACGTCGGCAAGGCGGCACGGGCAGGCAAAATCACGTACATGTACGTGATTTGCCTCCCGCGGGTGGGGGGTCCGATCGGACCCCCCCCGCCGCCCGAGGCGGTCCCGTTTTGTTCCCCGGCGATCGGAGACGAGGGGGAGGCCATCCGTTCGTGGCCCCCCCCCCCCTCGCGATCGCCGCCGGCCAATGGGAACACTCCTTTGCTGCTGTATGCTAAACAGCAGCAAAGGAAGTGATGTCATCTCTCCTCGGCTCGGTAGTTTCCGTTCCGGCCCGAGGAGAGACGACATGTGAGTGAGTGCACCAACACACACACACACACAGTAGAACATGCCAGGCATACAAAACACCCCGATCCCCCCCCGATCGCCCCCCGATCCCCCCCCGATCACCCCCCCCCCCGTCACAAACTGACACCAGCAGTTTTTTTTTTTTTTTTTTCTGATTACTGCTAGGTGTCAGTTTGTGACAGTTACTGTGTTAGTACAGTTACTGTTACCCCCCTGTAGGTCTAGGGTACCCCCCTAACCCCCCCTAATAAAGTTTTAACCCCTTGATCACCCCCCCCGTCACCAGTGTCGCTAAGCGATCATTTTTCTGATCGCTGTATTAGTGTCGCTGGTGACGCTAGTTAGTGAGGACAATATTTAGGTTCGCCGTCAGCGTTTTATAGCGTCAGGGACCCCCATATACTATCTAATAACTGTTTTAACCCCTTGATTGCCCCCTAGTTAACCCTTTCACCACTGATCACCGTATAACCGTTATGGTTGATGCTGGTTAGTTTGTTTATTTTTTATAGTGTCAGGGCACCCACCGTTTATTACCGAATAAAGGTTTAGCCCCCTGATCACCCGGCGGTGATATGCGTTGCCCCAGACAGCGTCAGATTAGCGCCAGTACCGCTAACACCCACGCACGCAGCATGCGCCTCCCTTAGTGGTATAGTAACTGATCGGATCAATATCCGATCCGATCAGATCTATACTAGCGTCCCCAGCAGTTTAGGGTTCCCAAAAACGCAGTGTTAGCGGGATCAGCCCAGATACCCGCTAGCACCTGCGTTTTGCGCCTCCGCCCAGCCCACCCAAGTGCAGTATCGATCGATCACTGTCACTTACAAAACACTAAACGCATAACTGCAGCGTTCGCAGAGTCAGGCCTGATCCCTGCGATTGCTAACAGTTTTTTTGGTAGCATTTTGGTGAACTGGCAAGCACCAGCCCCAGGCAGCGTCAGGTTAGCGCCAGTACCGCTAACACCCACGCACGCACCGTACACCTCCCTTAGTGGTATAGTATCTGAACGGATCAATATCTAATCCGATCAGATCTATACTAGCGTCCCCAGCAGTTTAGGGTTCCCAAAAACGCAGTGTTAGCGGGATCAGCCTAGATACCTGCTAGCACCTGCGTTTTGCCCCTCCGCCCGGCCCAGCCCAGCCCACCCAAGTGCAGTATCGATCGATCACTGTCACTTACAAAACACTAAACGCATAACTGCAGCGTTCACAGAGTCAGGCCTGATCCCTGCGATCGCTAACAGTTTATTTGGTAGTGTTTTGGGGAACTGGCAAGCACCAGTCCCAGGCAGCGTCAGGTTAGCGCCAGTACCGCTAACACCCACGCACGCACCGTACACCTCCCTTAGTGGTATAGTATCTGAACGGATCAATATCTGATCCGATCAGATCCATACTAGCGTCACCAGCAGTTTAGGGTTCCCAAAAACGCAGTGTTAGCGGGATCAGCCCAGATACCTGCTAGCACCTGCGTTTTGCCCCTCCGCCCGGCCCAGCCCAGCCCACCCAAGTGCAGTATCGATCGATCACTGTCACTTACAAAACTCTAAACGCATAACTGCAGCGTTCGCAGAGTCAGGCCTGATCCCTGCGATCGCTAACAGTTTTTTTGGTAGCGTTTTGGGGAACTGGCAAGCACCAGCGGCGTAGTACACCCCGGTCGTAGTCAAACCAGCACTGCAGTAACACTTGGTGACGTGGCGAGTCCCATAATTGCAGTTCAAGCTGGTGAGGTGGCAAGCACAAGTAGTGTCCCGCTGCCACCAAAAAGACAAACACAGGCCCGTCGTGCCCATAATGCCCTTCCTGCTGCATTCGCCAATCCTAATTGGGAACCCACCGCTTCTGCAGCGCCCGTACTTCTCCCATTCACATCCCCAACCAAATGCAGTCGGCTGCATGAGAGGCATTTTTATGTCCTCCCGAGTACCCCTACCCAGCGAACCCCCCCAAAAAAGATGTTGTGTCTGCAGCAAGCGCGGATATAGGCGTGACACCCGCTATTATTGTCCCTCCTGTCCTGACAATCCTGGTCTTTGCATTGGTGAATGTTTTGAACGCTACCATGCACTAGTTGAGTATTAGCGTAGGGTACAGCATTGCACATACTAGGCACACTTTCACAGGGTCTCCCAAGATGCCATCGCATTTTGAGAGACCCGAACCTGGAACCGGTTACAGTTATAAAAGTTAGTTACAAAAAAAGTGTAAAAAAATATATATATATAAAATAAAAAAAAATAGTTGTCCTTTTATTGTTCTCTCTCTCTCTATTCTCTCTCTCTATTGTTCTGCTCTTTTTTACTGTATTCTATTCTGCAATGTTTTATTGTTATTGTTATTGTTATTTTGTTTTATCATGTTTGTTTTTCAGGTATGTAATTATTTATACTTTACTGTTTACTGTGCTTTATTGTTAACCATTGTTAACCATTTTTTTGTCTTCAGGTACGCCATTCACGACTTTGAGTGGTTATACCAGAAGGATGCCTGCAGGTTTAGGTATCATCTTGGTATCATTCTTTTCAGCCAGCGGTCGGCTTTCATGTAAAAGCAATCCAAGTGGCTAATTAGCCTCTAGACTGCTTTTACAAGCCGTGGGAGTGAATGCCCCCCCCCCCCCCCACCGTCTTCCGTGTTTTTCTCTGGCTCTCCTGTCTCAACAGGGAACCTGAGAATGCAGCCGGTGATTCAGCCAGCTGACCATAGAGCTGATCAGAGACCAGAGTGGCTCCAAATATCTCTATGGCCTAAGAAACCGGAAGCTACGAGCATTTCATGACTTAGATTTCGCCGGATGTAAATAGCGCCATTGGGAAATTGGGGAAGCATTTTATCACACCGATCTTGGTGTGGTCAGATGCTTTGAGGGCAGAGGAGAGATCTAGGGTCTAATAGACCCCAATTTTTTCAAAAAAGAGTACCTGTCACTACCTATTGCTATCATAGGGGATATTTACATTCCCCGAGATAACAATAAAAATGATTAAAAAAAAAAAATATGAAAGGAACAGTTTAAAAGTAAGATTAAAAAAGCAAAAAAATAATAAAGGAAAAAAAAAAAAGCACCCCTGTCGCCCCCTGCTCTCGCGCTAAGGCGAACGCAAACGGCGGTCTGTCGTCAAACGTAAACAGCAATTGCACCATGCATGTGAGGTATCACCGCGAAGGCCAGATCGAGTGCAGTAATTTTTCCAGTAGACCTCCTCTGTAAATCTAAAGTAGTAACCTGTAAAGGCTTTTAAAGGCTTTTAAACATGTATTTATTTTGTTGCCACTGCACGTTTGTGCGCAATTTTAAAGCATGTCATGTTTGGTATCCATGTACTCGGCCTAAGATCATCTTTTTTATTCATCAAACATTTGGGCAATATAGTGTGGTTTAGTGCATTAAAATTTAAAAAAAGTGTGTTTTTTCCCCAAAAAATGCGTTTGAAAAATCGCTGCGCAATTACTGTGTGAAAAAAAAAATGAAACACCCACCATTTTAATCTGTAGGGCATTTGCTTTAAAAAAATATATAATGTTTGGGGGTTCAAAGTAATTTTTTTGCAAAAAAAAAATAACTTTTTCATGTAAACAATAAGTGTCAGAAAGGGCTTTGTCTTCAAGTGGTTAGAAGAGTGGGTGATGTGTGACATAAGCTTCTAAATGTTGTGCATAAAATGCCAGGACAGTTCAAAACCCCCCCAAATGACCCCATTTTGGAAAGTAGACACCCCAAGCTATTTGCTGAGAGGCATGTCGAGTCCATGGAATATTTTATATTGCGACACAAGTTGCGGGAAAGAGACAAATTTTTTTTTTTTTTTTTTTTGCACAAAGTTGTCACTAAATGATATATTGCTTAAACATGCCATGGAAATATGTGAAATTACACCCCAAAATACATTCTGCTGCTTCTCCTGAGTACGGGGATACCACATGTGTGAGACTTTTTGGGAGCCTAGTCGCGTAGGGGACCCCGAAAACCAAGCACCGCCTTCAGGCTTTCTAAGGGCGTGAATTTTTGATTTCACTCTTCACTGCCTATCACAGTTTCGGAGGCCATGGAATGCCCAGGTGGCACAAAACCCCCCCCAAATGACCCCATTTTGGAAAGTAGACACCCCAAGCTATTTGCTGAGAGGTATAGTGAGTATTTTGCAGACCTCACTTTTTGTCACAAAGTTTTGAAAATTGAAAAAAGAAAAAAAAAAATGTTTTTTCTTGTCTTTCTTCATTTTCAAAAACAAATGAGAGCTGCAAAATACTCACCATGCCTCTCAGCAAATAGCTTGGGGTGTCTACTTTCCAAAATGGGGTCATTTGGGGGGGTTTTGTGCCACCTGGGCATTCCATGGCCTCCGAAACTGTGATAGGCAGTAAAGAGTGAAATCAAAAATTTTCACCCTTAGAAATCCTGAAGGCAGTGATTGGGTCTCGGGGTCCCGTACGCGGCTAGGCTCCCAAAAAGTCCCACACATGTGGTATCCCCATACTCAGGAGAAGCAGCTAAATGTATTTTGGGGTGCAATTCCACATATGCCCATGGCCTGTGTGAGCAATATATCATTTAGTGACAACTTTATGAAAAAAAAAAAAAAAGTGTCACTTTCCCGCAACTTGTGTCAAAATATAAAATATTCCATGGACTCAATATGCCTCTCAGCAAATAGCTTGGGGTGTCTACTTTCCAAAATGGGGTCATTTTGGGGGGTTTTGTGCCACCTGGGCATTCCATGGCCTCCGAAACTGTGATAGGCAGTGAAGAGTGAAATCAAAAATTTACACCCTTAGAAATCCTGAAGGCGGTGATTGGTTTTCGGGGCCCCGTACGCGGCTAGGCTCCCAAAAAGTCCCACACATGTGGTATCCCCATACTCAGGAGAAGCAGCTGAATGTATTTTGGGGTGCAATTCCACATAGGCCCATGGCCTGTGTGAGCAATATATCATTTAGTGACAACTTTTTGTAAATATTTTTTTTTTTTTTTTTTTGTCATTTTTCAATCACTTGGGACAAAAAAAATAAATATTCAATGGGTTCAACATGCCTCTCAGCAATTTCCTTGGGGTGTCTACTTTCCAAAATGGGGTCATTTGGGGGGGTTTTGTACTGCCCTGCCATTTTAGCACCTCAAGAAATGACATAGGCAGTCATAAACTAAAAGCTGTGTAAATTACAGAAAATGTACCCTACCTATAACTTTTGCGCAAACCAATAAATATACGCTTATTGACATTTTTTTTACCAAAGACATGTGGCCGAACACATTTTGGCCTAAATGTATGACTAAAATTTAGTTTATTGGATTTTTTTTTATAACAAAAAGTAGAAAATATCATTTTTTTTCAAAATTTTCGGTCTTTTTCCGTTTATAGCGCAAAAAATAAAAACCGCAGAGGTGATCAAATACCATAAAAAAAAAGCTCTATTTGTGGGAAGAAAAGGATGCAAATTTCGTTTGGGTACAGCATTGCATGACCGCACAATTAGCAGTTAAAGCGACGCAGTGCCAAATTGGAAAAAGACCTCTGGTCCTTAGGCAGCATAATGGTCCGGGGCTCAAGTGGTTAAAAAATGCCTTTCCTTTTCAATCTGCAGCCGCTGTCATTTTCTATAAATGCAATGTAATATGGCTACATGGAGGCGTTCTGTACACAGAATGTGTACTGACCACTCCCCAGAAATACAATTTGCTGCTTGTGTGATTGGCTCACCAATTTTCCCAGAAGTCTGCCTAAGATACAAGTCAGATTTCAGGCATCCCCTGCAACAAAAATGACATTTTTGGTGAGATACTTCCAATAGGAACACGTCTAAAGGGATGCAGGCCCATCAGCTTTCCTCATTAGTGCCCTGCAGCTGCACAGCTGACTGATAATTATAAAACCACTCCCATTACACCTACTAAACACAGAGGAACACACATGGAATTCTTCAGAATAACAAAAGGTAGGAATCTGTAACAAAGATTGTTATAATCCTTGCCATGTACATAGATCACCCAGAGGGGAATGTTTTTTCCTCAACAAAAGTGGAGTTACCCTTTAACTGAACAATTAATACTTTGTATTTGTTTATTTATTGTGGCATTGTTAATTTTGCAGGGTTTTTGTTTTGTACAGGCGTTTTTGCAAAGCACTTTTTCAACAGATTCTATGTTTATATGCTTTTTAAAACTTTTTTGTGTAGCAATGAGGGGTATTATGTACCCCTTAATAATTTATGTGGGGAGGGAGTTGGATATCTGGGGACTGCCTCATTTTAAAGGGGCTTCCGGATTCCCCATATCCATCAGGCCAGGGATGTGGGGATTAGGCCCCCTGTCCCAATCAACATGGGGAATGTTTAGGGCATGTGGCCAGGTATGAATGTGTGCAATTTTAAACAGCCTGCAGGTGGCATAAAGCTTTGATTAACATTGATACCGCCACTAAATAAATCACTTTCCACTGCAGTAACCAGAGGTTTAGGCAGGTGGGTGAACTAGCCAAATCTGAAGATTTCACTCGTTTGGCGAACTACAAACAGCTTGGGTTCTGGTCGTCAGCTCATCCCAAGTTACCACCAGAAAACCTACCCAGTCATCATTAGAGAAACAAGTATTTTATTTAAAAAATGGCAATTATATGCATGTGGAGTAGGGACCTTAGACTGTAAGCTACTCGGGGGCACTGAACATTCAATATATATGCAAACACCTGTGTAAATTGTGGGCCCTATAAAAAAACTTTAATAATTAAAAAATAAATGTTTGTAAACGAATGTAATGCTTCCCTCTTGGGTTCAAACCTTTTTTTACTTTAGATAATGATAACAATAAGGATGATATACACCAGAATGAGTTAAATCAATAAAAGTTTACTCAATAGAGAATGGAGAAAGAACCATGTGATTACAAATCCTGTATTTTATTATTTTCTCTTGTTTATGTATAAAACCAATAAAAGATTTTGAAAGGAAATGGAGAAAGAACCAAAGGATAAACTCAAGCTCAACTCCAACAAAAGTTATTTTATATAAAGTATTATTAGTAGCAAGAATAACTATCACCTTTATAGTTCAAACATTAGACAATGCACCCTAAATACCAGATAAGAGGATATAATGTCTATGTGGAAGGACTACAGGAGAGCAAAAGAATGACTACTTTAAATGTCAGACCCTTCTCTACTGCTTTCCCCACATAAGATTCAGCAAAATAACAGATAAAAAAAATATAACTCCAGCAAACAGTAACTATAGCCCAATTCAACCTGCTCTTTAACCGTTTCAGCCCCAGAAGATTTTACCCCCTTCCTGACCAGAGCACTTTTTACAATTTGGCACTGCGTCGCTTTAACTGACAATTGCGCGGTTGCTCGACACTGTACCCGAACAAAATTTGCGCCCTTTTTTTTCCCACGAATAGAACTTTCTTTTGGTGGTATTTGATCACCTCTGCGGTTTTTATTTTGCGCTATAAAAAAAAAGAGCGACATTTAAAAAAAAAAAAACAATATTTTTTACTTTTTGCTATAATAAATATCCCCAGAAGTTTTTAAAAAAAACAAATTTCTTCATCAGTTCAGGCCAATATATATTCTTCTACATATTTTTGGTAAAAAAAAAAATTGCAATAAGCGTATATTGATTGGTTTGTGCAAAAGTTATTATAAGTTAAATAGTTTTGCAAACTATGGGAAAGATTTATGGCATTTTTATTTTTTTTATTTTACTAGTAATGGCAGTGATCTATATTTTTAGCGGTACTGCTACATTATGCAAACAGATCAGAGACTTTTGACACTTTTTTGGGACCATTGGCATTTGCACAGCGATCAGTGCTATACAAAATGCACTGATTACTGTGTAAATGTCACTGGCAGGGAAGGGGTTAACACTAGGGGGTGATTAAGGGGTTAAATGTGTGTTCCCTCAGCATGTTCTAACTGTGTGAGGATGTGAGTAACTAGGAGAGGAGCCATATAGTTTTTCCTACTTCGTAGGAAGAAACAATAACGATGGCAGGGAAGGGGTTAACACTAGGGGGTGATTAAGGGGTTAAATGTGTGTTCCCTCAGCATGTTCTAACTGTGTGAGCATGTGAGTAACTAGGAGAGGAGCCATATAGTTTTTCCTACTTCGTAGGAAGAAACGATATGGCTCCTCTCCTCTGACAGCACAGGGATTTGTGTGTTTACACACACGAATCCCCGTGCTGGCGCTCATGCATGCGATCACGCATGGCAAGCCGTGATTGTGCCCGCCGGCCACCCACATCAGGTCCCCCGCCGTGCAGCCGGCACGCGCGCACCCTCTGGTCGCCGAAAACGGGTAGGACGTACCTGTAAGGGATTTCGCCCAGGAGAGCCATTGTGCCGCAGTATATCTGCATGACACGCAAGTGGTTAAAGAGAGTTCTTTGTGAAAAGCAGCTTTGATGATTTCAGCAACAATTCCCTAAGTGGAGAGGGAAGTAATGGTAGTCCAGTGTTGTGTGAAAATCCGGTTAATCTTCAGCTAACTTTTTAGTACCTTATTGCATGCAAAGAATACTTCCTGCTAAAATAGAATCGCTGTTCCAACAGATTATGTGTAGCAAGTAAACAATATTCCTGTTTAACCAGAATTGTAATTTGAATTTGCAGTGATCACTCATACACTGGTATTAAGGTTTGTGGAACTACAAGCAATAGCAGATCAATGAATGGCAGGGATGTCTGTGTATAGTGTCCATGATATACTGGAGCAAATCTGGGCATTAAAGATGACAGAAAGTGTAGGAAATAAAGATGTTTATACACAGTGTCTGTTAAATTGGGCAATCACCCGCTCACCACACTGGAACAGGAGACGAGGATGACAATGATGAAGATGATTAAGACTCTGATGAGGATGATGATGATCCCTCAACTGTATGGCTCAAGGGATGACCTCCGGCCTCCGCCGCTCCACTCCATGGCTCACACCGATCTGATCACTCTGCAGGGTGGATTGGACAAGAGCGACCTCCGGGCCACTGCCAAACAGTGCAAAGAGACTGTCCACAGATGTCCTTCCAGATATCTGCTGGGTAAATCTGGTAAAGTAGGCCGCAGCAGCTGCAGCTTCTCAGTAGCAGATTCCCTGCACACAGATCCACGCCGGTCCCAAGGAAGTGCACCAGGACCCAGCCTTGCTTCTTATAGTCCCTCCCAGTGATCTGCTCTTTTCTATCAGCCTGCTGGTAGTTGTAGTTTCACACAATGCAGCCAGAGTGCGAATCCCTTCCAGATTGACTACATGTCCCAAGATGCATTGCTTCTTCCTCTAATCAAAGAGTCACAGAAGAGCTAAGCTGGAACACTAGGGGGAAACAGCTCCTTGGTAACAGCATTACACAGAGTCTTCTGATTGAAGGAAATGTAAGTATCCAGCTCCTGGCTACACTAAAATAAATCTAAAATGAGATTGGCACATTTTACCTTCCCTTTATGTTATAATTATGTTGAATTTTATATGTCCCTGGAATTACCTGGCAAGCAGTAGGTACTGGAGGCAATAACGCCAGGCAACGGCGAACAAGCTGATAGTGTAATGAAGGGAGCTGCTGAAAGCTGAGCTGTTACTGTTACAGACTGATCAGCTGTTTATGGTGCTGAATAATCGTGTCTTCTCTGAAGCAGATATGTGTCAGCACAGCTGATGCGCAGGAGACATGGAGTCATGCCGGCAGAATGTTATTATATTTCTGCTCACCAATCGTTATAGTGTCCCCCTCGTGGCTGGTGTCATATACAAGAAAAATGGGATTTGATTAGACCTGTAAAATTGTCCTTATAATCGAAGAATCATTATGTCTTATATCTGCTATGACCTAATATCTCTAAGGACTGGTTCCCGTCATTCAGATGGGCTGCCAAATGCATGGAACTGCTTAAAAAGTAGTGCAAGCACTACTTTTTTAGATCACACTGCATCAAACCGCATGATATGATGTGGTGCCACGCAGTTTGGCGGCCACAAACGAGCTGCATTTGCAAGATGCATTTGGGGTGTTATTAACAAGTAAGGTGTGTTGGAGTTCTGGAAGTACAGACAAATACTTAATTTGCCAGAATTTAAGGAATCCCCTAACATCCTAAAAAGTTCAATAAATAGATACACCGCTCCAGGTAGGTAACCAACGCCCAGCAAACAAGCCCAAAATCAGGTGCAAGCCCGGCTTGCAACCAATAAGTACTGTGAAGCAAATGGGATGGCTGCACACAGGGACCAGAAATCCAAGTAGAAAACTTTACTGAAGTTAAATCCACTAACAACACAGTTACAGGGGCTGCAAACAAATGTTAACGCGTTTCACGCTAGACTGTGCTTAATCATAACATATCCCCTAACATCCTGTAGTGAATTTACAACCAGGGTAAAACTGACCGGTTGTGCACATCGGACATGGCAGAGGGCCCGACTGCAGAAGGGGGCCAGTGCTGCTGCTGGAACTCCCTGGCCTGTTGCAACCATCTTCTCCAGGTCGGGCCCCAGCACGCAGGATGATCAAAGGGAGGGGGCCTTGGCCCAGCCCGAATGCGCTCTGATAGGTGCATCTTTTAGCCAATCAGCAGCCGTCAATGCACTGTGATCTCGCAGTGCATTATGGAGCTCTCCACGGAGGGCAAACTTGTTCTACGCACAAACGAACAGCTGATGTTCGACTCAAACATCAAGCCCATCCCTAATCTTCATCACTGAACCAGTTGTGTTACATAAATCATCTGGATTGGTACCCCGGAGAACCATGACTTGGATAGAAGGGTGATATTGGCAGCTACAGGGAGCAGCCAGAGGCAGGGCTGGCATTGTAAGGATTTGTATCTACCGGTATAGGTTTTTTTTGGGGGGGGGGGGGGGCGGCAATGCAAAACCCACTTGAAACAGGTCAAGTGCAAGTCAGAATAAGGTCAACCTGTTAAATAGTTTTGGATGATCTCAGAAGCGTCTGAAACTTGTATCCACCTGATGTTGTGAACACGAGCCCACAGCCACAAGAATCAATGTAAGAATGCCAGTGTAAGAATGTCAATGTAAGAATGGGCTCAGAAGAGAGCAGGAATTAGTGGAGGTTAGTATTTGCAGGTTACATCACTGTAGGTCTTAGGTTTCTACTGCCAGAAAAAGTTAAACTGACCTGAAGTATCTGTTTAAGATGACTGCAGGTATGTTGTAAGGCCAAACGACCTAAACTCATCAAATTAGTATTTTATAAGCACTATATTTATCGATTAAAAAAGAAAACAATTACTGTAAATGCATTTAAAATCCTTAAATTATCAGAACTCTAAACCCACAGTTGACCCACAAAAAGGCAAAAACCCTTTATGAAGCATGATCCACTTTTCTGCAACAGTAGAGAAAAATCCTTCTTGATCTCTGAAGGCAATCAGTCTGCATATTGACAATCTACAGTGTTATCACTTATCAATATTAATACTTATCAATATTAATATAATCAATATTATATTTGTATATTTAGAAACAAATTTAGCTTTTTTTTTAAGCACATCCACGCAAGAAAAAAAGGAAGCCACTCTCTATTAAAAACCTATCTGGAACTTATTCATAGAGGCCTCTACATATAAGCTCTGGATGGAGTGAAATGTGTTAGTGCCATGGGGCGAGTAGATCAGCTTTTGCTTGGAGTGCTTTAATAAATATAATAAATGTTTTTAAATTGATTCTAAAGGCTTGTGTTCTCCTTTTTTTTACCCAAAATATAAATATTTACTACCTGTCCTGAAACGCCTCTTATGTGGTCCTGCTCCAGTGATCTTGGCTCCTCCTCCTCTGCCACTATAGCAAGTTGCTTGCCATGGGGGAAGATGTGCGGGCTCCCTTCTGAGCTGGGCTGTGTGCATCCATAGAAATACACAGCGTGGCTTGGCATCGCCCCCCACTCCCTCCTCACTGGATTTGCCAGCAGCAGGAGCTATTGGTTCCCCCTGCTATCAATCTGTTCTGTGAGACCAGGGAGAAAGATCTGCATTGCCTAACACGGCACAGTGCTGGATCGATACTGGACTCTGGCATATAGGTAGGGGGGAAGCAAACATTTAGTGAAGGGTCTATTACCTGTAGGCCCGGTTCACACTGGTGCAGCATAAGCTCCGACTTTGAGAGCACATGTCACATCACAAGTCCCACCTCATTAAATGCAATGGAACTGTTCTAATAGGAGCAACTTGAGTCACTCCGACTTAGAAAAAGGTTCCTGCACTACTTTTGGTCCGACTTCGGCACGACTTGCATTGACTTCTGTTAAAGAAGTCGTATGCAAGTCATGCCAATGCTGGGATGTCGGCGCAAAAGTGTGAACCAGGCCTAATGCAGGGAATGCATTCAGGTAAAAAATCTTGTAACTTTAGGGCCAATTTAATGGAGAGTGACTTCCCTTTTTCTTGCTTGGAAGTGGACTTTGGAGCATCTAGTGAGCACTGGAAGCCTGCTCCCTTGTTGGAGGAAAGAAGTGGTGGATGCCTGTAGCGGGACTGGACACTTTGCTGTAAATTGACCTTTTTTTTTAAGCAATTTACTGAGCTGGCTAGAACCAGTCCTTATAGAAGGCTATTTACCATTATCACTCTTAGGCTATGTTCACATTTTTTCGATATGGAAGTCGGATGACTTCCGATCCGAAATTGCCGTGCGACTTCATGTCCAACTTCCATGCGACTTCAATGAACGGGATCCGACTTTGATTTGACCATACCAGGCTCTTTGAGTCTGGTATGAATCTTGAGCAGGAACCCCATGGCAAATAAAAAAAAAATCCATGCCAGACCCTTATCCAAGCATGCAGCCTGGCAGGTCAGGAAAGTGGGGGGGGGGGCTCTCGCTTGCCCAGCCCCCCCGTCCTGGACCATACCAGGCCACATGCCCTCAACATGGGGGTCGGGGTGCTTTGCGTGCCCCCAGATCCCGCCCCCCTCCCCCCCATGTGAATGAGTATGGGGTACATTGTACCCCTAACCATTTACCCCCCAAAAAAGTGTAGTGTAAAGAAAAACAAGTCCTTTATTAAAAATGAAGAATGTCCTCTGTCATAGCTCCAACGTGTGTTCTTTCTCTGGTCTTCTCTCTCCGCTGCTGTCTTCTCCCTCCGGTGATGTGTTCTTCCTCCGGTCTTCTCCTTCCACTGCTGTCTTTTCCCTCCGGTGATGTGTTCTTCCTCCAGTCTTCTCCCTCCACTGCTGTCTTCTCCCTCCGGTGATGTGTTCTTCCTCTGGTCTTCTCCCTCCGGTGATGTGTTCTTCCTCTGGTCTTCTCCCTCCACTGTTGTCTTCTCCCTCAGGTGATGTGTTCTTCCTCTGGTGTTCTCCCTCCGGTGATGTGTTCTTCCTCCGGTCTTCTCCCTCCACTGCTGTCTTCTCCCTCCGGTGATGTGTTCTTCCTCTGGTCTTCTCCCTCCACTGTTGTCTTCTCCCTCAGGTGATGTGTTCTTCCTCTGGTGTTCTCCCTCCGGTGATGTGTTCTTCCTCTGGTCTTCTCCCTCCACTGTTGTCTTCTCCCTCAGGTGATGTTTTCTTCCTCTGGTCTTCTCCACCGCTGCTGTCTTCTCCACTGCCGATCTGGTCTTCCTCCTACACTGGCTGCCATTGTAGGACCAGTTAAGACCGCTCTCATCGGGAACCATTGATTTTGACATGTCATGCAACTTGTGCTCTGGAAGTCGGAGTACATGTCAGACTAGTGTGAACCAGCCCTTACTGTGGAGAAGATTTCCCACATATGGAAGTTGACCCTCTTTTCCACCTGCTGCAAACAGTACCCCTATATTTTTTTGCAATGACCTTAACACGGGCAACTTTTCACAAAGTTTACTGAATTGACAATTTCGATATTTATCCAAGATAACTATATAAATACACCAGTGCAAAATTTTGACTGTTGAGCAGTATGCTTTGACATTTTGTAAGACAAAGATATGTGTTTGCAGCTTCACAACTTCTGAGAAAGTGCAAAATGTTATTCTTTTACAGGTTTTGAAGCTTTTAGAACAAATTTTTCTTTGGCAAGCCAGCCATTAATGATCCTGAGAAATGCCCCCGCACAATATACCCGCACCTTGCTGAGCACAGCCAGACTCTCGAGCGTTGACGGCAAAGCATTATGCGATAACCAGGCTGCGCAGTCACTGAGCAAAAGGCCGTATGAGAACAGATTGCGGAGCAACAGGTGGCAATTTATTTATTCACCGGACTAACCCGCCTATTAGGGGAAGTAAAATATACTGCCGCCATATCCTAGAGGAGCCTACGGGGAAAAAATAGGAAAAATAATTTCACACAGACACGACTCACATGATTAAGGAAGCCACTGCATCACCGCGGCGATGTATTGGTGCCAAGGCGCCAGTAAGGAATTCATCTGTCATAATTATCCGGCATTGAGGAGTCAGGAAAACGGCTCAGCAACAAGTACAAAAGCTGTGGGAGAGCCATTGCTTAAAAGATGATATCCTCCTGTGTTTCTCGTGTCTACAGATCATGTAAAGGTGTCATAATTAGTAATGTTTTTCCTTTTAGTAGCAAAAAGATTAGGCAGTGGAATCAGCCGCAATTTTGTGTCTATTCCAAAGCATGTAAAACAGAATCTTCTTTGATCTTTGTGTTTGTCAGACATGTTTACCCCAGCCATGACAATTTGTATAGAATTGTTTCTGATTCTCAGATGCAAAATTTACATACACTATATTGTCAAAAGTACTGGGACGCATGCCTTTACATGCACATGAACTTTAATGACATCCCAGTCTTAGTCCGTAGGGTTCAATATTGAGTTGGCCCACCTTTGCAGCTATAACAGCTTCAACTCTTCTGGGAAGGCTGTCCACAAGGTTTAGGAGTGTGTCTATGGGAATGTTTGACCATTCTTCCAGAAGCGCATTTGTGAGGTCAGGCGCTGATGTTGGAGGAGAAGGAGAATTCATCCCAAAGGTGTTCTATTGGGTTGAGGTCATGACTGTGCAGGCCAGTCAAGTTCCTCCACCCCAAATTTGCTAATCCATGTCTTTATGGACCTTTCTTTGTGCACTGGTGTGCAGTCATGTTGGAACAGGAAGGGGCCATCCCCAAACTGTTCCCACAAAATTGGGAGCTTGAAATTATCCAAAATGTCTTGGTATGCTGAAGCCTTATGAGTTCCCTTAACTGGAACTAAAGGGCCAAGCCCAACCCCTGAAAAACAACCCCACACCATAATCCCCCCTCCACCAATAAATTTGGATCAGTGCACAAAGGAAGGTCCATAAAGACATGGATGAGCGGGTTTGGGGTGGAGGAACCTGACTGGCTTGCACAGAGTCCTGGCCTCAACCAGATAGAACACCTTTGTGATGAATTGGGCCACTTTCACACTGAGGTGCTTTTTAGGCATTTTAGAGCTAAAAATAGCGCCTGTAAAGCGCCTGAAAAGCGCCTCTCAAGCCTCCCCAGTGTGAAAGCCTGAGTGCTTTCACACTGGGGTGGTGCGCTTTGAGAACGGGAAAAAAAGTCCTGCAAGCAGCATCTTTGGGGCGGTGAGGGAGCAGTGTATTCACCGCTCCCCAAACCGCCTTGCCGATTGAAATCAATGAGCAGCGCTGCCGAAGCGCCTGCAAAGCGCTTTGGTAGCAGCGCTTTTCGGGCGCTTTTAACCTCTTGTTAACCCCTTCTTTGGGGTTAAAAGCGCACCGCTAACACCCGAACAGCACTGGTGAGGCGCCGCTAAAACGAGCGGCACTTTACCGTGAGAGCTGGGTGGTCTTCAGTGTAAGAGTGACCTTAGAGCGGAGACTGCGAGCCAGGCCTTCTCGTCCAACATCAGTGCCTGACCTCACAAATGCTTCTGGAGGAATGGTCAAACATTCCCATAGACACACTCCTAAACCTTGTGGACAGCCTTCCCAGAAGAGTTGAAGCTACTATACCTGCAAAGGGTGGGCAAACGCTATAATGAACCCTACGGACTAAGACTGAGATGCCATTAAAGTACATGTGCGTGTAAAGGTAGGTGTCCCAATACTTTTGACAATATAGGGTATATGATGTATTCTGTTGGTAAAATTAACGCAGAACTTTTTGTTTTACTGAGTCACTTTCTGTAACATAATTAAATTACCATTGATACTGCCAGAAAAAGTGACAGTTGCTGGGACAAATCATTTATCACTGGCTTGGGTGGTTCTAAAGGCCGGGAAAAGGGGTGAGCAGGAGGGGAGGCTGCCCTGGGCATTGTGGTATCATGGGAGGTTCAGGGGCACCATAAGGAGGTTGGGGGGGAGGGGATTTGTGTTGGGATGAGGAATTTAGGGGGAGGTATGAATTGTTCTAGGAATGGAATTTTGGGGAGATGTGCTAGGATTGGTCATATGGGGGGGATTAGTGTTGAGAGGGAAGATGGGGGAAGAGGATTTGTGCTAGGGTGGGGGATTTGGGGGCTTGTGCTAGAAAAGGTAATACCTTGTTTCCCCAAAAATAAGACCTACCCCAAAAATAAGACCTACTGCCATTTTCAGGAAGGGCTGCAATATAAGCCCTACCCCGAAAATAAGCCCTAGTGTAGAGTGCTGGAATCCACTCCGTTGCAGTAGTGTATAGTGTAGACTGTGTGTGTCTGTGCGATCCAATTGTGTCAAGTACCTTCGGAATAGCGCCGCTCTGCAATCAGCTGATCTCCTGCTCCTCTCCTCCCAGCTGTCAGCAGGGGATTTCGCTCCCCCCCTCCTCCTCTTCATTGCTCAGAGCAGGGAGGAGAGGTCCGGCGGGCTAAGGAAGTGGCGAGCTGCAATCAGCTGATCCCCCCCCTCTCCAAGATGTCAGCAGGGGATCTCGGGCCCCCCTCACTCTGCACAGCTCCAGCAGGTCACAGGCGCTATAAGATGGTATGTGGCACTACACTATTTGCATTGTGTGATACTGTAACGGAGTGGGTTCCAGTATTCCACAAGCACTTTTACACAGGGGATTCCTGATAGGTAGGGAGGGAGAGAGACAGCACATGGCATAATAAGACCTACCCCGAAAATAAGCCCTACTGTGTCTTTTGTTGCCAAAATTTATATAAGACTCAGGTAAACACGGTATGGTGGGGAGGAGATTTGGGCTAGGGGGGTTAATTGTGGGGGGGGGGTGTGCTAGGATGAGGGATTTGTGAAGGGGGATTTGTGCTGGAAGGGGGATTTTGGAGTGGGGGGGACGGATTTGAGCTAGGAGGGGAAATTTGAGGGGTGGAAGCTTTGTGTTCGGAAGGGGAATTTTTTGTTGGGGGGGGGGGGGTTGTCCTGGGAGCATATGTGGAATGAGAGGATTTGAGCTACGCATGTAGATTAGCGCTCATTTTTTTTTGGGGGGGGGGATTTTTCACACATATTGACACATATTGCTCATACATCCTGGAGGGGGGCAAATTTAGTATGTTCACTCTGGGCTAGATGACCTTGTTCCAGCACTGTTAAAGATAGAAGGATTTTTTTTTATTTAATGCATTCTATACATTAAGGTAAAAAAAAAACCTTCTCCAAGCAGTTCCCCAGCCCCCCTTTTATAGTCCAAACTCGATCCAGTGATGTGCACGAAAGCAGAGGCTCTCTCAATGATATTGCACAGAGCTGTCCCTTACCTCCTCCTTAGCAGTCTCCTGCCAGTGCTGTCTTGCTCCTTATTCCTCCTTATTCCTTAGCAAGCCGTGTGCTATATGGCCACCTTTGTAGTCCTGATGCGGGCTATGTGCTTCCATAGACACACAAAGTGCTGGTATGTCCTGCCCCTTCCTCACAGAAGTTTGACTGACAGCAGCAGGAGCCTATGAGACTAGGAAGTGGGGATAGCGGTGCTGAGGACGGGACAGCACTGGATTGGTGGAGGAGTCAGGTCAAGGCTTTAGGAATGGGGGGGGGGCAGTTAGTGGAGATCACATTAGGGTAAAAAAACGTTAGAATTTAGAACCACTTTAAAGTCCATTTAAAACTACACGCCCATCTAAGACTACCCTGCCCATGGGTTGCAGGCTTCAAGTGGTTGTAAACACAGAAGGTTTTTTTTTATTCTAAATGCATTCTGTGCATAAGGGCTTGTTCACACTTGACTAAATTTCAACAAACACTCCTATAGCGTTTGTATGGCATTAGTATGGGCATCAGAGAGGTGCCAATGAGCTTTAGAATGGGGTGTTTTACAAGCGTTAAAAACGCTCCCTAAACACCCTATGCGCCAGTGTCATTTACACAGTAATCAGTGCATTTTTATAGCACTGATCGTTGTATAAATGACAATGGTCCCAAAATAGTGTCAAAAGTGTCCGATGTGTCCGCCATAATGTCGCAGTCACAATAAAAATCGCAGATCGCTGCCATTACTATTAAAAAATAAAATGAATAATAAAAATGCCATAAAACTATCCCCTATTGTATATTGTATTCGCTATAACTTTTGCACAAACCAATCAATATACGCTTATTGCTTTTTTTTTTACCAAAAATATGTAGAAGAATACGTATCGGCCTAAACTAAGGAAACAATGTGTTTTTTATATATTTTTGGGGGATATTTATTATAGCAAAAACTAAAAAAATATTGGTGTTTTTTCAAAATTGTCGCTTTTTTTTGTTTATAGCGCAAAATATAAAAACCGCAGAGGCGATCAAATACCACCAAAAGAAAGTTCTATTTGTGGGAAAAAAAGGACGTCAATTTTGTTTGGGTACAGCATTGCACAACCGCGCAATTGTCAGTTAAAGAGACGCAGTGCTGAATCGCAAAAAGTGCTCTGGTCAGGAAGGGGGCAAATCCTTCCGGGGCTGAAGTGGTTAATCTGCACAGCATGTACTATAGGTTCCAGAAAACCTGCAATTGTGATTTGAACAAAAATACTTATTGATCCTGCAAGTCCAGTGAACTACCTGATCTGCACTGAAATCTCAAGCAGTGGTATTGATTCTGTCCAGTTTTCCATTGTGAACTACAAAACATCTTCCCCTATTGCTATAGATCTAAAGGGGGGGGGAGGTTCTTAGTAGTCAAAATCAGGAGAGCAGCCTAGGGTGACAACAATGATTCTCCATAGATACATTATAGTGAGAGAGCGTTGTTATCCTAAGTGTGTTATTGGCAGGATCACCAGGTAAAAATAAAGGAAAAAATGCTCAGCAGGGAAGGATTTCTACATACCTCCCAACATTTTGAGATGGGAATGAGGGACACCTACTAGCAAACATAGGCATAGGACACGCCCCCTGCCACACCCCCTTAAAGGAGAAATAACCAAAAAAAAGGTTAATTAAAGCCACAAGTGCTTTTTTATACCACTACTATTCCTTTATATTGGCTTTTAACATTTACAAATGCAGCAATTTAGAATGTGGATTCAAGGTTTAGCACTGGGAAACACTTTTTGAAAGATTGTATATAAAAAGAAAAAGTGGGATTTTCAGGATGAAAAATAGGAACAAATATATTATATAAGAAAGTTTTTTTATTATTAAAAATTTCTTAAAAACACAGCAATTGGCAAGTACAGATCAACAGAGTTTTGTGGATACAGCATAAAAGGATAGAATTCCCAACATGTTTCACCCATATATTGGGCTTCTTCAGGGGATGCTGTCCAACTAGAGGTACAAGCCTTCTACTGAAAAAACATATACAACAATGATTATATCAACAGTCAATTTATAATCATAATATCACATACATAATTCTTTGATTCTAAATAGCATAACAAATTCAGTCCATACATGTGCATGTCTTTTATCCGGGTAACACTCCTTACTTTGGTCTCTTGAAAAAATGGTCTACTTTTTGAAAGATAAAAAGTGAATTTTATATACAACTATATAGATCAGACCAAAATGAGGGACAAATGAGGAGGAAGGAGGGACAGAAGGACATTGCTCCAAATCAGGGACAGTCCCTTGAAATCAGGGACAGTTGGGAGCTATGGTTTGTATACATTTTGGCACCTTAATGTTAGTTATAAGAGGACCTTGTTTTGGCACTGAGCAGAGATTACCCAATGTTAAAGTGATTCCAAAGGTTGTGGTTTTTTTTTTGTTAAATAACAAACATGTCATACTTAATTGCTCTTTGCCATGATTTTTTACAGAGCCGTCCTGATCCCCCTCTTTTTGGGTCCCCCGCTTGTGGCTCTTGCATCCCAGGGCACAGGGGTGGGGACCCATTGGCAGGCCAACTACCCTATTCCAGACCAGAGCCTACAATGGTGATAGGCACCTTTTCCTCTCTCTGCACAATTTAGTGCCTACTATTTAGGGGGGAGTCAAGTTTAAAATGTTTTATAAGACTAAAGTAGAGTAAACACTATAGGAAAATCAGGCAAACGATTGTCCGATTTTCCTCATTGTTTCACAGCAAATCGGAACCGATGAACGAAAACTCGTATAACAAAATTCTCGTACAAAAAAAAGGCTTTTTTGTTGTTGTTTTTGTATGAAAATCGTACACAAAAACGGTACACATTAACCACTTCAGCTCCAGAAGATTTTCCCCCTTAATGCCCAGGCCATTTTTTGCGATACGGCACTGCGTCACTTCAACTGGCAATTGAGCGGTCGTGCGACGCTGTACCCAAACAAAAGTGATGTCCTATTTTTCCCAAAAATAGAGCTAGAGGTGATGTTTGATCACCTCTGTGGTTTTTAATGTTTGCGCTATAAAAAAAAAGAGCGACAATATTGAAAAAAACCAATATTTTTTATTTTTTGCTATAATAAATATCCCCCCCCCCCCCAAAAAAAAGTAAAAAAACTAATTTCTTCATCAGTTTAGGCCAATATGTATTCTTCTACATATTTTTGGTAAAAATGACTGCAATAAGTGTATATTGATTGGTTTGCGCAAAAGTTATAGCGTCTACAAAAACGGGAATAGATTTATGTCATTTTTATTATAATTTTTTTTTTTTTTTTTTACTAGTAATGGCAGTGATCAGCAATTTTTAGTGGGACTGCGACATTGCGACGGACAGATCGGACACTTTTGACACTTTTTTGGGACCATTGACATTTATACAGCGATTAGAGCTAAAAATAGCCACCGATTACTGTATAAATGTCACTGGCAGGGAAGGGGTTAACACCAGGGGGCGATCAAGGGGTTAAGTGTGTCCTAGGGAGGTGTTTCTAACTGTGGGGGGAGTGTACTGACAGGGAGTAGAGAGGGATCGCTGTTTCTGATCACTTGGAACAGCAGATCTCTCTCTACTTCCCTGACAGAACGGGAATCTGTCTGTTTACATTGACAGATCCCCGTTCTGGCTCTCTGTGGAGCAATCAAGGGTCGCCGGTGGATATCCCAGCGCGCCTCCAGCTGCGCGCGCACGCCCCCCTAGAGCTCTTAAAGCGCCCAATGTACACCTACGGCGTTTCGTGCAGCTGTGCCAACCTGCCGCAGTATAATGGCTGGTCGGCAATGGCTGGTCGGCAAGCGGTCAAACAAAAGTAGTTAGAAAAGGTTTTTTGGGGGATTTTTTCCCTTCATGAATTTTCGTATGATAAGTGGGATTCGGCTGTCGAAAGTTGTACACACACTACAGTGGAACCTCGGTTTGCGAGTAACGCGGTACTGTATTTCTAAAAATCCCAACTCAGTTTGCGAGTGTTGTTTCGCGAAACGAGCAGGATTCAGGCCAAAAGCGGTGTGCAGTACCACTTTTGGCCTGAGGTGGGGGGCGCCGGAGCCGAGCAGAGCCGAAAGTCATCGATCGGCGCCCTTCAGAAATGCACGGAAAGGCCCGAGTATAGTTCGGCTGACCTTGGCAAACCTCGGAAAGGCTCGTCAACGGAGTGTCCCTCGGGCCTTTTTGGCCATTTCCGAGGCTCTCCAGCGCCCCCCGCCTCTGGCCGCATGCGGTATTGCATCCCATTGAAGTCAATGCGGAACAAATTATTTTCTTTTCTATTGACTTCAATGGGAAAACTCGCTTTGATATGCGAGTGCATTGGATTAGGAGCATACTCCTGGAACGGATTATGCTCGTAATCCTGGGTTCCACTGTATACGAAATTCGTACAAAAATTCTTTGGATGAAAATGTTTTCCCGATTTTCTTCTAGTGTGTACGAGCCTTTAAGGTTTGCTTTAGAGTTGGCTGATCTTAATTTTATTTTAGTAAGTACAATATGTATCTGAGGATTCGGATTCTTACAGCGCTGCAGACGTGATGTAATGCAAAAGAAAAGTTCTAATTGAGGCTGTCTACTGAAAGCAGCTCCCTCTTCAAAGGCTACATAGAAGAGACTTTAAAGGAATTGTGTTGGCAAAACATAAAAATCTTCTGAGGAAATTGGGCAGAGCTGTATGTTATAATCATTAGCTGCCATTTTTTACACAGATCTTCCTATCTGTCAGCCATTGGTCTGGCTTCTTATTTTTCTTGCGGCAGGCAATAATTTAATGCAACACAAAGCACACAAAGGAAGCAAGGAAGGGGGTAGAGGGTGAGGAAAGCAGTCAAAAAAGGATTCCGCTTCCTCCACTCTAATCAAATGCCGTGTTATGTTGAATAGAAAGACATTTTTATTCTGAACAGGACTTCATATTGGTTATACATTCCTGGCATTATAACGCCTGATCTGTGTATAATAGCGCTGGACCAATAGAGGTAAAAAAATGGTTCTGACGGATATAATGTAAAGTGCATTTTCTTTCAGAGAAGCAGATCATATCAGAAAATATGGTGGGGGCATACCTTGTTTTGGCTCTAGGCTGCTACCACTCTGATCACGACAAAGGGAGCATTCCACAAACACGAAATTATTGGATATGTTGAAAGGAGCACCTAGTACAAAAAGGTAATTTCACTTAACCACTTCAATACCAGGCACTTTTGGCCATTCTTGCCTAGGACAATTTTTAGCTTTCAGCGCTGTCGCACTTTGAATGACAATTGCGCTGTCATGTAACACTGTACTCAAACTAAATTTTTATCATTTTCTTCCCACAAATAGAGCTTTCTTTCGGTGGCATTTGATAATCTCTGGGGTTTTTATTTCTTGCTAAACAAACTAAAAAAGACCAACATTTAAAAAAAAAAAAGTTTTTCTTAGTTTTTGTCATAAAATTTTGTTTTCCCCTTTACTGACGGGCACTGATGAGGCGGCATTGATGGGCACTGATGAGGAGGCACTGATATGTAGAATTGATGGGCACTGATAGGCGGCACTGATATGCAGCACTGATGGGCACCAATAGGTCGGCACTGATATGCAGCACTGATGGGCACTGATAGGCAGCACTGATGGGCACTGATAGGTGGCACTGATGGGCACTGAACGGTGGCACTGATGGGCACTGACAGGCGGTACTGATGGGCACTGACAGGCGGTACTGATGGGCACTGACAGGCGGCTGTGATTGGAGGAAAAGCGATTTCATTTCCAAATATGGAAAGGTTTCTTAACAGTAAGAGCTGTAAACATGTGGAATAGACTCCCTCTACAGGTGGCTCTGGCCAGCTCAGTAGATTGCTTAAAAAAGGCCTGGATTCTTTCCTAAATGTACATAATATAACTGGATACTAGCATTTATAGGTATTATAAGTTTATCCAGGGACTATCCATTTGCCTCTTGGGGAATCAAAATGATTTTTTCCCCTGCTGGAGCAAATTGGATCATACTTTATTGAGGTTTCTTTTTTTGCTTTCCTCTGGATCAACTGTGGGTACAGGGTTGTATATACAGACATCCCAACCCGCAGAAACTCATTTCAAGGAGGTGGCAAACTCAATTGGGGAGGTGGCGCTTCGCGCCCGCAAACGCCCCCCCCCCCCCCCCGCAGCAAAATATTATTAAAATCACTTTTTAAATATTTTTTCGCGGTGCTTCTGGGGAAGAGGGTGGGGTGGGGTGGGAGGTATGTGGACGGTGTCAGTAGTTTTTTTTTATTTTTAATAATTGATTTTCTTTTTACTATTTAATTTGTTTTTAATTTTTTTTTCACAATGCTTTTTGAGGGGAGGGGGTTGGGGCAGTGGATAGTGTTGGTAGGGCAGGGAGAGTGGTGTCAGTAGTTTTTTTATTTTATTTTTTTACACTGTCATTTTTTTAGAATTTTTAAAATATTTTTTGGGGGGCTTTGGTGAGATGTCAGGGGTCTAAACAGACTCCTGACATCTTCCCTTTGAGACAGACAAAGGAAAAGAGGACACATTCCCCAGTCCCTTTCTCGGCACTAAAGATGAATGAAAGTGGTGTTCCGGCCGAAATGATACTTTTTAAATAAAAATACCCCTATAATACACAAGGTTAATGTATTCTAGTAAAGTTAGTCTGTAAACTAAGGTCTGTTTTGTTAGTTTATAGCAGTAGTTTGTTATTTTATAAACTTACAGCAGGCCATGGCCATCTTAAGTGTGGGCATCTGAAGCCAGACTGTATTTCTTCCTGGATCTCATCCTTGCAGATCTCGCACATGCTCAGTGCAGCACAACCAGTGTAATAGGTTTCAGGTCAGGTTTCCATAGCAACGGCAGTGTCAGAGGAAGTTGCCGCCCCTTCCCAGAAGGCATTGCAAACAGGAAATGATGCGATGGGCCGCGGCCAGGGAGGAGGAAGTGAAAAATGAATACAGCAGATATACAATAGGTGCTGAGAATTTTTATTTTTAAATATCCAATTCGTTTACAGTGCACAGTTTAGTGAGGGATGCTGAAGACTTGTAAAAGTGGGTGGAACTCCACTTGAACAGGAGACAGGGGCTCCTGTCCATTCATAAACTGAGCAGAGTAAACACAGTTTACTCTGCTCATTTATTACAGGACACAGGAGCGATCTCGCTCGCTACGTCCATTAACTTGTTCCCCCCCGCAGCCGGCGGGAATAGGAGAGGAGGGGAGCCGGCTGCGGAGGATGAGGGGAGCCGGCGGAGAACAAGGGGAGTGCGGAGAAGGACATGGAGGGGGCCGGAGGAGAACGGGGGTGGAGAAAGACACGGAGGGGGCCGGAGGAGAACGGGGGTGGAGAAGAACATGGAGGGGGCCGGAGGAGAATGAGGGTGGAGAAGGACATGGAGGGGGCCGGAGGAGAACAAGGGTGGAGAAGGATATGGAGGGGGGTGGGAGGAGAACGGGGGTAGAGAAGGACATGGAGGGGGCCGGAGGAGAACGGGGGCAAAGAAGGACATAGAGGGGGCCGGAGGAGAACGGGGGCAGAGAAGGACATGGAGGGGGCCACCTGTGCTCTGACTCAGAAGCGCCTCCCTTGCTTTCAGACAGATTGTTCTGGAAGAGAGATTGGACCTGAAGTTTGAGTGGCAGGCAGCTCATGTGAGGAGCTCTGACCAATTACCCTTTGGTATTGGCAGGGGGCAGGCCCCCCATATAAGCTGAGGTTACATGCTGCCAGGGAGGGAGTTCTCAAGAGCAGGAAAAGACAGAATTGAGTATTGAGCTTCTGTTCCGGGCGTCCCTATGTGGGGATGCGCCGAGCGCGGAGCCGCTAGGAGGGAGTCCTAGGTAAAGATCTTCATTTCTGAAGTGGTGTCAAGCTGCTGTGACCGGGGAACACAGGACTTATACGCTGGAGAAGATCAGTCCGGAAGTAGTAGCAGTAAAGCAGAAAGTAGAAAGTAGATCGGCGTTCTGTGACCGGGGACACAGAACTATCCCTTTTTTGGAGAAGATCAGTGTGAGAGAAACAGAAGAGGAGAAGCTATCGAGAGTAGTGCAGAATGCTGTGGTCGGGGAGCAAAGCATTGATAGTTATGGAATGGCTGGGAACAGTAGTCCGCCCAGTAGTCCGCCCATTACCATGTGTCAGGCCGTCAGGGGGAGGTACCGTGTATCTCTGGTCTGGTTAAGCGCATTGGTAATACCTTCCAAAAGACTGTGTGGCTGTCTGATTCATTGAGCCATCGGGGAGAGGCTGTGTAGGACCCTGGCTCCTTGAATTGCTGAGGCAATACCATTATGTTCTGCAAGGTGGAATTATTCAGAGTGATTCTTTCTTGTCCCAATGGGAGTGAAGAAATAGTATTTCAGTAGTTTTGCAGTGAAGGATTTGTACAAGAAGAGAAGGAGCAACAGTCTGCAGAGAAGTTATCCAGAAGAAGGAGACTGGGGGTGTAAGGTGTGCATCATTTTACAAGGCCAAGGCCACTGAATAATGTCTTACAATGTGCTAAATGCTATAGGTATCTCATATCTCCCTTTATCCCACCCAAGTTTTATCCTGCAATAAACGTAACAAAACTGCGCAAATGACTGTTCATTTTCTTAACTGATAGATGGGGGTCTGGCAGCAGGGTGATTGGGGGATTGCTACCCATTTGAAGGTGTAGGGAAGAGAAGACTGCAGATACACAAGTAAAACCTGTGTAGGAGGATTTCTTTTTTATCTCTGTATCATCTGAGGTGGTTCATTTCACTGGGTATATGTGAGAGTTTACAACCACTTTAAATGTCTTTTTGTAAAGTTTAAGTTTGGTTAAGAGCATCAAATACAGCCAACATGTTTCAGGAAAAAAAAGCCTTTCTTCAGGGCTTGGGCAGTCAATAATAATAGAATTACAATAGAATGCACTAGGGGACCTGTGTTAAGGCTTGATGGAGACTATCATCTCCTATTGGCATTAGGAGCAGTTGTGTATAGTGTATAGTATATGTTTTATTTTAAGTTCTTTGCTGTATTTTATTCTTTGTATATTTATAATTATGTTTAATTAGGATGTAGCACCGTGGCCCTGTGAGCTACGACATTTCGTTCTACCGCATGTCCTCACGTTTAGTAGAATGACAATAAAGCTTGACTTGACTTAGCTGAGTCAGATTTTACATTGACTGCTCAAGCCCTGAAGAAGGGAGAGGCTTCCCCCCCGAAATGCGTTGTTTGTATTTGATGTTCTTACCCATTAAACATGTGAAATGAAAAGTTGTACTAGGCACTTATCAGTACACATTTAAGAACTGGCATTATAATGACACATACTGTCCGGCAATTTTGCAATAATTTTGTCTATGGCAGAGGCAAATATATCTGGCAAATTGTTTGCCAGTGTCAAGTACCAGATCGGAGACTGAGATGACAAGATTGGTCTCTCTTGTATCTCCAGCCCAGGTCCCACTGAAGAGGAGGGATGCTGCTCCAGGCAAGGTATCCCAAATAAACGCCCGCCCCACTCAAACCTTCAGGAGCAAATTCTGCAAACGTTTAGACAATCAAGGAGGATAGATGAACGGCCGCACTCTAAATATACACCTTTATTGTGGCAAAAACAGTATTTAAAAATACAAAGCTGTCACATCATGGCATAGGTACAGAAAAAAGCTAACGCGTTTCACATCATGGTAGATGTTGTCTATGCACATCACATATGTGAATCTGGGTCAGGACATTCATGTACATTTTGTTTATATATTATATGCACATTGATACATGTTTTCATGGTTCTAAGCATCGCCTGTATATTCATTTGTATAATCGTTTGATATTGATTTATTTCTTATCCTTCTTTTTATCAGTATTCTTCTTTATTTTTTCATTATCATTATTACTTTTTCTTTTCTCTTAGTAAACCATAGGTTCCTTTCTCTACCACAGACATGACAAATGGGAGAACAATTGCATGACATTATGATAATATACATCATTCTATTATTATTCCATTTTAACTGTAAATGAAATATGTTTGATACAGTAACTTTCATAATATGAATGTGCATTTTTACAAATGTGTATTTTTACAAATATGAATTTTGGTTATTAAAGATTTACAATGATGGTTGTTTTTTGTTGCTTTCTGTGGTATTTTGATTGCATAAAGCTTTGCAGATATATTATAATGCATTGTTCAGTATATTATCATGTTTTTACGTTGTATATGTTTGTATTAGAACATTTTATAATAACGATATTTGCTAGAGGACAACATGTTATTACAGAGAAACAGCTCAATTGACTTGATCAATTTATTATGCCATAAATCCAGAGTTTGGTACTTTGTGTTTTCCTGTTTTTTCATGTTGTCCTCTCTTGCACACCAGGTTTCAATTCTAGTTTGATTATATATGGGAGGAGTTGTGGGGAGTGTTTGCTTCCTTAATTGGTTTAGCATCATTATATATATATATTTCTAGTCAGACTATGGTCACCAGGTATGACTAAGTATTTTCGATGATGTGAAACGCGTTAGAATTTTTTCTGTACCTACCTCAGCCATGATGTGACAGCTTTGGATTTTTAAAGACTGTTTTTGCCACAATAAAGGTGAATATTCCGAGTGCGACTGTTCAGCCAGGTCCCACTGAAGGTGGAACATAGGGTATCGAGGGACAGGAGGAACATGAGTGCCGGCAGGTGTTGATAGCTGTGCTTGCAGCAGGAGATGCAGACCCTGGCAGGCTGGCAGAACATCAGGTCAGGAACAGTAGCTGATCCAACTGAAGTTAAAGGGGCACTCCACACAGGCTGCAGGTTCCAGAACCAGATGTGAGAGCAAATCCGGGAACAGCAGTGTGGTCGCAGGAAAAGTCGAGGTCAGCAGCAGACGGGCAGCGAGGTACCGAGGCATAAGACGTGGTCAAGAACAGAGCTAGGGTCAGTAACTGGCGACAGAGCAGAAGCAGGATCCAAATTCAGGTCAGAGGCAAGCTGAGTCAGCAACAAGGGGACAAGCACAGTAATAGCAGGACACAGGGAACAGCTGAAAGACCAGTGAGCACTGGAGCCCCTTTAAATAGTCTGTTTGGTGCCAAAATGCATTGAGTATGCATCCGTGCTCGTGTACACGTGCACGTCACCATTCTGCCAAGAATTCTGCAAACATGCGCATTTCTATTAGCTATTCTTCATGCATGCACTTTTCCGTTAGCCAAATATCTGGTATTCATTCTCTGACAGCCAGACTTGTTTGTAAACCTTAACTGGTCGCTATTGATCTGCTAGAGGTAAACAAGTGTCAGAAGTGGCTCTCTTCTCCTCCCGGAAATAAACCTAAATCCATATGTTTATGCCTTCTTGTCCAAAATGTCTTGGTATGCTGACACCTTAGGACAGGGGTGTCCAAACTTTTTTCAAAGAGGGCCAGATTTGATGAAGTGAACATGCATGAGGGCCAACCATTTTGCCTGACATTCTTTGAACCATTAAAATGTAATGCAATTTAACTATTTTATGCAAAGTATATTGCAAACGGCATGATTTTCATTTCATCACATGGATGACAAATCTAAACAGGTTTTAAATCACTCAGCCTTTCATATCTGATGGCCAGATGAAAAAAAAATCCAGGAAGATGAAATATATGTCAGGAACATTGTAAAGTACATTACATATTATTGGTAATAAAGGTTGTCTGTCAACTTTTAAGTTCAAAAAATATGAACAAGAACATAAGTGTACATGTTGTGTCCAAATATATTTATAACTGATTTAGACCAACTGACATTAACTAAGATTTTACAATGTATTCATCTCAATTGAAAAAAAAACCTTGCCTGCACTCTTGCCTTTGTGGCTGTGTGTGGTGAAGAGTTTTAAGCCTTGTACACACGATCGGATTTTACGACGGGAAATGTGTGATGACAGGCTGTTGGAGGAAAATCCGACCGTTTGTACGCTCCATCGGAACAATTATTGTTGGATTTTCCGCAGACAAATGTTGGATGGCAGGTTTTAAAATTTTCCGCGGATAAATGTCTGTTGTCAGATTTTCCGAGCGTGTGTACACAAGTCCGTCGGACAAAAGCCCAAAGTACAAACACGCATGCTCGGAAGCAAGGACGAGCCAGAAGTCTTGTAAGTCTTGTAAGTCTTGTAAGGTCTTGTAAACTAACGTTTGTAATGGAGAATTAACATTCGTGACGTGGCAAATTATGAAATCTCGAAATGCAGCGCACAATTCTCTTCTTCTTTAATGGGATAATAATGAAGCTGCTTTGCTGGTGATACTGATGAAGTTATTGCAAACACATTTTCAAAGGCTTTTTTTTTCTAGTGATATGAAGAATAATATTTTTAAGCTTTTTTTTTAATTTATTTTTTTTGAGCAAGTTACCACAACACCATTATCCCGTAGTTTTTAAAATCAAATATACGACTATGTTGGTGTCCCTTGTTAATTTTACATTGTATTTTTTTAAAATTTAACTGCCTACTCCCAAACTGTCATTTTAAGTAAAACACATAGCCAAGTATTATTCTCCACAATTTTTTTATTGTTCATTAAAAAAAGAAAACAAATAAAATTAGACATGCTATCTGCCAATAGAACTTAACCAAAAAGTGCATTCTATGCATCCAAATAGAAAATATAACAAATTAAAGCATTATTATTCACCTAAAAAATAAAATAAAAGCCTCATGCATGTGTCCTGCTTCTTAATATAGGGGGTCAACAATGCCAAGAGTTGATGAAAGCAGGGGTCTGTCATCCGGAGATAATTCCGAAAATCATCCGGATTATTCTCCTGGAGCTCCCGCAGCAAAGGCATATGACATAATTGGTCACGATTAATAAAGCAATCAATTTTTAGTCCAAGAACTCCTCCTCCCCCTGTTCCTGGACTGGACTTGGGTCAAAGCAATAACTCCAAGGCCAATAATAAATAACACGTTATCTCCTCCAATTCCGCAACATGTCTGGTTGACGAATGGCCATTCAGAAACTAACTGAAAAGCACGAAATGAAAAGCACGAATCAACACTTACCAAACTTCTACTAACACGAAATTAGCAGAAGGAAATCAAGGGTGGCGCTAAAGAGCTGAAAAACCACGTAGTATGTCACTACGTTCGCGTTTGTTGGCCGACAATTCCTTGCTGTTTGTATGCAAGGCAAAATCCAGGCACACGCCTTTGGACAAAAGTCGGAGGTTTTGTCTGCGGAAAATCCGATCGTGTGTACGAGGCTTAAGACTGGGATGCCATTGAAGTTCATGTGAGTTTAAAGGCAGGAGTCCCAATACTTTTGAGTATATATTGAATGATTGTAGATCAGTGTTTTTTAAGGGGTTTTATCTCAGGATTGAGGGTTTATTAGGTAAAGTCATGATCTGTACATGTTTGGAATGCTGAGATTACAGGGAATAGTGCTCAGACTTACTGAACATAAAACAATCCCTAACCAGGTTTTTCTGTAATTTATTCTTTCTTTTCATTTGTTCAGTAGAAAAAAACTGAGTTATAAACAGTTATTATACAGAAGGAAAAGATTCTGTATATGAAATACCAGTAAGTACAAAAGGTCAAAGTGGCATGCCACATTTTTGGAAACGCTGAGCTACTTAATCCATATTTACTTACAGTGAACATTGTTATGGATGTACGCATCTACAGCATCTTCCAGCCTAATTTCCCACAGGCGGTCTAGTCCCGGACCAGGTCTGGAATAGTAGATGCCCTGTATAAGTCATTTAGATTTTGCCATTTGTTACTTTCCATAATGGGCTTCTTCTAAGTGAAGGTGTCATAGGCTGAAGCAGAAATAGATGAAGGGGCTGAGTCCTGTCACCCCTGATATCCCAGAATGCCTAGCTTTATCCTCTGCTTGGCTGCTCTATCTAAAGTGCACCTGCTTGCTTATTCATGCAAAACAGAATCCTTACCCAAGCCAGCATCTCACGGAGCTCTCAATTTGAAATGACATTAATCCACTGCTCACTTGTATCCTGTATTCATTCTTCTGTACTGTAATACCAGCTCTAACAAGGTGCCAGTGAATGAACTGGGGCTCGAAAATTAAACCCATAACAGAAACAATTGAAAATTGCTGTATATTGCCAATAAATGCTAATACACAAAATTGATAAATCTCATCCAGCAAGCATTTCAACAGTAACAAAGGCAGAAGTTTAATTATCTTTACCAAATGTAGCGCTACCCCCGTAGGAGACGCTGGTGAATGTTGGTTATCTCCCACCCTGCACAGGCACATGCATTTTCCATACACTCTGGAGTCAAGAAACAGTCCTTGCAGATTTGTTTTTTATTTGTTTTTATTAGGGGGATTTGAACTTGGATGGGGAAGGGTTCATTTTGCATGCCCACTTGATCAGCAGAACTCTTCAGGGACTCAACCTATGTACATCCAGTACATACACACTCCTCTTCTACTTCCATCATACTTGCTTGTAGGTTGCTTGTGAGGCTTCTGGGTAATCGCAGACGTCACTTCCTGTCACAAACCCATACCAAATCGAGGCTTGGAACGCATGCTGGGCTTGAGGAACGAATCGGCGTAGCGGATCCCCAAAACAAATCACTGGATAGCCTTAGTGCCGGTCCTAAGACACCATAAAGTGTGAGTGCACATTTTACATATTATGGATATTTACTTATTGGCCAAAATAAACTTTTTATATAATTATGTTGCGCAATGATGAATGTTTCATTTTTATGAGATACCAACACTGACATGGAGAAATGAGGAGCATCTAGTGGTTAACTAGCTGGAGGAACGCCAGGATAGTGGAGTGGTTATCCCAATATGAACCAAAGGCCAAACTTTTTCTAGGCTCTGGTGAGTGCCCATTTTAGAAGGTGGTGGTGGCACACAAAGTGGTGAAAAGTTCCTGTTATAAAGCACGGATGAAAATGTTAGCATAATAAGCACATTGAATACATATGATGAATTGAAATGGACTTTGGGGATTATTATTATATACTTATGGTTTAAGTTGTGATAGTTTGCACTTTATGATATTTGGCACTTTATTGTCACGTTGCACTTTATAGCTTATAGATGTATTGGTAAGGTTGGCATATAATGCCCCGTACACACGGTCGGATTTTCCGATGGAAAATGTCCGATCGGAGCGTGTTGTCGGAAATTCCGACCGTGTGTAGGCTCCATCGGACATTTTCCATCGGATTTTCCGACACACAAAGTTTGAGAGCAGGATATAAAATTTTCCGACAACAAAATGCGTTGTCGGAAATACCGATCGTGTGTACACAAATCCGACGGATAAAGTGCCACGCATGCTCAGAATAAATAAAGAGATGAAAGCTATTAGCCACTGCCCCGTTTATAGTCCCGACGTACGTGTTTTACGTCACCGCGTTCAGAATGATCGGATTTTCCGACAACTTTGTGTGACCGTGTGTATGCAAGACAAGTTTGAGCCAACATCCGTCGGCAAAAATCCATGGATTTTGTTGTCAGAATGTCCGAACAAAGTCCGACCGTGTGTACGGGGCATTAGACATAAACACTGTATCAGTTTCAATATTGCACTAGCACTTGTTTGGATCAGCGCAGTTACACTTTTTGAATACTTACTTGCTTGTAGAACTACTACTCCCAGGACCAACTAGTACAGTTGGTTTGATCTAACACAGATTCAGTTAGATATTTGAAAATGCCCTTTGCAGGCAGGGACCGCGGGACCCTTTAGTGTAGAAAAAATTAGGTCTTTGGTGCTAGCTATCCTTTTCTGATGGTACCGCTCCCAGTACCACCTCTTCAGGCACTGCCAGCCCGTCTGGCTGAAGCGGCCCCTTTTTACTAGCCCTCTCCACAGTCCTCCCAGACTGACTCTGCATCCACCCCAGACTGCTTGCACCCAGTCCCTTCAGGGATTCCTCCCAGTCCTCTGACTGGGAAGCTTCCTGATGACGCAATTTTGATTGTGAAAACGCTTAGAGGCTGCTGGGAAAATTCACGCAACGCCATTACGTCATTCTCCGTCAAACGATAGCAAGGCTTGAACCGCAAGCCACAAGCCGAACAGGAACGAGGAGATGCTAGACGGTGACATTATCCCTTATCTATCTTTAACTGCTGGAATAGCTTGGTGTCGGCAGACGGACACCAAAACCATGTGATTTTTATTGCTTTTTTTTATATGGATTAATAAATAACAACAAACATATTGCGCTATGATGGGTTCTGATTTTTTTCCATGACAACGGATATATTGGCTTTATTACATGGGGGCAGCTTGAGATGAACTACAAGTGGAATGGTTATCCCTTAAATGAACCAAAGGCTTTCATATACTAACATCTGGTGAGTGGCCAACATATGCGGTAGTGGTCTTGTCACTGGATTTCAGTCCATTTAAGGACATAGGCACGAGCACTATTGAATGTTGATATATTTATTTATGTTTATGATTGGATTGATGAATTAAGGCGTTTCATTTAGTGCTAAATACAAATAGTGTTGTCACAAAATATCTTTTTTATGTTCATTTTTATTTATTTTTTTGATTGGTATAGAGTAAGGGGTTTCTATAGACAAAATTGCTATAGGTAGCGCAGTCAGCACCTGACATATGTTTGCACAATTCTTTCACTGATTGGATTTATGTATTAAGTAGTTTTTCGCAGGGGTAAATACAAATAGTGTTGTCACTAAATCATTTTTTCATATATCATAATTTATATTTATTTATTTATTTGATTGGTGTAGAGTAAAGGGTTTTTTAAATTAAAAGTGCTATAAGTAGCGCAGTCAGCACCTGACACACATTTCCACTCAGAACAGGCCTCGCCATGGTCGACCAAAGAAGTTAAGTGCTTCTGATCAGCGTCATATCCAGAGATTGTCTTTGGGAAATAGACGCATGAGTGCTGCCAGCATTGCTGCAGAGGTTGAAGGGGTGGGGGTCAGCCTGTCAGTGCTCAGACCATACGCCGCACACTGCATCAAATTGATCTGCATGGCTGTCGTCCCAGAAGGAAGCCTCTTCTAAAGATGATGCACAAGAAAGCCCGCAAACAGTTTGCTGAAGACAAGCAGACTAAGGACATGGATTACTGGAACCATGTCCTGTGGTCTGATGAGACCAAGATAAACTTATTTGGTTCAGATGGCGTCAAGTGTGTGTGGCGGCAACCAGGTGAGGAGTACAAAGACAAGTGTGTCTTGCCTACAGTCAAGCATGGTGGTGGGAGTGTCATGGTCTGGGGCTGCATGAGTGCTGCCGGCACTGGAGAACTACAGTTCATTAAGGGAACCATGAATGCCAACATGTACTGTACTGAAGCAGAGCATGATCCCCTCCCTTTGGAGACTGGGCCGCAGGGCAGTATTCCAACATGATAATGACCCTAAACACACCTCCAAGATGACCACTGACTTGCTAAGAAGCTGAGGGTAAAGGTGATGGACTCGCCAAGCATGTCTCCAGACCTAAACCCTAATGAGCATCTATGGGGCATCCTCAAACGGAAGGTGGAGGAGCGCAAGGTTTCTAACATCCACCAGCTCCATGATGTCATCATGGAGGAGTGGAAGAGGACTCCAGTGGCAAGCTGTGAAGCTCTGGTGAACTCCATGCCCAAGAGGGGTAAGGCAGTGCTGGAAAATAATGGTGTCCACACAAAATATTGACACTCTGGGCCCAATTTGGACATTTTCACTTAGGGGTGTACTAACTTTTGTTCCCAGCGCTTTAGACATTAATGACTGTGTGTTGAGTTATTTTGAGGGGACAGCAAATTTACACTGTTATACAAGCTGTACACTCACTACTTTACATTGTAGCAAAGTGTCATTTCTTTAGGGTTGTCACATGAAAAGATATAATAAAATATTTAGAAATGTGTGAGAGGTGTACTCACTTTTGTGAGATACTGTATAACTAGCCTTTGCTGTAAGGTACACATAGAAGGGCAATGCACATCACAAACAAACAAAAATTTCCCAGCACACGTATTAGCTAGCCTGCAAACACACCTAATTGTCCCTGTCTAACAATTCACATTAAAAACAGAGAGTTTTGTTGCACACATTTGCAAATATACTGTATGTGGAAACTGCAGTGCCCACGTCAAGGCTCCTCCGTATACAACGGTCCTAACTCTATATTTTTGAGACTCTCCAAGTGTCAGTTGGAGCATATATAGCAATGGATAAATTAAGGGCAGGTTTACCTGGAGGGAGCCCACACCTCCTTAAAGGCACAGGGACACACTAGAAGCTCAGCAAAAGCACAATGGCAGCTGAAACTGACAACTTAGGTCCACAACTGGGAAAGAGGGACAGAGTGTTGTCAGCCAACAGTTACATATACTGTCATTTTCTCGCCCGCCATCTGTATGTAAGCATTTCTCAGCACAGCCCCCAGTGCTAAGTAAACATTTTTTAATGTCCCCAAGGACATTACAGTGATATTTCTGATAGCGGTGATTATTGTGACGCCACAGTAATCACATGACATTGTTTGCAAACAAGTTGGTGCTCATTATTCCTCAGTCCATACTATTAATAATTTACCCCTGTCATCAGGTCACTAAACTTCCCAGATAGCAAGCAATTGTGCTGCAAATTTGAAAATGACTTGCTAAGCTATTGCTAGACTTGCCAGCCTTCACAAGTTTGTTGCACAATTGCAGCAAGTCCACATTGCACGACTCCAGATCAACTTTCTTTGCAAACATTCTGCAAGACTGCTGCAAGTTCTGGTTCAGTTATGTTGCACAATAGTCATCCTACCACTGGGGTCAATGTGGCTGATTTTTCATGCTGTAGACTTGCAGAGCTCTTGCTGTAGACTCATCACTGCAACTTTGCTCATGCTAGGGACTTGTCACGCAAAGTTGCTACAAATTGGAAAAGTGTCAACTAGAACTTGTGCTTCAAGTGCTCTGCAAGTGTACAACTTGCCAGTGAAAATGTGTAACAAGTTAATAGACTTACAATTTTCAACACTGCCACAAATTTGTGGTAAGTTATCCTTGCTATCTGGGTTATATTTAATCACCCAATTTATATTTCATTTCAAGTGATGAGGCATTTTCCTTATTACTTGTACAATTTCTTGAGGTCATTTTAAATGAATTATTCCCTATTACAGCAAGCTATCCAGGTCTTTCACTAGCAAAATATTCTCAAGTCATGAAGCTCCTTTCATCATGCTTCACAGTTGGGATAAGGTTTTAATATTAACGTGCACTGTTCTTAGTTCCTACTTACTTTTCTCAGAGGCTTAAATATCCGCACACAAATTTGAAGGGTGGTAAAAGTGAGGTGCACTTGATCTCTTGGCATTGCTAAGGTCCTGGTTGGGTAGGTTATTGTTATACGAATAGTTTCACAGGCAGCTCGCTAATGTACAGCAGCCATAAATAAGATGGTAGAATAAGTAATATTCATATTGTATCAAGAAGAACCTACGTCCAGTGCCTAGTTTGATTGCCAGACTAGCACTGAAAGCAAATGCTTTTTAATACAATATAATTGGATCTCTGAGGATCTCATTGATAATTGTCCAGACTTTGGACTTTTCGGCATTCCCAAGCCCTGACAGAGGGGAATCCTCAAAACATGTTTGCTTTTTTTTTTTGTGAAAACAAATTAAATTGATATGGACAATACATTTCTGCAGGGCAATTCTTTACTTTGTGGTGTCTTCCATCAACACCATTCCTGATAATAATTCTCCTTATGGTGAACTCATGAACAGGCTTAGACAAGTTTATGAAACTCCTGTAATACTAGCCATACACTTGACAAATTTATTGTATCCCATAAGTTCTCAACCATGGCTACCTGCAAAATTTACTGTTAGGATCTTATTGGATTAAAATGGTTTTTGTGATTAGTTTGTTTTTTTAGATGTTTTTATTTAAACAAGATACAACTTTTTTTTTCTGGGCATGCTTTTAAGTAGTAAGTTTTGCATTGGTTATAAAGTTGACAATCCAGAAGTGTTTCCAGGAGTTTTCAACTACAGCAATCTGCCACCTACAGTTTCAGTTTTTCTCCAGTTTCAAGTGACAAAATGATTGATTTCCACCACAATTTCTATTGTATGGTTGCTTGAAGTTTAGAAACAACTCAATCTATAGTAGGCACATTTCTGTGTTTGAAAGCTAAGGAAAGGCCCAAGACTGAAAAGTACTGTATATGGCCAAGGTAAGGCCTGTGGGAGATATGCTGGAGTTCTTCCTTAAAGCCCATTACCAAGCAAATTTAGAACCCCGCCCACCCTTCACACAATCATTCGCATCCTTTTTTTTTTTTAAAGAACTTTCCAAAGCCATTTTTTGCCTACTCAAGCCCCCTGTCACCTGACTCTCTTCAGCACCTCTTTAGGGAATGAAGATTGGTGATCCAGTACTGCAGTTCAGACTTGCCTTCTACTGGTATAGTAGAGTCACAATCATTGTAACCTCATCATGCTGGAGTCTTCAGAAACCTTTGAGGTCCCTTCTTCTGATGGACAACCACTGGGAAATGTCCATGTCATTAGACAAAAACGTGAGCCTCCCAAAGAACCCTACCAAACTGCAGTTCAGAAGAAATAAGACTCAGGACCTGATTTGTCACGGATTAAGTTGGGATTTGTGGGGCATTTAGTTGAGTTTGTTTTTGATCGGGGGGCTCCTAGTCAGTAAGCTGTAAAAACCTGCCCAGACAAAACATTGGAACTCTGTCAAAAAGTGTCAAAAAAAGAAAGTATCTACATCACCAATTTAAACAAATCAGATCCTTGCTGTAATTTTTGTTAATATTTTGCTGATGCAGGTTTGAGCATGAAAGAAAGAATCAGTTTGGTTGCTTGAGGCAACTAAGACATGTCAAACTTGTATATGCTGGGCTCGTCTTGCTGTGACTGTGAGCTCTTTTATTCAAGCACGGAATATGTAAAGGGTTGATTGGGTCTTCGCTCCTGTGAGAAGTAAATAATTATTCTGGCATGTGATGTGTCAGCACTTAGAAGAGGTGAATTATTGCCGTTCTGACAGAAAAGAACATAGAGAGGAATATGAGGTGGCAGCTGGCACTTAGGGTGTGAGCGATTAAATCAGCAGTGGCAGTTTCTTTCTCAGTGGATCAGATACTAAAGGTGCCAGCATGAAATATCCTCCCTCACGTCTCCTGGGCACGGAATCATTTCCAAAGTTGTGATGATGCCATATGGGTGACACAAGCAAGTTCCTAGCAATACAAAATGATTGGCTTGACATGGCCCAGCAAACTATGTAAAGAGAAATATATTTTAGTTATATGTGGAGCCTAGTGGCCCGAGTCTTACATTTTTATGTCTTTGATGCTTTAAGCCAGGGGTAGTGAATTAAATTCAAGGAGGTCCTGTAACTAAATATTTTTTCCGGCTGAGGTCCGATTCACAAGTCTGTATGCATCTTCTTTCATTTTTTGCTGCAAGCCGCACTCTCTGGTGCTTTTCTTACTGTTACCTTCACACACACTGGTAATACTTTGTAAATGTCCCCAATAGTGTTCCCCCTTACATCAGGTGCCCCTACCAGGGTAATTCATTGCATTGTGTGCCCCCATCAGACTACCCCCATAAATCAGTTGCCACCATCAGAGTATTCCCTTATATCAGGTGTCCCTATCAGAGTGCCCCCTTCATCAGGTATTCCCGTCAGAGTGCCCCCTTACATCAGGTGTCCCTATCACAGTGCCCCCTTACATTAGGTGTCCCCATCACAGTGCCACCTTACATCAGGTGTCCCCATCACAGTGCCACCTTACATCAGGTGTTCCCATCACAGTGCCACCTTATATCAGGTGTCCCCATCAGAGTGCCCCTTTACACCAGGTGTCCCCATCAGAGTGCCCCCTTAACATAAAAGGTGCCCATCAGCATGCCCCCTTAACATAATATGTGCCCATTAGAGTGCCCCAACTAACATATGTGCCCATCAGTGTGCCCCCTTAACATAAAATGTGCCCGTCAGCATACCCCTTTAACATAAAATGTGCCCATCAGCATGCCCCATATTTTATGTTACGGGATACTCTGATCAGTGCATTTATGTTGAGGTGTTTATTGTTGTGCCCATCATAGTGCCCTTTAACATAAAATGTGCCCAACAGAGTTCCACTTAACATAAAATAAGGGGCTTGTTGATGGGTGCATTGTATGTTAAAGGGGCATGCTAATGGGCACATTTTATGTTAAGGGGGGCACACTGATGGGCACATATGTTAGTGGCTGTTATGCTAATAGGTACATATCATGTTAAGGGGGCACTCTGATGGGCACATTTTATGTTAAGGGGTACTCTGATGGGCACAATGAAATGTGCCTATCAGTGTGCCCCTTAACAAAATATGCCCATCAGCGTGCACCTTAACAAATTCTGCCCATTAGTGTGCACCTTAACAAATTATGATGTAATAATAATGCTAAAAATGATGAAAAAATATTAACCACAAAATATGCTATAAACAATCCATGGTATTAATAGATCTCCAATGTGTGAAATTTCATCAGTAAAGAAAAAGTATGTCAAAACGCACAGTGTAGCACTGAACTGGTGATATAATAAACATATATATTATGAACACATGTGAATTATTAAATCTTGACCTAAACTTATTTCGTCATAAAATAAATACAAATTTTGTACAAAATTTTATATTTATTTTATGACAAAATAAGTTTAGGTCAAGATTTAATAATTCACATGTGTTCATAATATATATGTTTATTATATCACCAGTTCAGTGCTACACTGTTCGTTTTGACATACTTTTTCTTTACTGATGAAATTTCACACATTGGAGATCTATTAATACCATGGATTGTTTATAGCATATTTTGTGGTTAATATTTTTTCATCATTTTTAGCATTATTATTACATCACTTTTTGTCATTTATCAGCGTTACACTGATTAATATCCATACAATTTTTGCCTTATATCGGGGTTATAGTGTTTAGCAGCAGGACTCTTATCACAGTTTTTTTTGTTTATTAATGATTCTCTCATTTTACGTTTTCACTATTTATGCACTTAGCGCAGTTCTTCGTTTATTTTTAGTACCTTAACAAATTATGCCCCACATACCTAGAGGGCAGGAGTAAGCACATTCGGCAAGTTGCAGGGGGGCGGAAGCTGCAAGATACACCTTGCAAATGAGGCGGCCGGGAGTGAGAGTGAGAGCCGCGGTCAGGAGCAGGAGGCGGGGCGCACACACGCAATGTCATTGGTTGCTGGGCAACCCGTGGTCCCAGAAAACCAATGGCTGCCACTACACTGGCGGCCTGACAGTCCAGGCAGGAGCGTCACACAGTCCGTGCTCAGACCGCGGGCCGCCATTTAGTGATGGCTGCTTTAAACCATGTGACAGAATGAGAATTCACATTAAGGGTTAATGCAAGATTCCGGACTATTGTTTCTAAATGGGGAAAGCTGTGTTTTTTGTTTTCTCTGGATTCTGTAGTTCTGGATTGGAACTTTTAATCCTGTGTCCAGATTTTACTAGGTGCTTGCAGCCTGTCTGAGTACACAGGTGTGTAAGGTTGTTATACTCAAGTCTGAGGACAGCTGAAAGCTCCCAGTTTGGAGATGGTTCCCAGTGTGGGAGACAGGAGGTCTCACCCAGTGGTCAGAGGTGTCCTAGCCAGGAGTCTAGAAACAGGAGGTCTCACCAAGGGGTCAGAGGTGCCCCAGCTAGGAGTCAAGAGATAGGAGGTCTCACAGAGGGGTCAGAGGAGTCCCAGCCAGGAGACGGGAGGTCTCATTCCAGGAGTCAGATGGACTCCTATAGGGGTGTCAGGAGCACCCTTATCCAGACACTAGGATGGGGCCGTGCTGCAGGGCGCTGCGACTAAAGTCTAAGAGAGGCAAATGAACCAGTAGAAATGGACAACACAATCAGAGGGACTGGTAAGAAAAGCAGCAGTGCTGCCAAAAAGGGAGCCAGGTGGCTCAGAATTTTCGTTTGACTGTTCATATTGATGTGGAAGAGCCCCTGTGTGGGCAACTGGTGTCTATGTAAACTTTCAGCTTTGTTTAATAAAAGTGGGATGCCATGCCCTAAAACATTGCATGATATGATGCAACTTATTAAAAGGCACGTACCACACAAGTTTAAACTCCCCAATACCACAACCAGTGTTTCACAGCCTCCTTTAAAATTATGCCCAATTTCGAGGCAACTCATTCTAAAATGTAAACACTAAACGTTTCCATAAATTAGCAGCTAATGTGTACCCATTGCTGATGGTGAGGGGCAGGTGCCCCTGATGTGGTCCTTCTCAATTATGGCATCACTGGTTGTTAGGACTCTGGCAACAGGCCCATATGGTGACCAAGGTGATAATGCTGCACAATAAAAACCTGTGGCTTTGTATAACTACAAAAGGGAAAGCTTGATCCACCTACCAGCTTGTTGGCAATTGGGGAAAATGTTTAGGCATTTTGCTATAGCACCCCTGAAGAACCTAGACAGCACCATGGTTGAGAAAGGCTTCTTTAAACGACAACTTAATTTCTTCATCAACTCTTTTTCCTCTTTTCCACTCAGGAGTTTTATGTATTCCCGGTCCACTTTTGCTTCTGTTACATTTTCCAAATGTAAATGCTCAAACAGGCAGACTAGGAACCCCTCACATTGCCCACAGCAAATACGCACAGTCAGGAACTCAAGTGCAGATATCTCACCAACGAATTCTCCAAAATATTGTGGTTGAACTGAACCTTTTTTTCTTGTATGCAAAGGGCAGTCTTTCCGACCCTCTCATCTCACTGCTGATCGAAAACAATAGGCTCTTAGCATTATTGATTAGTAGCCAGACACCATTTGACCTTGGCTGCCTAGGCATGGAGCTTAGGAGAAGCAGAGTTTTTTTTATTTGATTAAAGAGGTCTTTTTTTTTTCATGTTCCCAGCTAATTTATCTAAACACAAATGTTGATGATAGGTTCACTTTAGCCTTCAAATTTAATCTTTAGCTGGATCCCAGGCTCAAACTTTTTGCATAGTGCATTCATTTATGTAGACACAGAATAAAGCTAGCTATACATCTGGCTGAATGAGACAAATCACTCAGTTCCCCCAATCCATGCTAAACAGCATGAATGCATGAATCTGCAGTGCCAGATATTGAATTGTGACAACTTTCACCTGCAACTGTCATAATAGCCAAACGATGGCTGCAGATGATTAGATGAGAGTTTAATTCGACAGAAGTTTCAGTCTGGCTCCTTGAACAAAAGTTGATTCAAAATTCAAACTTTTGTTGAACTGTGTGGTGCCACCCATTAAATTAACTTTAATGAAGGAAAAAACATCCAATAGGTGCTGGGACTTTAAAGGGAGTTGATACAAAATAGCGAGAGAGCAAAAGCATTTGGAAAGCTCACAACAGACCTACCTTTTGGTGGGTACCCAACATGATACTGGAATAAAACATGCACCATTGGTGCATGAGTTTTTTATTAAAATTAATTTTGACCTATCCGGCAGGAATGATCCGAAATGTGATCTTTGTATAGCAAGCTTTATGCCTCTTCCACTCCAAAACCAAAACCCAATCACTCTAATCAACGGTTCAGTATGGGTACCTAAGTGGCCAAATCTCCCCACAAAACCATCCAAGAAGTTCAGTTTAAATACACAACTAAAAAAAACATTTAGCTACTAAGCCTTCATAAACGCATCCCTCAGTGGCGCACAGCTGAAACCGAATGATAAAACCATTGCCTGAGAGCTTCACTTATAATAATTGTGACTTTCTGCTTTAAGGCAAACACACACATTATTGTTTACCAGCAAGAAATAAGAGAGAATGCCATAGGAATTTCAATTCGACCCGTTTCACCCACGTGTGATCATCAGTTAATGGCGACCCCAGGTATCGCTGCTCCTACTCTTCTGTCACAAAGCAATTCCCGGCGCCTTCATAAAGATAACAAAACAAATTGCTTAATTAAACAGGAAAACAAGGCAAAGATAATTAAACATACAGTTACTCCTCCCTGCAAGCCGGAATTTGTGATACAGAAAGATAATTAATTTGTGATTAGCGACAAGATATCCAAATCACTTAAAGAATTGGCCACACTTACCTTTAAAGTAACACTTCTTTATTGTTGTGCATGGGAATTTGTTAAACTGATGAGGAGAAAATGCGCAATGCTGTTGGAATATGAAACTAACTACTAAGAAGTCATTTTCTAGAAAGGATGCCTTATTTTCCCTAGAAGACCCAAGGCAACATTAAAGTGCAAGAAAGGCATAACTATAAGTATTCTTAAAGTGGAGTTCCACCCAAAAATGGAACTTCCGCTTTAAGGGAGGTGACCCCCTGACATGCCACATTTGGCATGTCATTTTTTTGGGGGTGTCCCAGCTCCCACTTCCTCCTGGCGCACCGCGGCACCGGAAGGGAGATTCCCCTCTCCACCCTCCCCCCTCCCTCTCGTCAATTATCTGGGACACGTCACAGGTCCCAGATGATTGCCCAGCCAGTCACGGCGTGCGGCGCGGCTCGCGCGTGCACAGTGGGTTCACAGCCAGGCGCCCACAGTTACAATGTCAGCGCTGCAGAGAGGAGGGGGAGATGAATGGGGCTTTGTTCCCCCGGATCGCTGGACCCTGGGACACGTGAGTGTGCAATTTATTAAAATTCAGCAGCTGCAGTATTTGTAGCTGCTGACTTTAAATTTTTTTTTTTAAGCAGAACTCCGCTTTAACCACTTGACCTCCGGAAGATTCACCCCCCTTCATGTCCAGGCCATTTTTTGCTAAATGGCACTGCGTTACTTTAACTGACAATTGCGCAGTCATGCAATGTTGTACCCAAAAAAAAATGTATGTCCTTTTTTCCCCATAAATAGAGCGTGTCTCAATGGAGCCGGTTCACACATCTCTGGGGCAGCCATGGAGCAACAGGCAGAAGGGTCCTGTGCATCTTTAGCTCCATTTCAGGTCCGAATTCAGCCCAAAATTTGGACCTAATTGGGACCTGAAACGATGAACGGGGACACACCGGACCCCCTGCTGTGCCCCACGGGCCGCACATAGTGTGAGCCCAGCCTAAAAGGTGAGGAAGCTGCATACTCAGTAAATGACTAAATTAGCTGCTCAAAGTGCTTATCAGTGCCCACTAGTCCCTACACATCATTGCCCATCAGTGCCGCCTCATCAATGCCCATCAGTGCAGTCTCATCAGCGCACATCAGTGAAGGAGATATACTACCTGTTTGCAAAAAACTTTGAAAACATTATTTTTTTTCAAAATGTTTGGTCTTAATTTATTTGGCAAAAAAAAACAAAAAACAGTGGTGATTAAATACCACCAAAAGAAAGCTTTATTTGTGTGAAAAAAAATGTGTTTGGGTAGAGTGTAGCATGACCACGCAATTGTCATTCAAAGTGCGACAGCGCTGACAGCTGAAAACTTGCCTGGGCAGGAAGGGGGTGAAAGTGTCCAGTAGGCAAGTGACAAGGGAAGATGGGGTCCCTGTCCCCTCCCCTGGGGACAGGGACCCCATCTTCCCTTGTAACAGGGACACCATCTCCCCTTGGGTGCCAGGATGGGGGAGGAGGCAGTAAAATCCAAATCCTCAGCCACATGCTCCCTCAGGGTGAACTGGCTTTGTATTTGTGAAGAACCTTAAAGTGAGGTAAGCCTGTACTGTTATTATTACTATGTTAGGATTATTATTATCTTCATTTATTAGCAGGTGAATGCAGCTCACCATGCATTCACATACATTGAATTAAGTGGAAAAAGGTTGCTGACCCCTGGTGTACAGTGTATATAATATATAGGCTTAATGCTATACACTTTTTTTTTCCGTTCAGCCAGCCAGTTGTAGCGCAGAGTGGAAGTGCATTATATGACATTAAAACATGACCATATCACTTTCAGACTATGTTAGAAGACGTAATTGTAGTTGTAACATGGTGACAATGGTGACACTAAACAGCATTGAAAGAACATGCCCAGTTCCAACACACTCTGGAAATATTGATTGCTTTCTGATGATACAATCACTCCGATTTTCTATGGGAAAGGTGTGAAGTGAGGTCATGCAAGGCACCTAGGATAGACCACTGAAGACCACTAGGAACCAAAAATTGTTATGGGCATTTTCGCATGAACCATCAAAGGTTCATGGATATCCACATCATGACATAGATTGAATACAGGTTTACTCATCTTCATACTGTACTTTGCACATTTTGATAATTTTTTTTCCATCTTACTAGGGTCCACTGGCACATCTGTGTTCAAACACATTGATGTCTTGAAGTTCTAATTTAATGCTGTAATAAGTCCCTGTAATAATATGTACTATCTATCTTACCAAGCTCCCTGTCATACAGTCAATGGGTTATTCTTCACTCTTCAGCCTTTTTAAGCAAGGAGAGAAAGAAAGTGCAACTGATGTACAGCTGGCCCACCCCCTTCCTAGACTCAGTGACAGGTGTCATGGGAAAAAAAGACTCGGGCCATGTACAGGAATGAAATCTCCTTTACCCCCTGAAGCTATAAATGATATGTTGCATTCACAAGCTAGATGATTGCCGCTCCGATAGAGCACACTGAAAGAGAAAAAGCAAAGACAAACATATTATTACAAAGATCTTAGGACCCAACCAGCTCTAGACAACCGAAGAATAAAAAAAAATTAAGTAAAAAGTTAGCAAAATATCTCTGTCTGTCTCATTTGGGCTTCCTTAATGCATTAGTAAACAAGGGTACAATTTACTCTGGTGGATTTTCAAACAAACAATCTTTACATATCAAGTTGTTTTTATGTGAATATTTCTAACTCTTTGAGATATCACAGTTCTGTTAATAGCTTCTGGTAGTGTTTTTCTGTAGCGCTCACTCCCGCAGGAGCCTGTTCTTTAGGTCCCTAAGGTCTTTTCAAGTAGTTGCACCCACAGCCACACAGTTATGCCCCGTACACAGGATCGGATTTTCCGACAACAAATGTTGGATGTGAGCATGTTGGCGGAAAGTCCGATCGTGTGTACAGGGCATAACAGTCACTTCTTTGGCTCAATGAACAGTCTAGGGCACATGTGTCAAACACCAGGCCTGAGGTCCAAATCTCGCCCTCCAGACCATTTTATGTGGCCCTCGCACCTCTCCTGCCAAAGGGGCACCCCCATATCTCCACCCCCACCATGTCTCAGCAGTTTCCAGATCTTACGCTTCTCCCTGCAGCCCCAGGGAGGCTTGACACCCCCCCCCCCCCCCTGGCAGCACAAGGTAAGGGAGGTGCACTGTGATATAAGGGAAGGTGGGGGGCTCGGCATCTGATGGTGGCTCTGGACATCTAGCCTTACAGATACAATCGGTCCTTTGAGGGGAACCATAATGCTGATATGTTAAATGGTGTGTAGGGGGTGAAAAATGGTGACTAATGTTAACATAAACACATAGTGTCAACTATCATACAATAATCATGCATATAAACCAATTAAGTGTGAAAAAACTCAACAATGGAAAATTATAAAATCAATAAATTGAAGTGACTCGTGGCAAACATTGATATGTAAAGTCCCAAGGGAGAAAAAACATAGTTCTATCGTGGACAGAAAAAATCTGTGTAAAAAATCTTCTAGAGAAATAGTGAGGAATTATTCAGCAAAGATAATAAATGCGACACCCAACATGTGCTGGATATTAGATCTGCTTACCAGATGTAATTGACTTCTTTTGTTACAAAGAAAGTCAAAGACGCTTATGCAGGATAATGCCTGCTCACATGGATGGACTGGAGATGTATGTGAGAAACTTCCTCCCCGGGGTTTAAGCATGAAATATATGGAAGACAACAGAAAGATCCATAGCGTAATTAAATTTATTTAAAATACTACAAACATAAAAAGAGCCAAGAGGCCGCTTACATTGGTAGGTGCCTACCTGGCACTGGGCCTGCTAACTCGTCTGTAGTAAGACTGTGCATGAACGCCTGGCATCCATCTCCGTGCTCGGCGTGCGTTCCACCAGCGACGACCAGGAAAGCCGGATGTGACGTAGGATAACGTGACCAAGGTACCGCTCTGACATACGTTTCGTGATTACGTCTTCAGGAAGCGCTTCCTGAAGATGCAATCACGAACAAATCACCTACAAATGTAAGCGGCCTCTTGGCTCTTTTTATGCTCTTTTTATGCTTATGGATCTTTCTGCTGTCTGCCATATACTCCATGCTTAAATTCCAGGGAGGATGTTTCTCACATACATCTCCATTTTTTTATATTTTATACTTTTTTTGGTGCAGAGTATTTACACTTATTTTCTATAATGCTGATATGGCCCACAATAAAATTGAGTTTCACACCCTTTGGTATTGGGGTATGCTTTTCTGATGCTTTATTGCTTCAGCTTGATCTTGGATAGGGCAGGGTAACTGTGGATACTCCAGCAACTTTAAGCAGCAATTTGCAGACATTATTCTTCCTCCTAAGAATCTGAGCGCAGTCCCTGCTTGCAGCAAATACTGGGCTTAGCTACACCAGGACACCATAGTTAATGTCCTGTTTGGGCAACGCTGACTCTACAAGAGGGGTGGCAGCAGCACACTGTCTTAGTGATCTCTCACATGGGACTAATGTCCTAGGATAATTGGATGCTTCCCCCCAATATCTTCCAGACACCTTGCCTGTGATCCCAGACCAGATGCTCAAAGAGAGTCCCTTAGTTATCTCCAGCATATTTCAGCAGAATAGGTCTCCTTCGGTTAGCCCATCTGGGACCCCAATGCATAGCAGACACATGGCAGGCCTGTCTAGAAGGGCAGCAGCCCTCCAGGCTGGGATCTCCTTCTCTAGGACAATAACCCCTCTGCTCTCAGTCTCAGAGTATTTATGCGTCCTCCCAGCCACCACCTGGGCACCTCTCTATTAACTAGGGCTGCATAAATATTCAGCTGTTTATTTGACTCCCCCAGCCTGCTATCTTCCAGAACCTTTCTAGACAGACAGGGGGAAGCAGTCAACCCTGCAGCCAGTGAAACACGGAACAGACCAAAATATGCACATGCAGCTCAACTAATTACAGTGAGCCAGTATCAAACTTTACCTAACATAGGATCTCACTAGGAGGTTGCTAAATTTGTAAAATGAATATGTTTTTAAAAATGTCAAGGTTTTATTAGATGTCAGGTTGCTCACTGTTGTCCCTCCTGCTGAGCGCTATGACATCATTGTGTCCTATAATTGTGCAGGGGCCAGGAGAAGGAACCAGAAAAGTACAAAGGGAGATCAGGCATCCGACATGCCCGGATGTATTGGGTGCTTGATAACTTTCAGCTTGCAAACAACTCAGATCAGTAGCATGAGGTATTGTTAAGCATTACCTCTTTTTTGCAGGGAAGTCTTGTTTAAACCATTTTTTTGCATGTTGATCGTAGCTCTGCTTTCAGTGATGCAGTAATATCCTAGAAAGAGTACAGAGTAATATCGCAGAAATTCTCCAAGCGCATCCAGTACTTTCTTCCAACGTATATGTGAGGCTATAGCTGCACTTGTTTTTGTTGTGTTTCCCACATGGGAATCAATATAACATTTGCCCCAAGTTATTTGGCCCCATGCACACATCCGAACACAAATCTCTTATACATCCTACATCCCTCCAATATTTAGTTCTAATTTCTTTGTCAGTAGGCCTAAAAGCAAGCAGCAAAATAGCAAGACGGATACAAAAGAAAAAGCTGCTTTATTCTAGTTACTTTTTATACAGGAATGCCAAGAGCTGCTGGGACTGTGATAAATTGCATATTTTGCTCCTATATTATGTGCTATATATCCTCCCTGCTTTAACGTGAGCCTGCTATGGTTCACAGTAAACCTCTAAGCAACTATTTTACAAAAATTGTGCCCCCAGACTAGTCAGTTATTCTTTCTAAGAAGTTATCGGTACATCCAATACCTGGGCAGTTGGGACAATAACACTGGTTGTGGTAGAGAAATGGGTAGCAGGGTGAAGGAAGTGAGTTGGTAGTGGTGAAGTTGGTAGTGTTGAAGTGGGTAAGACCATGCACCCTGTAACCTTTGTCCCTGGTGACTTTTGGGTCTGGCTACTCATCATGTCTCCCATATTTGGGACAATTTGTAAGTGTGGTGCTTTCTCCTGAAGGGGCCGCTGAGATTTAGTAAAGGTCCTCCTAAATAGTACAGAGGCTGCCAATCACACAAGCTCAGTCCAAGGGTCACAGGATATTCCAAAACGATCAATAACAGAAGGATGACAAACTTCTCTCTAATCTTCAATAGCAGCTTTTCTGGAGGTAGTAGGGAATGGGCAGTATATACAGGACCTTACAGCAGCAGTCCACAAGTCTTGAACAAGCCACTTAGTTCCCTTAGAGCACTGTCACAGCTATCAGTCCCCAACAAAGTCTTTACTCACAGTATCCCAGGAGCTGTCTGCCACCCAGCATCCGCAGATAGATAATTAGTGGGGGAGCTGACAAGCACCCTTTCCACATCCAGGACTTCAGTGCAGTGCCCTCCAGCATTTGTAACCCTTAGACAATCTTTACTAGGCCCTCAATCCACCAGCTGCTGAGGCCCAGACTGCAGCTTCTTGTCTTTTTGGCTATCTCCCAGGGGCAACAATTCCCCTCAGGAGAACTGGAACCCTCCTTTGAGGAAAAGAACAATCTGCCCAGGCCTCCTGCACTTATATCAATTCCCAGCCACCTTCTGATTGCATCCTTCCAGGGACTGGTTGGGAAATGACGAATATTTAACTGAATATTTGAATCTCCCAGCCCTATATTCTGGAAACTTCTTCTTGAGGCAGGGGGATGTAATCAATATCTCAGCTCAGGAAACCCTAAGCAGACCTACACAATCAATCATTGCTCCATTCACTACAATCAGGCCCGGAGTGGCCATAGGTCATACCGGGCGTTTGCCCGGTGGGCCGCATTTTTTCAATTCGCTCCCATGCCTCCACACCTCTCCTTTCTGTCTTCTTCCAGCTCCTTGGGGGGGGGCGAGGCAATGCCGAGTGAGCGCCGGCCGTGGTTGCTCAGTGACAGCTGCAAGGCCCACCCCTCAGAGAAGGACTTGACCATTCAGGCTCTCGGCTGAATGTCCGAGCGCCGTGGCCAGTAGGGGGACCTATGAGAGGCTCCTGGGTGGACGGGGCAGGATGGATTCAGCTGCGGGATGGATGGTGTCAGCAGGCTCCTGGTCCTGAGAGGAGAGAGGGGCCGAGAGAGCCAGAGGAGGAGGACTACACTTCCTGGACTGGGTAAGTGTTATTGACTGTGACGGTGGGAGGAGGGACTGACGAGCAGCTAAGAACAGGAGTGTGACAGCCTGCCTTCTACATGGACAGGGTGAGACCACTCTGAGAGGAAACCTGTGGGTGGGGGATGTACTGTACTTCACACAGTATAATGGTGGGACATAGCAGACATACTGATCAACCCACACTCTTTCTTTCAACCCCCTCTCCCTACCGACTATTTCTCACTACCCCCCTCCTTCTCCCTCCCCTCCCCCCTCTCTCACTAACCCCCTCTCTCACTAACCCCCTCTTCCTAAACCCCCTCCCTCACTACCCCCCCTCCTCCCTCACTACCTCCCCCTCCCTCACTACCCGCCTCTTCCTACACCCCCCTCCCTCACTACCCCCCCACTTCCTACAACCCCTCTCCCACTACCCCCCTATTCCTACACCCCCTCCTAGACATATATATATATATACGGCAGCAAGGCGGCTCCGCTGCTCCAGATCACGTACCTAGTACTTGATCTGACACTTCCGAGTAGGGAGTGCACACCGCCTGAGTGCTGTGACTAAACACAGCAGATGTAGATCATAGGTGCACCCGCCGATCATCATGAATTTACACAAGGCAGAGCTCTGTCCTGTCAGCAGGGAAGTAAGAGATTTTCTTCACCTGCAAAGCAGGGAATAAAATCCACGACTTCTCTTGGTAAAAGCACCAATCACAGTACACACAAACACTGGCTAGGCGCACATTTAATCCTTTGAATGCCCCCTGATGTTTAACCTCTTCCCAGCCAGTGTCATTAGTACAGTGACAGTGCATATTTTTAGGGGAAAAAAAAGAACATACATTGGGTACAGCGTTGCATGACCGCGCAATTGTCAGTTAAAATAACGCAGTGTCATATCGCAAAAAATGGCCTGGTCATGAATGAGGGTAAGTCTTCCAGAGGTCAAGTGGTTAAACCTAGAAGTGCCCAACAGCTTCTATGGAAAAAAGCCGGGAACTTCCAGCAGGCTATGCTGCAGTTAATAATTAAATGTCCGCTCTATGCAGCTTAGCTGCAATATGTAGGTGGAGTTTGTGTAGCTGCGGCTTGAGTGTGGGGGCGGGGACACAGGGGGGCCCCATGATCTCCTATTCCCCCCGAGGCCCCATGAGTTGTCAGTCCGTGCCTGGTATGGGCTGCTCAATCTAAAATGCCCGGGGCTATTATTTGTCCCAGTCCGGGCCTGACTACAATGCAGTCAGCACAGCAGCTCGTGTGTGGTGTGATCCGGCCGAGATCAGCGCAGTGATCATGTCCTGAGCTTGGCAGATTGCCCTGTTTCCTTTTTGCGAGGTAGTGCATTGCATGAAATACATTTTCTCCAGCGCATCATGCCCACACACCATACAAAGCAATGGTGTAAACCTGGAACATAGGAGACAAGGCATTTTGCCTGGTCCATATGGTGGCACTGCTGAAATAGCCACCCAACAAAATCCCACCACTTCTGGTGTAAACCAGCCTGAAATGGAACCTTCCACCACGGGAAACTTTGAACAGTTGGCCTGGTGCTGGAACTGACTTGGCAACCTGCTGCAAAGAGATACTACAAACTGTAATGACTTCTCTTGAGATTTGGGCTCCTCAGTGTTCCCAGGATCCTGGGAGATGACCAAGTGACATCACTCTCACCTAAACAAAAAAACACCCTGAACTGAAATTTAATGAAAAGTATTTTTTATATTTTATTTTTCATGTTTTATTGTTTTTTTTTTCTTGCAGTTTTTTTATTAAAGAATAGCATGAAGCAAAATAGCATAGGGCTAGCATGACTGCAAAACGGGGGAATCAGGAGAGAGAGACTTAATTGTTAATAGTCACTTACTGTGATTGGTGGCTTTCACAGTGGGAGGAGGGTGTACAGGGGGTCTTCAATGTGGAAAAGTAAAGTTCCTAGCATCCGGAGAAGATTTGTTAAGGAAGAAAGTTCCTTGCCTGCCCCTACACTGGATCAATTCATCTTTAGGCGGTCATAGTGGTCTGGTAGTTGTGGTCTTTGGAGGCGTTTTAGAAATCCGCTGTGCTGATCATATTAGGGACCCATTAATGGTGGTTTAACTAGTAAGTTGAACTAATGCCGCGTACACATGACCGGACTTTATGGCATACTTTGCCCGGCGGACTTTTCGACGGACTTAACAACGGACTTTCCGAATGAACGGACTTGCCTACACACGATCAACCAAAGTCCGACGGATTCGTACGTGATGACGTATGACCGGACTAAAACAAGGAAGTTCATAGCCAGTAGCCAATAGCTGCCCTAGCGTCGGTTTTTGTCCGTCGGACTAGCATACAGACGAGCGGACTTTTCAACCGGACTCGAGTCCGTCGGATAGATTTGAAACATGTTTCAAATCTAAGTCCGTCAAACTTTTGAGAAAACAAAGTCCGCTGGAGCCCACACATGATCGAATTGTCCGATGAAATCCGGTACGCCGGACAAAGTATGCCGTAAAGTCCGATCATGTGTACGCGGCATGAGAGTTATCTGCAGAGAGTTGAGGTTGTCCCTGAGCCGGTTTGGTGTGGCTGGGGACCATGTAAGTAGTTACGCAGTGGATGTTTGATACTTTGTGCCTCCAAAGATCAGTAACCTTATATTTATTGTTACTGCATTAATAATATTGATTTTGTTTTAAGGAATGTTTGTTATTTTTGGTATTGGTTAATAAATGGCTGCTATGGCCAATTATAATCCAAAATGGTGATATGGTGGTTATTGCAGTTTAGTTGGGGTAAAAGGGTCAGTGTTGTATAGCGGCCATTGTCACGTTGGGCTGATGACATCTGTGGTGCCTTAGTCACGGGGATTACAAATGAGGTCTCTTGACCCCCCCCCAGGGAAAGAGAGCCTTGACTGATGGGGGCATGGCCAGGTGCAGGACAAGGTGGCTGAGTGGTCACCAGGGATTGGTTGTTATGGGGGATGGGCTGGGCCTGAGCTCAGGAAAGTTTTGTTCTAAGGGAATTCTGGGTCTTTCCAGGAACGTGGCTGGAAGAGCTGCCCACCCTCCCGCCCCTTTTTTCTATGGTATGTCACAGCTTGCTGCAGTTTCTTGACCTCGCCAGCATAAAAGTGTCTGTAATGGGCTATGCCCTTGGTGGAAATCGGAAGTAGGCGGCCTGTCCAGCACTTATGGTAAGGACAGGACCCCTTTGGAATTGTGTGCTCACAGTACAACTGTGACTGACACTGGTTTAAAGTGTTAACATGTTATGTGTTGGATTTTAATAAAGCTGTGGTCTTACCCTTTCCAACCTAATGGTTGTAAGTGTGTTGATTTAATGGGGTGAAGGGGCAAGGGTGAAGGTTTTCTATACATTATGTTACATTTATTTGTACCGGGCCCATTGGGCCTCAGCAGTCAGGAAGTAGACCTTGCATTTCCATGCAAGTTTTTCTTTAAGGCTTCATGTACATGGTCATACAGGAGCAATACAGCGCATAGAGCCTGCAGAATTACTCTCCCAGGACCCACAGCTGCCACTACAGCTGTCCAATGAAATGAATTAGAAAATGCCGCTATACTTGGTTAGTTGGTTGGCAAAACACCAAACACTGCATTCGGAGCATGCTTCTGTGCATCTTCTAATTCATCTCAATGGGCATGGTGGCTGCTGGTCCTGGGAGAGTAATGACAGAGTCTCTGCACACTGTACGGCCATATACATAAAGCCTAAGTAAGTGATAAACTCTTTATTTGTGATGAAAATAATGACATGTAAATACTTTCTGGTTTCCAAAGGATATGCTGCACTTCTCAGCGTTTAAGTCGAGGGCTTTAGGCTTCCTTTGGGCCCACCTCTCCATAAGCTGTCTGCTTACAAACTCATCAAGCTTGTCATATATAGCAAGGGTTAAGCTCGTCACAGCAGTTGTCAGCGGTGCTAGCAGCAGTCGTTCCACACGGATTCACATTTCCCAGCAACTTACGGCACCTGAAAGAAGGGAAAAAATAGTATTGAATAGCAAAAGCAGAGAATGACAGATGTTATCGAGAGAGCAGGAGAGGGATCAGAATTATCTGTGGAGCCAGATGTTAGACTATCAGCCACACAGTCCTCCACCTCCCCTCTATCTCTGACTATTTCAAGTGATTTCAGACAGGGCATATAAAGTCAACCCGGGCAAGGCACGGGAGAGAATCCAAGGGCCAGCCTCATTGCCGGTTGAAGAGATTCATCAGCATGAAACTGACACCATCACCTCTGATTTCTGCCATCAGGCAGCGACAGCCAGAAAAGGGATTATCCTCTACAAATGAGCGCTGAGGCAGGAGGGGCTTTGTGCGTCCTGCAGCACAGCTAGGATTCTTATCGCTAATTTGGCGTAAGGACAGTCTCTCCCCCAGCAAACTCCTGTGAATTAACGAGGATTATTTCAATCTGCCGCAGAATAGATCTTCAAAGGGATTCTTGTTGCATGCAGAGAGATGGGCTCACTTCACAGATGTTTATGGGATGGTACATGAATATACACAGCATAAGCCGCAAAGTTTTATTACCATTCCCTAGAATATAAAATGGGGATTACTCCTAAAAAATAGAGTAGAGGAGAAATAAGGCAGGCGCCCACAGCAACCGATCAGCTATTAGTTGCATTATTAACCACTTCAATACCAGGCACTTTTGCCCCTTCCTGCCCAGGACCATTTTCAGCTTTCCGTGCTGTGGCACTTTGAATGACAACACTGTCATTGCGCGGTCATGCAAAACTGTACCCAAACAACATTTTTAACATTTTCTTCCCACAAATAGAGCTTTCTTTTGGTGGTATTTGATCACCACTGGGTTTTTTATTTCTTGCTAAACAAATTAAAAAAGACTGATATGTAAAAAAAAACTATTTTTTTCTTTGTTTTGGTTATAAAATTTAGTTTTCTCCTTCACTGATGGGCACTGATGAGCACCGATGGGCACTGATGAGTTGGCACTGATATGGTGGCACTGATGGGGAGGCAGTCATATGTAGAACTGATGGGCACTGATAGACGGCACTAAAATGCAACACTGATGGGCACCAATAGGGGATACTGATATGCAGCACTGATGGGCACTGATAGGCGCAACTGATGGGCACTGATATGTGGCACTGATCCAAACCAAGGAATGCCGGCACTTCCTGGTCCACGCGATGATCAGCTGAAAATTTAGTCACAGCTGATCACGTGGTAAGGAGCCTCCGTCAGAGGCTTCATACCATGATCGGAGATGCAGTGTGTCAGACTGACACACAGCACCTCAGATCACCGCGCCCCCCTCCCGCTCGTGCAGGCGCGCCGGCATTTTATCCTGCTGGGATACGCCCAGTCAGGATAACAGAACTACCACCCAGCCGTCATCCTGCTATAGGCTGGGTGGGAAGTGGTTAAAGGTACACTGGTGGCTGGACTTTGAGCAATCATTTTGGGAGGCTTGCTGTTGGTCATTTTAGAGGTAACGTGATTTTTTACATCTTGCCTCAGAGCAGATACTGCAGATATTTACTATTACCTTTTTTAGTCATAAAAGCCTTCTCTGATTTAATTTTGCTTTGTTGCTGAGATCTGAATTTCCCTTGCTAAGCTCCACTAGGTGCTATCTCACTGTCCAATTAGAGTACCCGTACTGCCAATAAGGCAGTCTCATTGGGCAAGAAAATGGCAGTTGGTGGTGTTTAGCCAAAATTTAGGGAAATCAAGCTCATTATAAAAGTTAGTAAGGGTAAGGGTATTTTTTTTTTTAAATAACAAACATGTCATACTTACCTCCATGTGCAGCTCATTTTGCACAGAGTGGCCCCGAACCTGCTCTTGTGGGGTCCCCCAGGTGGCTCTTCCGGCTCCTCCCCACATCTGATAACCCCCTCAGAGAAGCGCTTGTCCGAGGGGGTTACCTTGCAGGCATGCTCCCGAGTCCAGCATTTGCGTCTATAGACATAGAGTGCCGGACTCGGCCCCGCCCCCCAGTGCCCGCATCATTGGATGTGATTGACAGCAGCGCGAGCCAATGGCTGCGCTGCTTTCAATCCATCCACTCTAGCCAATCAACGGACAGACTGAGCGGTGAAGAGGATGTCGGGAGCGATCGCGGGACTTTCGAGGGGCCAGGTAAGTCAAATGGGGGGGCTGGGGGGGCCGGCGTTGTCGGATGTTTTTTCACCTTAATGCACCTTAATGAAAAAACGTGAACCTTTACAACCCCTTTAAGAGGAAGAATGAGAATCTGCTGCTGTTGAAAAAGTACTGTTATAATCAAGATAAATCATATATTATTATGCTATATGTTATAAGATAATAATGTATTATTTATCTATTTACTGTGAAATTACTGGTTGGAAGTTATAACTTCAAACTTCAGTAATTTGTTCGTTAAGCCACCTGCTTGAGTACAGTTTTTGAAAATATAGTAAATTACCTTAAAAACAATATATAATATTTGTAGATTACTTATGGTAATTAACCCCTTGCCACCCAGGCCAATTCTGACACTTCTCTCCTACATGTAAAAATCATAATTTTTTTGGTTAGAAAATTACTCCTAATCCCCAAACATTATATATATTGTTTTAGCAGATACCCTAGGGAATAAAATGGTGGTCGTTGCAACTTTTAATATTACACGGTATTTGCGCAGCAATTTTTCAAACTGTTCTTTTTTGGAAAAAACTGTTTCATCAATATAAAATAAAACAAAACACTAAAGATAACCTGATTTTTTGTATAATGTGAAAGATGATTCTACGGCAAGTAAATAGATACCTAACATGTCACGCTTTAAAATTGCGCACACTCGTGGAATGGCGCCATATAGTACTTTAAATTCTCCATAGGCGACACTTTAAATTTTTTTACAGATTACATGTTTAGAGTTACAGAGGAGGTCCAGTGCTGGAATTATTGTTCTCGCTCTAACGATCCCGGCGTATGTATCCGGTGTGTATCTGGCTCTGATACTAGCCAGTGCCTCACCAGCCACTGACCTCGCCGCATGTCCCTGGTGAGCCACCAATCCAGTAAGTACACCGCAACTACCTACGGGTATGACCCAGTGCCTGGCTATGCCACCCGCTCACAGTAATCTACTGTGAGTGGGTCGGCAAGCGGTTAAACATATGGCCTAATTATAAAGCTCAGTAGATCTTTATGGTAACATTTCAAATAGATGTGCTTTAAAGAGAACCTATCAGTCTCTAAGAAAAAAATCCCATCTGAAGTCCCTGCAATAGAAAAGATTTTATACTCTCCTCTCCTGCTGCCATGTTTAAAGCTGGCCATACACTGGTAGATTTTTGTACAAACATTAGTATGAAAAAACTCTTGCTAGTACATTCAATAATGCCATCAGACACTTGACAAATGTAATTCGAAAGTACATAATTTCTTTTGCTTTTAACATTCAATTTTTGAACGAATGGAAATTCCCAAAACGAAAAAAATCATCCACTTTTCTTCTTTTGAGAAAAAATTTCCATCCTCCTCCTTTAATTTTTTCCACCACTACAGTCAAAAAGAATCATCAATATAACCCCATTAACTATTAGAAAACTGAACGGACATTCCAAAATGGCAATTTTTCTAACAAAGTTCTACCAGTGTTTGTCCAGCTTTAACCAGTTCCCGCCCAGCCGTCATATGATGTCCTTCTGGATCGACCTTGTGCAGCCACTCTGTGGTGCTGCCTGTCACTGGCCGTGTCCATTGGACACACCTGATGACTGATCAGTGAAGAAAGCACCAATTTCTCCAACCCCTAAAGCACTGCTGAGTCCTATAGTGGCATTGGGGTTGGAGGATGAAACCACATCATGCAGTGGGGGACACAGACATCTGACACTCTGGGAAGTGTCAAATGGAAAAGCCTTATGGAGGCTGCAGTGCTGGGGCAGAGGGATGGTAGGAGACACAGGACACTGGAGAGGTGAGTATAATATGTCTTCTATGGCAGGAAACTTCATATAAGATTTTTTTTAGAGACTGATAGGGTCACTTTAGGGTCACTTGTTTTTTTTTAGACAGACACAAGTTCACTGTCCTGCAGCCAAAATGATTCCTCCCCTCAAGATTTTAAAAATTTGTTCAGATGCTTTGAAAAATAAGGACAACTTAGATAAACTGCTTCTTCACATAAAACAGCATCAGATTTATTTTCAAAAGCAACAGAGATTTTTCCTGCAATGTTAACCAAAATGCCTGAAGCTGTCAGAAGACAGAGGATTTCAATCTACGGAATATGACTGCCCCTTATCCAGAGACTGATCATCAAACAAGATGGAATCACCAGCTGGCTATAAATTTTCAAGCGCAAAAACACAACTTAGTTGCCCATAAAAAAAGATGAATCTGTGTAAATGGGGAGCCATTAGCGGCGCGGATTGTCACTGCGGAGGTAATAAAACTGTGACGGCTTTAATGGGGCCACCATAAAGCCTGATCTGGACTTGTAAATCTGTAAGCGAGGGATCCATTTGTATAACAAAGCCGGATTTACGGCAGCACTGGCAAGTGTTGCTGAATTCAGAGGAAGGTTTAGAGAATCTCAGGGGACAACTTGCAGCCATTATGGAACGGATTAAAAAGCGCTGATTGCAATATGAGGAGACAAAGGGAAAGTCCGAGGATGGTAACAGTTGCAGCTGGGAGACAAATCTTATGGTAAAGGACGTTGTGGACAGATGTATGAATGCATGCAGTTCTGAAGCCTACAGTTGCAGATTGTAAATTGTGACATATCCTGTAAACTGCTACATATATGCTTTGCAATGTTGGGTTGATCATTAGCTCCTGGGGTGGAGCTGGTTCACATGCTTTTTATAGGAGGTTCCAAATGTTTTCCTCCTTTACTCGACTGGTAATGTGCATACAGGGTTCTATTTTATCACTGGAAGAACATTTCCACCAATCATCAGAAAGGGCATGCACATGGTTGGGTAAAGGAGGAGATTCAGCAGTGACAATCAAACAGAGGAGACTCTTTTCTTTCCAATAATTTTTATTGAAATTTCAGCAAAGGTGCATAAATCCAACAGGTACATAGACAACAAATAATGTACGTTGGTTGCAAACCAGGGTACCAAGCTTCTTAACAATTACATGTTTTCAGTAGGAACTATTTTCTTCACGCAGATTATGAGAGACCATAATGGTAAACGATGAAGTTTACACACTCAGGCACAGTCATGTCCCAACCCTCCAATGAAGACTATGGGGCATAGGGGAGAAGTAGGGATGACATTGTGTTGTTACTAAGGTTAGTCAACCCATCTACTAGGGCTCAGTGAGTGAAGGGCTACTTGGGACAGACAGTGTCCCTGGTTACCTCCAGCCCGCAGTACATATCCAGGGTGCAGGTCTGAAGTTGACTCTCAAATTACATTGCATTACTGCACATTGCTGGAGGGCCTTAAAATTTAAATCAAATAGAGAAGAGAGAGAGTAAGCAAAAGAAGAGCAAAGAAGTGCACTCTATCCTGTCAAGAGAATCAGTATTATAAACATCAGATGAGGCATCTGAGAGATATTTAATCCAAGGGTCCCAGATTTTGTTAAAAAAGAAAATTTTATCATTCAAGATCACCGAAAGGCGTTCATTGACATCGATCGAAGATAATTCAGGGAGACTTTTTTAAACTGGACTGAGATGTGGAGAGAAGTGGAGTTCCCCTCTCTTTCCATCCACATTTACCAGGAAAATGTGCTGAAACTTAGCATTAAAGCATTTAGGAGGTGCTTGGTTGTGACATGCCATTTCCTTCCATAAGGATCTGCACTTTGCAGGATGATTTAGTTCTTTAACGATAATAGTAAGGAAGTTCTCATGCCCCGTACACACGGTCAGATTTTCAGACGGAAAATGTGTGATAGGACCTTGTTGTCGGAAATTCCGACCGCGTGTGGGCTCCATCACACATTTTCCATCGGATTTTTTGACACACAAAGTTTGAGAGCAGGATATTACATTTTCCGACAACAAAATCCGTTGTCGGAATTTCCGATCGTGTTTACACAAATCCGACGGACAAAGTCCCACGCATGCTCAGGGTAAATAAAGAGATGAAAGCTATTGGCCACTGCCCCGTTTATAGTCCCGATATACGTGTTTTACGTCACCGCGTTTAGAATGATTGAATTTTCCGACAACTTTGTATGACCGTTTGTATGCAAGACAAGTTTGAGCCAACATCCGTCTGAAAAAATCCTAGGATTTTGTTGTCGGAATGTCCGAACAAAGTCCGACCGTGTGTACGGGGCAATAGTCATTGTGGGTAGTGAGATAGAATTGATAGGTGTATAGAGTGGAAGTAACACTTACGATAAATGGATAAACTCTCCAGGCTGTGTTGACCGCACCAAGGCTCCAAATTAGTTTTCACTCTAAGGATTTCATCCTTATTCAGACAAAATTGTAGATGATGGTATATAAAGATCTGATTGTAAAATCAAACAAGTAACAAACAAAGAAACAGCAGTGAGAAAACTAGGCAGCCTGTCAATCAAAAAAATATATAGGTCAGCGAGACCTGGGTGCAGCACATTGCCTTTTAAACCAATGGGGGAGAAAGTTCAGCTTTGAAAGAGCTCCGTCTGGTACAGGAACCAGTCTATGTGGAAACAGAGTGCCACTAGAAGGGTTAGATGTGGGTACGTGAATTCTTGGAAGTGCCATTCAGAGTCAACATTTTTAGGACTCCTTGCAGGCGAAGTCTGAGCTGTATCTTCAGGTATGATGTTCCAGGATTTTGGAAGGGCCAGGCCCTCCGTCACAGAATCAACCACATGCTCAGTGCCATCTTTAGTAATGGTGACTTTGGTTGGGAACCCCCACTTGTAACTGATCTTGTGATTCATTGGCATGGACCATAGGGTGAGTACATGGATTGAAAACTGGCTACAAGGGCGAGTTCAGAGGGTGGTGATAAATGGGGAGTACTTGGAATGCTCAAGGGTGGGTAGTGGGGTCCCCCAGGGTTCTGTGCTGGGACTGATCCTATTTAATTTGTTCATTAACAACCTGGATGATGGGGTAAACAGTTCAATTTCTGTATTTGCAGACGATACTAAGCTAAGCAGGGCAATAACTTCTCCACAGAATGTGGAAACCTTTCAAAAAGACCTGAAAAAATTAATGGGGTGGGCAACTACATGGCAAATGAGGGTCAATGTAGAAAAATGTAAAATAATGCATTTGGGTGACAAAAATATGAATGCAATCTATACACTGGGGGGAGAAACTCTGGGGGAATCTAGGATGGAAAAGGACCTGGGGGTCCTAGTAGATGATAGGCTCAGCAATGGCATGCAATGTCAAGCTGCTGCTAACAAAGCAAACAGAATATTGGCATGCATTAAAAAGGGGATCAACTCCAGAGATAAAACGATAATTCTTCCGCTCTACAAGACTCTGGTCCGGCTGCACCTAGAGTATGCTGTCCAGTTCTGGGCACTAGTTCTCAGGAAGGATGTACTGGAATTGGAGCGAGTACAAAGAAGGGCAACAAAGTTAAAAAGGTTCTGGAGGATATTAGTTATGAGCAGGGCTTTTTTTCAGGGGAACTTGGTGGAACTCAGTTCCACCGCCTCTGGCTCAGACCCTCTGCTCCCTGCCCACCACTATCACTTGTAAACACAAAAGTCCGGTTTCTGTGTTTACAAGGGACAGCTCTGCACTCTGTGTGTAATGCAATCCTGGTATTTAATGACCTTTAAGACCCTTCTACTGTTCGTGAAATTTGATTGACCACACCCACTATTTGATGTGATTTGGAGGGTGTGTAGGGGAGGCGTTTTGGGGGGTCGTGGTTGAGTTCCAGCACCTATTGTTTGAGAAAAAAAGCCCTTATGAGAAAAGGTTGCTAACACTGAACTTATTCTCTCTGGAGAAGAGACACTTGAGAGGTGATATGATTTCAATATACAAATACTATACTGGTGACGCCACAATAGGGATAAAACTTTTTCGCAGAAGGGAGTTTAACAAGACTCGTGGCCACTCATTAAAATTAGAAGAAAAGAGGTTTAACCTTAAACTACTTAGAGGGTTCTTTACTGTAAGAGCGGCAAGGATGTGGAATTCCCTTCCACAGGCGGTGGTCTCAGCGGTGAGCATCGATAGTTTCAAGAAACTATTAGATAAACACCTAAACGACCGCAATATACAGGTATATACAATGTAATACTGACATATAATCACACACATAGGTTCGACTTGATGGACTTGTGTCTTTTTTCAACCTCACCTACTATGTAACTATGTAACTATGTAAATATGAATGCCATAAATATATCCCCTATTTTATAGATGCTATAAGTTTTGAGCAAACCAATCAATACACTATTATTATTATTATTATATTGGATATTTATTATAGCAAAAAGTAAAAAATATAGTTTTTTTTCAAAATTGTCGGTCTTTTTTTGTTTATAACACAAAAATTTAAAACCAGAGGTGATCAAACGCCACCAAAAGAAAGCTCTATTTGTGGGAAAAAAAGGGCATCAATTTTGTTTGGGTGCAAGGTCACATGATTGCGCAATTGTCAGTTAAAGCGACGCAGTGCCGTAGCACAAAAAATGGCCTGGTCATTAGTGGGCAAATCCTTCCGGTCCTTAAGTGGTTAAAGTAGTGTCTAGCACAGGTTGGTTATTACCCTGTTTCCCCGAAAATAAGACCTAGCGTGATTGTCAGTGATGGCTGCAATATAAGCCCTACCCCCCAAATAAGCCCTACCCTGTTTTCCCGAAAATAAGCCCTACCCTGAAAATAAGACCTACAAGGACTTTAACTAGGGATTATTTGGAGGGTAGGGATTATATTGCAGACATCACCGACAATCACGCTAGGTCTTATTTTCAGGGAAACAGGGTAGTAGGGAAAAGATCAGTAGAATCAGGAAGTTCTCTGGCATCATTACCTCAATCATGGTTAGAGCTCAGCTCATGGCCAGGATCAGAGCCATCCATCTGGAATCTTGCTTTCTGTGGACTTCCAGAAATAGGTGTAGAAGTGGGAGAGTGCTGTCTCTTTTGTTGGAATTGCTGTGCTGGACCTCTACAAGGCTTTGTTTTAAGCCCCTGAAGGTAAGGGCAATGTGAGCATAGGTGTATGCAGATCTAGCACTGTCATCTTATTTTTGCTAAACCAAACATCTATGAACTCTTTTGAATAAGTGCATTGAAGATGTCTTATGCACTGAAGATTCATTTCTGATATTGAACTTTTTCCTATATTAATCAGCAGTAGTAAGATTGAGTTTTGTATGTCACGTATTTTCCCACTATCACGATTGAAATATTTTTTTTGGATCTACTTTTTTGATTATATACCTTTACATTTCACTGGAGATATAATACATTACTTCAACAAGGTCACGTATAGGAATTAATGGTTATCGACACTTTGAATTACTTTTGGTGTTTTGCGCGAAATCACTTATAGACTTATTTTATTGCTGTGCTGGACCTGTTGCTGTGGAGAGCAGGAGGCTTGGGTAGGAGATGAGCCGGCGCCTTTGTGTCTGTGCTCCTGTGTAAAGAAGGTTGTCAGCTTCTGTAGCTGGCGATCCTCTGTCCTCTTCCTGGTCATGATACCCAGTTGCTAGGGGGCCACTGTGGTGGGGTGCTGTAATGTTACCCTGTGGGGTAGTGTTCCGCTATGTCCCTGAAAGCACCAAAGCTCTGGGATCAGGCAGCCATCCTGGCAAGCTCTGTCCCTTTGGTGGAACACAGATCAGAGACTATGTTCCCCAAGAGATTCCTAGCATACTAAGAAAATGTGAGAGACTTTCTTGAGAGAAGCGACTAGATGACAATAGTTGCACCAACCAGAGACCAGCAACATCTCTTTTGTTCAAGCTGGTTGTTCAGCTTGGAATTTGAAAGTAAAGTACCACAGAAAAATGAGGAAAGTTTTTTCATCATTTGAGTACCGTGGTGCTAAAAAAAAGGTACCGGGATAGGTGAGAAGTAAAGTCAGTGTTGTCAGGGGGGATGGAATAGGGCCCTAAGGATGTCACCAAATAATAGTGAGGTGGCTACAGTTGGATGGGGTGGTTTCTGACCTCTGACCTCCTGTGAAAAGGGTGTCATGGCCAGAAATTCTAAGAGGAAGATGAGGTAACAGACATTCATGGGTTAGTTTGAGAAAAATGGTTAAAAGCTGGGTGATGTGTAGGGATTGGGCTTAGTCTCCTGTGTCCTGTTCAAAGAACCCATTGAGTAATGAGTACTGAAGACCAGGTTGGGGCAATAAATTTATGTATAAACAGTGTAGCCAGTGTGGTCTCCAGAGATGTAAGTGTGAACTAAGACTGCAAGAATACATGCAAGAATAAAATGTGAATATAATAAAGCGGAGGTGTGTAATGTTTCCTCCAAATTATACCCAAGGCCCACTGGGTATGACCTTGAGAAGTCTAATGTCACTCCAGAGAGGGCCGCTGCAAATTGGCCCTGAATGCAAGTGAGCACTAATGAAATATAATCTGCATGCTACACTCCACTTTTTTCTGCTGCATTGGCTTAGAGCAAATGATTGGGTCAAAACCTAGAATAAAACAGAGGCACAGTGTAGCCTCCCAGATGACAGGAGAGAGCTGGCTATAAAACTAGGCCATACTCTCCTTTGTATGAGTGTGCTCTTCTTCTTTATAAAAAAGTTGCACCTTGGGATACAAAATGGACTTCAGGAAGAGGATGTCATGGGCCCTGCGATTCTCTGAAGGACTCTTGAATATTGCAAGCCCTCCCTGACACATCCACCAATTTGGGATGGACCCGAAAAGATTTTCAGTATTGTACAGATACAGATTGCACAGAGCCATATTTGGGAATGGTTGCCAAATGAGATTGTTACATTGTGCGTAATACTAATAATAAACCATTCTGCTATAAAGGACTATGAGTACTAGTGAAGACGACTAATTAAATCAGAACAAATGTTCTTATTGTTATACATACCTTCTTTTCTTCCTTCACAAGGACTAACAACCAGGTTTAGCTAATTAAGTCATGTAGATAGGTAATGATGACTGTTCAACGTTCCTCTGGACTTTTTTTGTGGACATAGGAAACATTGTATAAGAGATTGCAAAGTCTTTTGAATTGGTTGTTTCGGGCAACAGACTGCTACAGGCACAGGAAAATGAATACGTCCTACAGATATTAGGACTTGAACACCACTACCCCTCTACAGGAATCCCTGGCTGCCAAAGTGGAGCCGGAGTTCTAAGCACAAATGAGATGTCGCCTGACATTTCAATAACACACTGTGGATGGTGCTAAAAACAGCACCTCTGCTTTACACATGGGGAAAAACTATAGGTACTGTGCTGCCCTAGGGAGAGAGGGATGACAGTTCGGACATGTGCCTGGTTATTTTTATGCTGTGTTTTCTGAGAATATCCCTAAGTAATGAGATTTGTCAGGTTTCGGTGATGTAGAACTAAAGAAGGGTCCACGCTTGTTACTTAAAGCTGAAGGTTTCACAAAGCTTGCTAAGGCTAAGTATTGCTGAGTTATTTTAATAGAAAATATTTATTTGATTGATTGTGCTTTTTCATTTACATTTAATGCAATATTTCACATTCTTTTGATTATTGCTTCATTAGTTATTATTTATTATTATTATTATCATGATTGCTAAAGCTAAACACAAAACCATACAGCGAAATACAGTTAAGTATATACACTCACCGGCCACTTTATTAGGTACGCCTGTTCAATTGCTTGGTAACACAAGTTGCTAATCAGCCAATCACATGGCAGCAACTCAATGCATTTAGGCATCTAGACGTGGTGAAGACGACGTGCTAAAGTTCAAACCGAGCATCAGCATGGGAAAGGAAGGGGATTTAAGTGACTTTGAACATGGCATGGTTGGCGGTACCAAATGGGCTACAGCAGCAGAAGACCACACCGGGTGCCACTCCTGTCAGCTAAGAACAGGAAACTGAGGCTACAATTCACACAGGCTCACCAAAATTGGACAATAGAAGATTGGAAAAATGTTGCCTGGTCTGATGAGTTTCAATTTCAACTGCGACATTCATATGGTAGGGTCAGAATTTGGCAGAAACAACATGAAAGCATGGATCCATCCTGACTTCATCGTATCCATGGTTCATGCTAGTGGCAGTGGTGTAATGGTGTGGGGTATATTTTCTTGGCACAATTTGGGCCCCTTAGTACCAATTGAGCATCATTTAAACATCATGGCCTACCTAAGCATTGATGTTGACCATGTCCATCCCTTTATGACTACAATGTATCCATCTTCTGTTGGCTACTTCCAGCAGGATAATGCACCATGTCACAAAGCTCAAATCATCTCACCACTGGTTTCTTGAACATGACAATGAGTTCACTGTACTTCAATGGCCTCCACAGTCACTAGATTTCAATCTAATAGAGCACCTTTGTGATGTGGTGGAACAGGAGATTTGCATCATGGATGTGCAGCAGACAAATCTGTAGCAACCGCCTGATGCCATCATGTCAATATGGACCAAAATCTCAGGAATGTTTCCAACACCTTATTGAATCTATGCCACAGAAAATTAAGACAATTCTGAAGGCAAAACGAGGTCCAACCCGGTACTAGCAAGGTGTACCTAGTAAAGTGTCCGGTGTATATAAGGGAGCTATTTTACATGCCAAAAATTATTTCTTTCCATCCAGATCTACACAGCTCTGCCACACAACACAGTCCTGGTGTGGCAAAAGATCAAATTTTTATCTGCTGTAGTTAGGTATCACTCACAGGTCTTGTACCCCCCCAGTCTGTGGTTGTAAATTGCAACACTCTCATCTGTGGTCTACTAAATATTAAACTGGCTCCACTCCAGTCCATCCTAAACTCTGTTAGTAAATGTATCCATCTCCCATCATACTCCTCAAGGGCTATACCTCTCTGTTATCCCTGGCTTGGCCCAAATGAACTGATTAAAGTGAAAGCAAGGCTTGAGTTTGGCTTTAAGTCAGAGGGAATGGAATAAAATGGATCACAATTTTAGACAGAGTTTCTCCTGCTTTCTGTCCCTGTGAATATAGTAATGCAAGCCTGCACATGACTTCCAGCCATGGTTCAAAAACCTCTATGATTTAGCCCCAGTAGGAGATAACAGGCATCAGAGATGAGGAACAGGTTGGAGCATTTCTGCTACTTGTTTAACAATGCCATCAGAAAAGCATATGCAACCAGTCTTACATTTCTGTGAGAGGGAGGTGACAATGGCTGGTGTAAGTGGTTTTGGAAGAGGCCTTTCAGTGAATTGTTCTTCTGTGTCCCTGTTGGGAAAACACTCTCTTACTCATACCCCTAATCGTTTCCGTTGAGACTGTTCTGGGATCTGAACCTAATTCCGGGGTCTCACAGATCCACCCCATCTCCCAGACTGGGTGGGGGAATGCGTGCTCCAGCACCTGATGATGGTATCAGCCCTTCAACCAGTACAGTATCTGCCCAGGAGAGTGGGGATATCTGTCCCCGCCTCCCGTTTACACTCCTGTAATGAAAACGCCACATGGCTATAAGGGAAGTCTGGAATAGGCTCCTTCAATTTTTTTTGCCAAACCGGTGTGAGGTCTGGAGTGGTTGTGAAGAAGGAAGGGTGTAAAGTGAGAACTGATTTGAGGTCCTAAAGGGTGTTTCAAGGGGGGAGCTTATCTGGGGTATGAAGAGATCTTTAAAGGAGGGCTCAACTGGAGTCTAAAAGAAAAGGGGCCTAATGTAAGGTCTGAGTGTTAAGGGGGGTTCTGATCCAGGGTCTATAAGTTAAGGATGGGCTGACCAATGATGCCAGGCATTTCTCTCCCACTGACCAATAACACTGGGCATCTTTCACCCACTGATCAATGACGCTGGGTATTCTTTCTTCCACTGACCACCAACAGCAAGGTTTTCGTCTTTCTCCCACTGACCATCCATGCTCGGGCATTTTTTCCCCTTCCACTGACCAGCAATATAAGGGTAACTATGTTGCATAATATTTTTTTTTTTTTCTTTTTTTTGTGCAATTTTTTTTCTGTGCAATTCTATTTATTAGTTTTCATGAAGATAAACATGACAACAAATGTGCCCACACACAGGGACAGAACAATTTTATAGAATATTTTAGCAGTTAGAGAGAGAGGAACAAACCGAGTGACAAAATTTAACGGTCTGAGGATCTGATCATAAAGCCTGCACTTAAACCTTGAGGCGAAAGCTAAGTCAGATCACCTCAATTAAGGCAAATGTAGCACCCTCTAGTGTGCTAGAAGTAAAGTGCTATGTTCTTTTGTGAGAGGGGTTACATTTCCAGGCTAGGCTGGCAGCCAAGCCTTAGTGTGTTTTGATCTGGGTTGGGAGTGACTCAGAGCAGAGCTGGTCACTCACAGGCAGCATAACCCAGACCTCCCACTTCTTTCCTGAGCCTTCTAGAATATTCTGGAAAGGAAGGAAGAGAGAAGAGGTGGAGTTGCTTGGGGTGTTTTGAGGAGCCCTGACCAATCCCCAACTTGGATTGGCAGGGGGCAGGCCTTCTTAAATACCCAGGGTCAGCCCATCTGGGGAGCTGTTGTTCAGGTGGCAGCTGGAGATGGAGTGCTAAGCTGTCCTGGCTCTGGAGGGAGCACAGTCAGAAGTGGACTGAGGAGGCACGCCTGAGAGGACTGGGAGAATGCAGTCTGAGATGGGTGCAGAGCCAGTGGAGTGGACTGTGGTAACACGGGCAGTGGAGAGAGGCAGCTGCAAGCAGGAGGGCTGGCAGGGTTTGAACATGTGGTACTGGGAGCAGTAGCCACATGGACAGCTAGCATTGGGACTTTCTACATTTTTTGCTAAACCAAAGGGGCCTGTGGTCCCTGTCTGCAAAGGGCATCTGCTTTAGGCCTGGCTGAACCAGTGTCAGGCTTACAAATCAGTGCTAGCTGGTCCAGAAAGTACAAGCAAGTGATGTGCTGGAGGTGTTGAGTAGAGATAGTCTGCAAGCAAGTGAAATGCTGGAGTGATGTGCTGGAGTTGTATATACCAGAGGAGTATATAGTTGTCCCATGTATTTTTCTGCAATCAGTTGGGCATCTCATGAATATCCCATCCCCATCCAAGTTTATTCCCCTCAATAAAAATACACAACAAAGTTCAAGGACTGGCTTTCTGGCTGAGGGTGAATGAGAACTGTGTGCCTGGCTGGGCAGGGTGACAGACGGACCACAAAACTCAGCAGCCCCTACAGGGGTATCGCTACACACATATACTGGAAGATAAAAGAAAGTGTTATGAGAAAAAGTATAAAAAGAGCAGAAGTTAAATAAAAACATGAGGAAAAGGAAGAAAAAGCTATTTTATTTTGTCCTGAGATTTATGTGTGTCTGTAAGAATCCTGGTTGTGGCGCAGTTATCACAGAATATTTTATGAGTATTTTATGGGCATTCTACGGGCAGCACAGTAACTAAATGGTTAGCACTTCCACCTGGCAGTATTAGGGTTTTTAGTTTGAATCCAAACCACAGCATTTGCCTGGGGTTTGCGTGTTCTCCCTGTGGCTGCATGGGTTTCCTCCCACACTCCAAAGACATGCGGGTAGGTAAATTGGCCTCAGTATGAATGTGAGTTAGAGGACCTTAGATTGTAAGCTCCTTGAGGGCAGGGACTGATGTAAATATATAGATATATATTCATGTATATTTATAAATGAATGTACAATATAAACATATGTAAAGCACTGCGTAATTTGTTGGCGCTATATAAATACCAGTAATAAATAAATGCAAGAACTGCTGAAAACATGTTCAGTGTATACTCAAACTCTATTCAACTATGTACCTTTAACCATTTCAGGTCTGCCCCATAGCAGTTTTAATGCTACAGAGCAGCACCTGTGCGCAGGATCACTTATATAAGTGACCCGGCTCTTCGGTTAGGGGGCATGCTCAACGTGCGCTGGCACCCACCAATGATCTAGCAGAGAGGCAGAACGACAGTCTAACTATGTAAACAAGGAAGATCGCCGCTCTGACAGGAGGGAAGGCATGGATTCTGTCTCTGCAAAGCAGGGACTAGGATCCATGTCTTCCCCTAGTGAAAGCACCGCCCACACTGTAATAAAACACATATTTATAAATCATAAGCCTTAAAAGTTCATCTCTAGCGATCCATAAAGCTAAAGCAGCGCTCTTCAGTGTATTACACACAGAAATTAACACAGTTCAGGATGATACACTCTGTGACAAGTGAGTCCAGCTGGAACATGCTCTGCTGAATGTTCGTTGGGGGCTTATCGGATGTGTAGTAATAAACACCTTCACCACACCTTGTGATTATACTCCCCTCAGAGCTTACACTCACCAGATCAATACAAGATAAATGCTTGTTGGGTATGTCATACCCATTAGCAGTCAAATGCAACTCCATCAATATCTCGGTCAGGTCACCTGAACAGTTGATTCATATCCCTCAATTTAGCTGTTCATTCAAGCTCTGGTACCACCCCCAATCTCACCATTGGCTCCTGACATAGGGAAACAAACAGTCCAAGTATGCATCCAATGGGCGGCACAGTGGTGTAGTGGGTAGCACTCTCGCCTAGCAGTAAAAAGGGTCGCTGGTTCGAATCCCAACCACGACACTACCTGCCTGGAGTTTGCATGTTCTCCCTGTGCCTGTGTGGGTTTCCTCCAGGTACTCCAGTTTCCTCCCACACTCCAAAGACATGCTGGTAGGTTAATTGGTTTCTGTTCAAAATTGGCCCTGGTATGTGAATGGGGACCTTGGATTGTGGGCTCCTTGAGGGTAGGGACCGATGTGAGTGTGCAATGTATGTGTGGAGCACTGTGTAAATTGACAGCACTATATGGGTACCTTAAATAAATAAATAATGTATGATAGAGGAGCATCCTAATGAGACACAATGTACAAAGATAGGGACAATTGTAGACATGCACCCACCCTCACTCAGGTTGAACTGGAAGGACTGGTGTCTTTAATCAACATACTAACTATGTAACCAAAATAGCTGTACAGCATGGCACGATACTTGCCTACCGATCCTAGGATTCTCGTGCGCAGTGATACCCAAGTGGAGAACAGGGCAGCTGAGAGATTCACAAGCCGTATGGTCACGCCTAGACACGTTTTGTCATTACGTCTTTGTCAAGAGGCGTTACCACATGGAACAGACTTGTAACTTTATAGCCTTTGTAACTACAAAGTCTTAACCCCTTCAATAGCCGCACCGGACTCCTCACCAGTTCTCAAGAGGGTCACTGGGGTTGCACAGACATTCGGGCACAGAGATTCATTCTCGGAATACCCGACCCGTGCAGTTGTATAGTGTGCACATCCAGCAACACTGAAAATATTACAATATTCGTCTAATACCATCATCAAATACTGCTGTAACCATAATTCATTGCATTGCTATTTTCACATAACTAATATACATACAAAATAAATAAAATCTAATAGGAATAAAAGCATTAATCATAAAACATCTCAATAGATCATAATACAACAAACTGTTAGAAAAGTTAAAACTCCACATGAGAATAACCATAACACATCTAGTCTTCCCATTTGATACTGAAATACATCTCAATATGTGTAACAAATCTGAGGATCACAGCATGCCTTTTAAAGGCTGCAACTCCTAGAATTCTAATGGATTTAACTTCAAAAGGATGCCCATACTAATGTCGCCATTGCATATAGGGGTATATATACAGTGCCTTGCAAAAGTATTCACCCCCCTTGGCTTTTTACCTATTTTGTTACATTACAGCCTTTAGTTCAATGTTTTTTTTAATCTGAATTATATGTGATGGATCAGAACACAATAGTCTAAGTTGATGAAGTAAAATTAGAAAAATATATACATAAAACTATTTTTCAGAAATAAAAAAATGATAATTGACATGTGCGTATGTATTCACCCCCTTTGTTATGAAGCCCATAAAAAGCTCTGGTGCAACCAATTACCTTCAGGAGTCAAATAATTTGTGAAATGATGTCCACCTTTGTGCAATCTAAGTGTCACATGATTGGTCATTACATATACACACCTTTTTGAAAGGCCCCAGAGGCTGCAACACCTAAGCAAGAGGCACCACTAACCAAATACTGCCATGAAGACCAAGGAACTCTCCAAACAAGTAAGGGACAATGTTGTCAAGAAGTACAGGTCAGGGTTAGGTTATAAAAACATATCCAAAGCTTAGATGATCCCTAGGAGCAACATCAAATCTATCATAACCAAATGGAAAGAACATGGCACAACAGCAAACTTGTTTGATATTATTTGAATTAATGTTGAGATAATTCATGAATTGCGATAAGCCTATATTGAATGGTTTGTGCAAAAGTTGTAGCGTCTACAAAATAGGGGATAGTTTTATGGCATTTTTATTATTATTTTTTTTTTTAGTAGTAATAGCGGTGATCTGCGATTTTTATCAGGATTGCGACATTATGGCGAACACATCGGACACTTTTGACACTATTTTGGTACCATTGTCATTTATACAGCGATCAGTGATATAAAAATGCACTGATTCCTGTGTAAATGACACTGGCAGGGAAGGTGAACCACTAGGGGGCGATGAAGGGGTTAAGTGTGTCCTAGGGAGTGATTCTAACTGTGGGGGGGATGGGCTCACTACAACATGACAGTGATCACTGCTCCCAATGACAGGGAGCAGTGATTTGTCATGACACAAGGCAGAACGGGGAAATGGCTTGCTTACATAGGCACTCCCCCGTTCTTCCGCTCCGTGACACGATCGCCGGGAGACTGGCGGACATCGAGTCCCATGGGCACGGTCGCGCTGTATGCGGCGGCACGCGTGCGCCTGCTATCCTCGCCTCTTAAAGGGGATGTACAGGTACGCCTACCGCTGCCATTGTGCCGACGTATATCGGCGTGCGGCGGTCGGCAAGTGGTTAACATTGTCTGACATATATAGATATATTAACGCGGTGGCTTGATCTAGAAGGACAATCCAAATTTACAACAGGAGGATATATTTTGTAGGTTCTCAGCTGTTGTATGCTTTATGAACTGGGTACATAAAACAACTTTCTGGCTTCCACAGCAATTAAGTTTGTTCTAAATCTTTCCTGGGCTCAGCGAGCCTGTCCCCAGTGCACCTACTTTAAAATACACGATGACGAAGAGGGGGAAGGGAATGTACATAAAAAATTTAATTACCCTGAAACACGCATCTCCGCTTGCTCCAAGTACAATTAATTTTCCACCAATGAAGGCTTGCATGGGACTTTCAGTAATTAAGACTCTTACTCTCCCTGAAAAATACGTGATTTTAAGGAGGGAGGGAAATGCGTTTAAAACGGGCTCACACGGCATATTTTTGCTCTAGATAGAGCCATGAAAGAGGACTCAGGAACTGAATGGCGATTATATGTACAACGAGGAAGGTGAACATAATGGTGACTTGTGACTAGTATATGACTCCAGAAGTGGATAAATGACAGACATTTAAATATCAAAGGGAATAAGAAAGAGGTTTTTATCACCAGGGATAGTTACCTGGTGACATTGCACAGAGACATGCTCTGAGACATGATGTACTTATTGCACTCAATAAGCATTTGGCTTTTTATACTAGTTACTTCCATGGGATACTATGCGATTTCAGATACGTGCATGTACATACATTAATTCTTCTTTTTTGTATGCCATCGCTTTGTATATAGATAAAAATACTCATGACTAGGGTAGGTAAGACCTCACCTGCTACTATACCACCTCTGCAATACCAACCTGCCCCCTCCCCTTTTCCCCCATTAATTAAATTAATGACCACGCAAGACATATGTGGAGTTAAAATGGCCGATCACGGCCCATTTATTGAACATATACTTTCTATAAACATAACCTAAACATAACTGACTTATCCAGCTATAAAGATTGGAGGTCCCTGACGGTGCCATCTTGCCAAAATTATTTTGTGTCTGAGGCACCAGATAGCTGGGCTTCGACCCCAGCCGCAAATGTCGGCTCGGAGCCTAAACCAGCTGACCTCAGACACCCACCAGTCTTAACAATGATATGCATCGTACCGTACCCACTGGAGGATTCCATACCTCAGATGTATCCCCACCTTTTTCCAATAACCCTGAATAGATCTCCGTCAAGGACCCCAACCGCCACCGCACACCAAGAGTAATGCCTTACACTTGGGCGCCCCTACACACCTGAACAGCTTGTTGTAGCCCATCCTCCAAATCTAGCAGCCAAAGTTCAGTCCAAGCTGCATTAAGGTGGACACCATCACCCCTAAGAAAATGCCAGGTGTCCGTCTCCAAATCCAAGTGGCGAATAACTAATCCCCCATTACGAACAATAAACCTCCCTATTTCTTTATTCACTTTAATCTGTGCCTTATTGATTTTTTCGACCAATCTGGCCATCCGCCAGGCTGTACGAGCCACGATATAAGACCAGATAATGAGCATACCAGGGAACAGTGCGAAGTCAAAGAAAATCAAACTTCACATCCCTGATAAGCTCCCTACCGGAGCGGATGGCCAAATCGTTGCCTCCCACATGAAGAATCAAAATATCAGGTGACCTTTCCAACCTGGCAAAATGAGAGACCTCCGGGACTAACCGGCCCCATAGCATACCTGGTACCCCTATCCAACGCACGTTACCCAACTCCCGATTAAGACCCAACTGCCTGCCATTGTGTCGAACTTCTGCCCTCCTAGCCCCCCAAAACACAAAAGAATGTCCCATTATCCAAACGAGGCATCTATGGGCATCTGAAAAGAAAAAACATACACAGTGCACCACAACAGGAAATAGACAAACAACACAAAAACGACAGTACAGGAAAAGGAACAAACCCCATCCGCATAAACTTTTTCTTATAACAAATGCGGCCTAACATACAAACGGAATCGGTTAGACTCCCATCTACCAATGCACCTAACAGTTTTCTCATCCAGTCCCCATCTCAGTGGCCGCCCCAATACGAAAGGAGTGAGAAGCATATTCAAGAGGATTAAACCCAGCTGCCACCAGGCACCTACGGAAGACAGCTACAAATTTAAATTTTGATAAACACAAACCATCTGCATGTATGAACAGAGCACCGCCGGTCTGCGGTCGAACCTGCATAAATTGTTCCAAGGCAAGCACTGGGCAAAATGGGGAACCATTACCCCCAAAAAGCCATACCAGCAAGCCTTTACCACTCTGGTCAGTCTTGGATCGCCGAATCCAGATCCTAACTGAGGAAGCGAAACAAGCCATGTCTTCTACCCTCAATCCCCCAGCCACCCGTTTGGAAGGACTGACCAGTTCGCTGATGCGAAGAGCCCCAAAAAAGGCAACCAAAAAGGCCGCCTGAAACAAAGTCTGTTCATACGAGGCCGAACAGACCAAACGTAACTGACTCAATATGGCCTCTAAAACAGGAAAAGACACAGGGCACCGTAAATCAATCGCTCCGCGGCCCTTACGATACCCTGTCATGGCCTGTCTTATATCAAACGCTTTAGTACAATTTGAAACAAAAGGCCAGGCCGGCCAATTTCCGGTCCACTGCAGAAGCCGATAGACCCCTCTCAAAATTGTGACTCACAAAATAAAGAACCAACCAAGAAACCTCCATTCCCCCAGTGCCTACCTCCTCCAGCAAGGAAATCCATTCCCTCCATGCCCTTGAGTATGCCTCCCAGGTTGCAGTACTTAATGAATCCAGCGGCGACTCCAAAGCGATCCTCCAAAGCCCTCGGGGACAAGGCATCCCATGCTGCTCCGCCTCCGGTGCCAACACGCGAAACTCGTCCCACTGAAATCGAGATAAGGCATCTGCCACTTTGTTGCAAACTCCAGGAATGTGTACAGCATAAATAAAAGTATTTAAGCAAAGACAGAGCAAAACCAAATGACGCAAAAGGCGCGCCACTGGTGGAGAAGAAGCAGATATAGAGTTAATCGCTGACACCACTCACCACTCCCTTTTTATTGCGAAAGGCCTCCCTCCATATCTCAACCGCCAGGACAATTGGAAATAGTTCCAACAGAACCAGATTTTTGAGAAAGCCAGCCGAATGCCATTCCTCCGTCCATCCTTCCGCACTCCATTTCCCCTGAAAAAACGCACCATAACCAGCTGAACCAGCCGCATCGGTAAACAAAACCAAGCTCACTGGCCCCTCCATCCAGAGGGAGCATCCATTATAAGACTCTAAAAATAGATCCCAAACTTGAAGGTCGGCCCGGAGCTCTCCAGTCAACAGAATATAGTGCCTTGGTGCACTAGTACCTGAAGTCGCTGCCGCCAGTCAGCGACTGAAAATCCTGCCCATCGGAATGATCCGACAAGCAAAATTCAGCTTACCTAATAATGACTGCAATTCCCTCAACTGCAATTTCCGTCGACCAAAAGCCACTTTGACCTCCCTTCTTAGCGCCACCAATTTATGTAACGGCAACCGGCATTCCATAGCCAACGAATCAATCGTAATGCCAAGAAAAAACAATTCCGTCCTGGGACCCTCTATCTTGTCAGGGGCTAAAGGAATACCAAAACGTTGGGATATATGCTGCAAGGTCCCCAAAAGAATCGCACAAATTCGAGAATCCGAAGGCTCGATGCAAAGGAAGTCATCCAGATAATGGATGACAGAGTTCACACCTGACACATCCCGCACCACCCACTCAACAAAAGAGCTAAAAGTCTCAAACAGGGCACATGAAATTGAGCAACCCATTGGTAAACATCGATTGACAAAGTACGATCCCTGCCAGTGTCAGCCCAACAAATGTATACTGTCGGGATGAACCGGAAGCAGCCGGAAAGCTGCTTCCACATCCATTTTAGCTAATAGGGAACTGAGGCCATATCGACGCACCCATGAAATAGCCGCATCAAACGATGTATATGTAACCGCGCATGCAAGCGGATCAATACCATCGTTAACAGAAGCTCCCTTAGGATAAGAAAAGTGATGGATCATCCTGAATTTCCCGGGGTCTTTCTTCTGGACCACCCCCAACGGCGAGACAACCAAACCTGGAAACGGTGGAGATGAAAAGGGGCCACTCATGCGCCCCAGAGCCACCTCTTTAAAAAGTTTCTCTGAAACCACGTCCGGGTAATGCATCGCCGAACGTAAATTCTTCGCCAATGGGGGAACAGCATTTAAACTGCATGGAATATGAAAACCCGCCCTAAAGCCAGCTTCCAGGAGCTGAGCCGCCTCCCGATCAGGGTACCTATTTAGAAAAGGAACCATCCTTTCCACCCTCACCGGAGTCGACCCTCTTTCCAGAGGAGTCCCCAGTGTTTCCTTTACCCTGCTTGAGACAGCGTGAGAGTGAATGGCTGCCCCCACATCCTTAGTATTCATGCTTGATACAACAGGAGTTGCCGAAAGAGCAAGACCCGTCGTTAAACTGCCAACACCCCTTTTTCCTAGGGGCCGGCGCATCGGAGGTGGAAGTCCCGCCAGCCCCTCCTAGAAAAAACTAAGTACCCCCCCTGGCAGAAGTCATCAATTTCATCCATAAGCCTATATCCTTATGATCCCAAGGAATAGATGACTTGAACAAACATCTGTTATGAAAAAACCATCAGTCCCTCCTAGTGTTGGGCTTTGCAGGTCCACCATAAACCATGTGTATCCAAATTGTACACTGTGGTACATCTCAAGTGAGTTGTTAGGCCTCAAGCCGACAGGCTGGCTCAGAGACACCCACTTACCGCAGTGCCCCCATAACCAATTTCCAGATAACCTCTGTTAACTGGGATACCACCATCAGAACCCATACCACCAACAGGTCCTGAACTCATCCTTCCGAAATATCTTCCTTCACCCGCAAAGACCAACACTAGCCACAGCACCCAAGGGAAACACCTTAACCTTGGGTGCCCCTCCACACCCGTACTGCTCTCTGAGTGCCATCTTGGAGCCCCAAGACCCACATATCAACCCCTACATCGTTCAGGTGTACTCCATCTTCCCTTAAATACCTCCATGTCTCCACCTCCAGTTCCAAATTTCTTATTCCCAAACCACCATTCCTCACCACAAACCTGCTAATATCCCTGTTAATCTTCCGTCTAGCCCTATTCACCCCTTCCACAGATATAACCATCATCCATGATGTCCGAGCCACCATGTCCGCCCACACTATAATCATGTCGGGAAATGCCATGCGGAGTCGCAACATATCAAACTTCATGTCACGCGTGACATCCAACATGGGTCTCACCCCCAGGTCATTGACACCCACATGTAAAATTTAAACATTGCCAGGCCTGTCCAGACGTACAAAACGGTGTACCTCTGATACCATCCTGCTCCACAACATTCCTGGAAATCCTAGCCAGCGGACACAGGCTTCCTGTCTGGAGAAGCCCAATTGTCGCCTGTTCGGTCTCACATCTGCCCTTCTTGCCCCCCCAGCACACATAGGAGTGGCCCAAAATCCATGTCAAACATGGTTCTGTACCTGGAATAGAAGAAAAATACGCACCACCATGATCGCAACACCCAACTTATACCACACCACTCACAATATCCCCTAACCCTTGCTGTCCTCACCCTACTAGCAGCTGGGGGCGGATGTACAACTTAAACCTCCTGGACTCCCAACGCCCAATGCGCTTCACCGCTTCCTCATCCATCCCACACCTGGCTGCTTCCGTTGCTTCCCTATCCTAAAAGAATGAGACAAAAATTCCTTGTCTTCTAAACCCAACCCCTTCAAACATTTCCTAAAAATTGTAACAAACTGAAACTTTGATAGGGGAAAACCATCAGCATGCATTAAAAAGGACCCTGCAACCGCCATCCTCCTTTCTAAGAAACCCTGCACTGCCTTTAATGGACAAAGTGGCGAACCCGGCAAAGAGAAGACTTGTACCGTCTTGCCTTTTCCCCCCTGGTCCGTCTTCGATCTGCGTAGTAGCAACGATACCCCTTCCTCCATGCATCTCACATCTTGACACCAAATCCCCCCTTGCACCTTCTAGGAGGGGCTAACCAACTCACTAATAAAAGCTCCAAAGAAAGCTAACAGGAAAGCCACCTTGAACAACCCGGCCTCGTAGGCTGAGGAACACACCCCCTCTAACTGCTCAATCATCCCCCCAAGGATATCGAACGACACCGGTCGCCTGATGTCCCGGCGCCCCACTGTCCTCCTATATCCTTTTAGAGCCTGGCGCACCCAGAAGTCTTTAGTAAAATCTGGAAGCCCTTGCCATTTAAACAAAAGTGCCAAGCCTGCCATCTTCTTACTCAGAGCGGACCCCGATACCCCGTCCTCCATGTGTCTGGATATAAAGTACAGCACCATCAACCTAACCTCTGGGCCAATAGGCTCCTCCCCTGCCCCATGAACGAAGTCTAACCATTCCTGCCATACCTTACTATACGCAGCCCATGAAGCCTCATTCACCGACCTCCTGATCCATCCAGCGACTTGTCCAATGCAATTTCCCACAACCAGTCAGGACAAGGTACTCCGTGTTGCTCCGCCGCCGGCGCCAACTCTCAGTACCTGTCCCACTGAACGTGAGATAACGCATCAGTTATCACATTCTTAATACCTGGCAAATGCACCGCATGAATAAACACATTTAATTGCAGGCAGCGCAAAACCAAGTGTTGCAGTAACCGTATAACCGGTGGAGATGATGCAGATACTTTATTAATTACCTGCACTACCCCCATGTTATCACCATGAAAACACACCTTCAGATCCCTGAACGATGCACCCCACAATTCAACTGCCAGCACCACTGGAAACAATTCCAGCAACACCAAATTTTTGGTAAACCCCGCGTCAATCCATGACTGCGGCCACGGGCCCGCACTCCACCGTCCCTAAAAAAGGCCCCAAAACCAGACGAGCCGTGAACAACTCTAGATCAAAATTGCTCACCGGGCGCCCTCCCATTAAAGGATTCCAAGAAGCCATGCCAAATTTCCAAATCCTCCCTATGCACCTTCTGCAGCCGCACAAATTGTTTTGGCGACATTATCCCAGCCGTACTAGCCGACAGCCATCGGCAAAATACTCTGCCCATCGGCAGTATACGACAAGCAAAATTGAGTTTCCCGAATGATTGTAGTACCCTGAGCTGAACCTTGCGCTTCCCTACCATCTCTTTGATCCCTTTTTTGAGATCCTCTAGCTTATCCTCTGGCAAACGGCACTCCATCGCCTCTGAATCCAATATTATGCCCAGGAAAGTAATGACATTCCTTGGCCCCTCTGTCTTTTCGGGTGCCAATGGTATGCCGAAACGATCCGCAATGTGTTCCAGCGTAGCCAAGAGCACCCCACATACCTTTGGATCTGGCGGACCCACGCAGAGAAAATTATCTAAATAATGGATGATGGAGTTCACCCCCGCCACTTCCCTCACTACCTGTTCTACGAATGAGCTGAACGTCTCGAACAAGGCGCATGATATGGAGCATCCCATCGGAAGGCATTGGTCTACATAGAACTCATTGTTCCAAAGACACCCCAAGAGCCAAAAGCTTTCCGGGTGAACGGGGAGCAATCGAAAAGCCGATTCAATATCGGTTTTTGCCATCAACGCACCCCACCCATAACGGCGGATCCAGCCCACCGCTGCATCAAATGAGGTATAACTCACCGTACACTCCTCCGGATTAATGGCATCATTGACTGACCCCCCTTTTGGAAAGGACAGGTGGTGAATAAGCCTAATTTTCTTGGGTTCTTTTTTCGGCACTACCCCCAACGGGGAAACCACCAAATCGGTAAATGGCATTGTTGGGAAGGGACCCCCCTTGTGCCCCAATTCTACTTCCTTACACAGTTTCATTGAAACTACGTCTGAATGTTGCATGGCCGATTTCAAATTCTGTGACAAAGGTGGAACCACCTCCAAATTACCTGGTATCCTGAAACCCTCTGTAAAGCCCATTTCTAACAATCGCGCCGCTTTTCTATCCGGATACCTACCGAGGAACGGCCGCATCCTTTCCACTCTCACCGGTGTCCTCCCTTTTGTGTGCAGCGTCTCCAGGAGCGACCTTTTCCCTGTTTGAAGCATCTGGACATAAGGTGCGTCCCCCCACATCCGGAACACTCATGCTTGTACCGGCATGATCCCCCAAACCTGCAGGATCCTTCATTATACTGCCAACATGTCCCCTTTTTCTTACTGACCGATTGTCTGGGGGAAGAAGGTCCACCACTCCCCCCCCTGAAAAAACTGACCCGGGGCCCTCGCTGATGTCATGAACCGCATCCACAGACTGGTGCCCTTACGGTCCCATCTCAGCGACGGACGTACTGCTCTCCGTTGGCGAAACTGCTCATCCTATCTCGGCCATACTGTGCCCCCGACTGAATCCATGTAACAAAAGAGAGCTGAACAATGTTCAGCGTTCTTTTCTCCAATCACACTAGCCATGATAACGAAAGCTTGCAGCCAACTGACAAACGTCCTAAGGGTCAGCCTATACCTCCTCTTCTCCTCATCCTCTTTTTTGGAATCACCCTATCAAGATTAAATTTCTCTAGCAGCAGTAGCGAAAATATTTCCACATACTCACCCTTCCATATCTTTTCCCGCACTTCTGGTTTCAAATGCGCCCCCAGTGGCCCCTCAAAACAAACATACACCTCACAAACGGTTAATGTCTTGTTTGTCTTGTTTGTTTGCAGACTCACCTGCACCCGCAGCCTTAAGAGTTGACTGTTGTTCCGGCACCGCGGTTCCCACTACCGAGAGCCCAGCTGTTGCTGTAGTGGCATTCACCTCTCCCCCGGGCCCACCTCAGTCCCCCCTCCAGTCTGGAGGGACCCAAGCCGCCGCCGGACCAGCAGAGGCCCTACCCTGTTTCTCAAACCTGCCAACCAGTTCCTTGATACCCGCTAGAAAGCTCATCATGCTTTTCTCAGCCCCTGCTGCAGTACCGTGACCAGTGCTTGCAACCGTTGTGGAATCACTAGGCGCCACCAGCCCCCTCGCTGGCCCCGTCTGTGTCTCCGCTATACCCACAGATCCCGCTTCCACCCTATTGCTCGCTTACCCCACTGTAGGTAAAGTTAAATTGGACTTACCGGGCTGCACAGGGGTGAACCCACCAGCCGACCGTTCCGTCTCCCTCGCTGGCACTTGTCTCAGGGGCACCTCCTCTTCCGACTTAGACAATTCACCTTCCGACCGGGCATCTCCTCTTCCTAGCCAGACAGCCCTCCAGGTGACACGGCCCTGGATCCCGAGGGTCCAGCAGCCGTTCACGTCTTTCGCCGAGCTGCATACCCATCCACTGATTTCTGTGATGCCCTATGTTGGCCGGTGTGCTCCACCTCAGCCCCGCTGGGAAACTCCCGCCTCGGCGTCCCTCTCCTTCTTTCCTCCTCCACTGTTTTGGTAGCCCTGGCTGTGGGGGTAAAAGGCCCAGCCACCGCTGCATCAGCTCTCCTGCGCCGAGGCCCAGTCCCTGCAGGCAAACCGCGAGGGGCGGGGCCCGCTTGCACCTGATCCCGCCGTGTCCCAGGCCTAGCTGCCCCCCCTGAGCCGCCTGCTCTGCCGTTCCTCTGGCCCTGTCTAATTGGGGAAGTGCTGACCTGCCGCTCCCCTGCTCGCCTTGCTGCTCGTTTTGCTGGGGTGCACGACGGAGCTCGCAATGGACTCCCTACCCGTTGTGCAGCCCTGGGGGCAGGGTCCGGCGAGAAGCGCTTCGGAGGCCGCGACCTTTGAGCTCGCGTAGCCTCCCTCCCCCCGGTAGCTGACATCTTAGTCGGATGCCCCAACACATTACCCAGAGTCTCCTCCAGCCAGCCCGGGCCCTGTGTCGCAGCCTCCGCTCGTAACCGTGCCAAAAGCTGCTCCACATTCGACATGATGTTTCTCCCTGAACTTTCCCTCACGTTCTGATTCCAGGAAGGAGGGGTCCACCCCCTACATTAACTCTGACCCCTCCCTACTAACTAACTGGCCAGCCCTGAGACCCCTAACATCCACCTATTCATTCCCCTGTTAACACTGTCATGCCAGCCCTATGCTTACCTCCTTTCACTCCTTCAGCTCCGGGCTTCTCTTTATTGAATAAGCTGCATTTCTTTGCTGGGAAAGAATGGCCTAGCAATGCCATTAGGTCTTCAAAATACACGCACTCATTAGGAGTATTGGCTCTGTAATACACCCAAGTCTTAAATGGAAAGGGATGAAAAGAGATATATTTTTTCCGCGCTCACAGATAAAGGCTTGCAGCCTCCCCTTACTTCCCCCTACTGGGGTGAGATAAAAGTACAAGGTATATATGGATAGGGGCAAGTGGCGCTACCTATGTTGGATACGTATCAATGGTGTCTTAACTATATGCTGTATAATAACTGTGTGCTCTCCTAGAGTTGGAGACAATGTGCTATTGCAAAACCGTATATAAGTTATGTATGTGCCCAATGGGATAGATATCCCATACCAAAGAGTGCAACCAAAATATACAAGTGTACCAGCAGAGTATATATATATATATACACAAGTGTAGCAAAAGTTACCAACAATAGTGAATATTATTGACATTAGTTTTATAACTAATAAGTGTATCAGCACACACCCTCCTCCTACTTTGTAAGGGGTTAACCATATGTTAACAATTCATTCTCCAGCTGTATCACTGGCTAGTAAGAGGTCTCTATTCAATCCATACCCAGTGCAAATGTAATAATTAAATATATCTCCACCGTGTACAAGTGGCGTGTTAGCTGAGGGTCCAATCACACCTCCTTTCTTACCATAAGTGCAATCACTATTGATAACAGCCAAGTGTAACGTGTGCCCAAATATATATAGAAAAAATATGAATGTACCACATAAAAACTAAAATTACCAAATTGTGTCAAAGATAAACCACTTGTGACATACATAAAAAATAATATATGAAAAATTATTTATATAGTTATTAGAGATCACTATTGGAAAAGTTCTATTTTGAAGACAGTTCATTCAGAAAATCCTGCATGAGGTGACTGTGGTGATAGCAGCAGTTGATGGTATCCAGTGACTTTAGTGCTCCCCCTCAAGGGTCCCCACTCACCAGCTCCCTGCACCCCTGCAGGGGTAACACGCATCTAGTATCCTCGATGTTCCCTTGCAATCCAATGGGGTTTCCGCTCCAGATGTGGCTATCCTTCAGGATTAGGTTTTATCTTCATATAAGAAAAAACAAATATCACTCCCGCAAAGGAAGTGAAGATATCACACTGCGTTGGGGAGATCAAGCCCGGAGAGGAGCTCGTGGATGTAGGCTAACAGCTGAGCGGCATGCGCCCCAGCTGCGTTCCACACTCTCTCCGACTTCCGCGTGTGACGTAGGTACGTAGCTCCGCCTTGCGCGTTTCGTCATCGACGTTCTCAAAGTGAGAACGTCGATGACGAAACGCGCAAGGCGGAGCTACGTACCTACGTCACACGCGGAAGTCGGAGAGAGTGTGGAACGCAGCTGGGGCGCATGCCGCTCAGCTGTTAGCCTACATCCACGAGCTCCTCTCCGGGCTTGATCTCCCCAACGCAGTGTGATATCTTCACTTCCTTTGCGGGAGTGATATTTGTTTTTAAACAATTTTTGTATACTTATTTTTACCATTGGTCAATGGACCGAGTTTTTTAATAAATACACTACGTTATCACACTATGGGAGCCCTGTTTTTTCTTATATGAAGATAAAACCTAATCCTGAAGGATAGCCACATCTGGAGCGGAAACCCCATTGGATTGCAAGGGAACATCGAGGATACTAGATGCGTGTTACCCCTGCAGGGGTGCAGGGAGCTGGTGAGTGGGGACCCTTGAGGGGGAGCACTAAAGTCACTGGATACCATCAACTGCTGCTATCACCACAGTCACCTCATGCAGGATTTTCTGAATGAACTGTCTTCAAAATAGAACTTTTCCAATAGTGATCTCTAATAACTATATAAATAATTTTTCATATATTATTTTTTATGTATGTCACAAGTGGTTTATCTTTGACACAATTTGGTAATTTTAGTTTTTATGTGGTACATACATATTTTTTCTATATATATTTGGGCACACGTTACACTTGGCTGTTATCAATAGTGATTGCACTTATGGTAAGAAAGGAGGTGTGATTGGACCCTCAGCTAACACGCCACTTGTACACGGTGGAGATATATTTAATTATTACATTTGCACTGGGTATGGATTGAATAGAGACCTCTTACTAGCCAGTGATACAGCTGGAGAATGAATTGTTAACATATGGTTAACCCCTTACAAAGTAGGAGGAGGGTGTGTGCTGATACACTTATTAGTTATAAAACTAATGTCAATAATATTCACTATTGTTGGTAACTTTTGCTACACTTGTGTATATATATATATATACTCTGCTGGTACACTTGCATATTTTGGATGCACTCTTTGGTATGGGATATCTATCCCATTGGGCACATACATAACTTATATACGGTTTTGCAATAGCACATTGTCTCCAACCCTAGGAGAGCACACAGTTATTATACAGCATATAGTTAAGACACCATTGATACGTATCCAACATAGGTAGCGCCACTTGCCCCTATCCATATATACCTTGTACTTAAATGGAAAGGGGTAAACGGGGTGATGATACCAACTCCTTAAAAGACACACCCACTAAGAGCATCACTTGTAACACTCAAGTCTTCACTAAGAAAGATTAAAGTGGTTGTAAACCCTTACACACCACTTTTACCTACAGGTAAGCCTATAATAATAATATATATAAAGCTTAGCTGTAGGTACTGTAAATATCTTCTAAACGTGCACAATTTAGAAGATGTTTACCATATACGCTTGCGCCAACGTCATCTGCGCACTGAAGAAAGGACACACATGCGCGGGAGTGACGTCATGGGACTCCGGCTAGTCACAGAGCCGGAGTTCATGGCCCCGGACGGAAGAGGGGTGAAGATAGACGTGGCCACCAGCGGGGCCCATTATGCTTTTAAATTGCAGGGGAATAAAAAGGAAGTAAAACCCATCAGGGTTTATTTCCTCTTTAACCGCTTCAGCCCCGGAAGATTTTACCCCCTTCCTGACCAGAGCACTTTTTGCCATTCGGCACTGCGTCGCTTTAACTGACAATTGCGCAGTTGTGCGATGTTGCACCCAAAAAAAATTGACGTCCTTTTTTCCCACAAATAGAGCTTTCTTTTGGTGGTATTTGATCATCTCTGCGGTTTTTATTTTTTGCGCCATAAACAAAAAAAGAGCGACAATTTTGAAAAAAACATAATAGTGGCCACCAGAATGAGTGACGTGCCATTCTGCCGCGGTACAACTGTAGCGGCTGGTTGGCAAGCAGTTAACTGAGTAATACTGACTTCTCAATAGACACACCTATTAAGATTGTAGGTTCTGTCATGCATCCAGATATTAGCTGGCAAAGGGTAACTGGGTGAAAAAAATCAACTATCCAATGGACATGCCCAATAAGTATTTTATTTCCATGACACATCTAGATCACCATGCACACTAGCGTTTTTCATAAGCTCAAAAAAAGCTAGAAAAAAAATGCTGAATGAAAAATGCTGGTAATAGCATTTTTGTGCCAGCTTCTAGTAGCATTTTAGTAGCTTTTAGAAGCTTTTAGGAGCATTTAAAAACATTTAGGAGCATTAGCATTTTATTAGCGTTTTTGCAGTACATGAAGAAAAAAACAACAAAAATAGTAAAAAAAAAGCTGTTAAGAGCATTCAGTATTTTTTTCTGCTGGAAAAACGCTCCAAGAAACTCTACAAAAACATATTTTGTTCTGCTCCTAGACGCTAAAGCTCAAAAAACGCTAATAGCCTAACGTAGTGTGCATGGTCACATAGAATAACACTATTTATCTTCTAGGAGCTTAAAAAAACAGTGTGCATGGAGCCGTTATATTAGCTCTTCATAGGCACATCCACATCTCCCAGTTCTTAGGACTCACCTTTAAAATAATTGAGTGATGACATAAGCTCCTCAAAACACCAACCAAAGCATTAATTTTAAGACACCTTTAACCACTTAAGACCAGGCATTTTCTGGCACTTTTTGATTACATGTGAAAAAAAAAATTCTCTTGCTAAAAAGATAGTTAGAACCCCCAAACATTATACATTTTTTAAAGCAAAGGCCCTAAAGAATAAATTGGTGGGTTTTGCAATATTTTATGTCACATGGTATTTGCGCAGCGGTGTTTTAAATGCAATTTTTTGAGGAAAACATTTTTTTTTCATTTTAATGCAAAAAAACACAATACATAACCACATTTTTTTGTAAAAAGTAAAAAATGATGTCACGCTGAGTAAATAGATACCAAACATGTCACACTTTAAAATTGCGTATGCCCGACAGCGACAAACGACGTAAATTTTACTATTCATAGGCGACTCTTTAAAAGTCTTTACTGGTTACCACTTTAGATGTACAGAGTAGGTTTAGTGTTAGAATTACTGCCCATGATCCGACGTTCGCAGCGATACCTCATATGTGTGGGACAATCGCGGTTTGCGTGCGTCTTGGACCACATATTTGCCTTTGCGCACTAGTACAGGGTTACCATTTATGGAGGGATCTGGGGTCCAGGGGCGGCCCATCCACTAGGGCGCACGGGCACCGCCTCCTCTATACATCATCACCTCCCCCTATCCATGCGTCTGGCCTCTTGCAGGACTCCAGATGTATGAATTCCAATAGGGGGGGTTTTGAAGCACCTTATTAGAGCCAGAGGAGAACAGACGATCTGTCATATCCCCTGCACAGTCCCCTCCCCCCTTCAGTTAGAACATGTACTAGGATACACTTAACCCCTTCACTTCCCCCTAGTGGTTAACCCCTTCACTGCCAGTGACATTTTTACAGTAAACAATGCAATTTTATAGCATTGATCGCTGTAAAAATGCCAATGGTCCCAAAAATGTGTCAAAATTGTCCGACGTGTTCTTCATAATGTCGCAGTCCCGATAAAAATCGCAGATCGCCGCCATTACTAGTAAAAAAAAAATTAATAATAAAAAAGCCATAAAACTATCCCCTATTTTGTAGACGCTATAACTTTTACGCAAATCAATCAATATACGCTTATTGCTAATTTTTTTACTAAAAATATGTAGAAGAATACGTATCGGCCTAAACTGAGGAAAAAAATTGTTTTTTGGGGATATTTATTATAGCAAAAATTTAAAAATATTGCGTTTTTTTCAAAATTGTTGCTCTTTTTTTGTTTATAGCGCAAATAATAAAAACCGCAGAGGCGATCAAATACCACCAAAAGCTCTATTTGTGGGAAAAAAAGGACGTCGATTTTTGTTTGGGTGCAACGACGCACGACCGCGCAATTGTCAGTTAAAGCAACGCAGTGCCGAATCACAAAAAGTGCTCTGGTCTTTGGCCAGCCAAATGGGCTTAGGTGGTTAAAAAACGGTACTGGGGTGATGCTTGCAGCTGCAGGCATAACTCAGGTACAACCATTTGAATACCAATCATGTATTTTGGTTTGATTTGGTGGCAAGTGGTTAAGAGAAAGAATAACAATGACATTGGTTCCTCAGGAGCCACAGTCACTAAGATATAACACACCCATATAATCATGGGTGTGAAAGAGAATTAGAGCAATGGCATTGGCTTCTCAACAGACATGCCCACTAAGAGCACTACCTCTTTCAACCACCCAAACCTTTGTTAGGAAAGGGTAACTAAGTAATGGCATCAGCTCCCACTAAGAGCACAAATTGTAAGACCAGCAAAGAAAATAGGCAGTAAATTGTTGCAGACAAAACACTTTTAAACCATTTCAGGTTATGATCTGCATGTTGAACTTTTTGAAGAACTTTAGAATGAAAACAATTGTTAGGAACAAATATCAAAGAAAATATTTTGATTCCTCAAAAAAACAGCTAACATTTCTAAAACTGATGGTATGGGGTCATTTTAGATGGAACTATAAAAAAATTCTGACAAGGTAAAATAATGTTTTTATAAATAATAATGAAAAGAAATAAAGGAAATTCTCACATAAAACAGTAAAATATAAAAAACAAAACAAAAAAAAAACCACATAGAGCTGTGTATTCATCGTATTTCTTTTCAGTAAATATGGGTCAGCACAGCATACCCGAAAACCACAACAATGCAATTGCTGCCCACTTTCTATGTGCTTAAGGATTTAGGGAGCCGTTAAGAGAAGAAATAAATCAGGTCTTGGAAAATAAAGAAAGTGAAAAAGGAAAGTGAGAATCTAGCAAAGATGCCAGACAGAGGTGAAAGATGGAATTGAACGAGTGAAACATGAATCACGGTGACACTTCCTAATGTATAATATTGCCACTGTGGTATTACACACCAAAACTACAACTACGTCTATTGAACAAGATAGAAACAAAAGCCTCAAGACTATTAGTAATAATAATAATAATTATAATAATATACCGTAGTTATTATATTATTTACAAACTAAGAAATAACTACACATCTGCTCTGGCCAGAACTCCCTTGGTCACATAATCTTTCTTCCCAACAGTTGACCTCTGTTTGACCAATATGGATGTGACCCATTTATAGTTCAAATGACACTAAACAATATACCGTACTCAATAATCCATACCCATTCATTACTTAATGGCCCTGTAATTTATTTTTCATTAAATTGTTTCTTACTGTGTTTTTCTGCCTCCTTTTAACATCCTCCGAGAGCTCCTGAACCTCTTCTGTTCCAATTCACTTCTATTTGTTTGGAGTGAGCAGTGCACACTACAAATCTATAGTCCCAATCCTTCTTAGGAGCAAGCATTAGGGGGTGGCTACATTCAAATACACAATGGGACCATATCCAAAGCCAGATTTCAGCTGCAAAAATAAGGAATTTGGGGATTTGAAGGAGGCTGAGAGCAATAAAAGGTATTTTTTTAGTTAAAAATACATACTTGAATATTTTTTTTTTTTTTAAACCAGAGTTTATTGTCACTTTAAGGCTTCATTACCACGAGGCGGATCCGCTGCCACGGAGTCCGCCTCTGTCCGCCTGCTCAGTAGGAGATCTCTCCATTGATATCCAGCTGAGCCCGCGGATGACAGGTCCCTCTCTGCTCACTGAGAGGGGAGGGACTTGTCGAGCACCGCTGGTTGCTATGGAAAGGACGGACGAAAACTGACAGCATGTCCGTTTTCATCAGATCTCACCTGATCTGATTCGCCAGGGACAGATGCGAACGTAGGGCCATCCGTCTGATTTTAGCAGATCGAACCGGGTAGGATTTCAGCGAACATGTCACCGCTGACATCAGTCGCTCCATAGACTAACATGGAGCGCCCGTTCAGGTCCGCCGACAAAACTGACAGGTGGACCTGAACGGTCCAAAAGTGTAAAAGGGGCTTAAGGATTTGATCAGTTTACCTAGCTTTCCTCCTATGTAACACAATTATTGTTTCATTGGACTAGGGTTGGCTAATGGTTGTTAGGAAAAATGTTGCCTAACAGCCAGCCCAACCTTTGAGGTGCCACAGTCAGCCAGTGTGCAACCCTTTGTGCCGAGTCACAAAAGTCAACAACTTGAAGGAATGATAACTCAGCTTTCTTTCTATAAAAGGATGGGCTTACATATTGTCAGTGTGTGATGGAGCTGTTAGTAATACCTGACAATTCTGTGTAGGGAGAGATAATAATTTTTTTAAATTTAGATTATTTTCTTTCAAATTGGCATAGGAACATGTCCACCATGGCAGTTCCCAAGATCCCATGCATTTTGTTTGACAGCTTGTTACCCTAAAAATTACCAGAAATGCATAACTGGGTTGAGCCCCAGTGGACTTCAATGGTTTTTAATGCAAAGCTCGCAAATTTTGAGCAAGATTCACACGGCTGTTTGCAAATGATACCAGTGCAAATTCCTTCATTCCCACTCTTTATGTATGTAAGCGGGTTGGAATTAGCCAGTTAGGTGCTGTACCAGTTGGGAGGGTAGGAGTTAATGCTTTCTTGGTTCTTTGGATTATTAGCAGGATTTTCTCTGGGTCCGTCCCACTGATCCTGTGTTATAAGAGTGTACAGAGAGCCCTGGGGTCCAACCACCCCCGTAACGGCTTTCCTAACAGGAATTGCCGAGCAGAGAGGTTCAAGGCCGTAAGGGGGTGAGACGGAGAATAAAACCTGCGAGCAGCAGAAGGATATCACTCACTACTATCTGGATATAAAGCCATCAGAACTTGGGTTTCGCTCCAAAGATACCAGATGCTGTAGAATGCCTCTGATGGACTCTGTAATTACATGGACACTACCTTTGCAGGTATGCGGGGCAGCACATGGCCTGAGTTAGGGTAAGGGATGTAGGAAAGAATTAGGTCTCTGAATGTTGGACTTTATATTTCCTTTTGCACTTTTCCAAATAAAGTTGTGAAACCTTGTTCCTGCCTGGTCTGAAGTTACTAAAGGGGTGTAATGGAAGTAACCGGCACATCCCATGGTTTACTAAAGTACTAAGTAGAGGCCCACCTTAAGCTTGTGAGTATTTCCCCATGGCAGCCTTGTCCCAGGGCATTGAAGGACATGAGACAAAATAAAGGTACTCCACGTATAGTAAAGAAATCCTGCCTAGCATAGTCCAGAAGAACCCACCACGAGGTAAGCCTCTCATGTGACCCTTGCTTGGCGCACAACTAGAAGGATAACATGGAGGACGTGACTACCACCACACGACTCTACCCCTGCCTTCAACAAGTACAATGCTCTTAACTTAAAGTTTAACACTTTTTTCTACATAGCCACATTCATCGAATAGAATAATATAGAGCCTCTTTTGATGTGAAGAACTTATAGGCAGGTAGGCTACTTTGGTTAACTCAGTCCACCCGGCTGTCCAGGTTGGAAAGGAAGGGGTTAATGCTTGTGCCACCTTTTCTTGTGTGTTCGCAGGTTTTCCTCTGGAGTCCAGCCTCCCTCCTATGTGATATAAAAGGGACGAGGCCCAGATCCTGGGAGGGACCCCTAATGGACCAGGGATGCACACATGGGAACTCAGGACTATGCCTTAAGGAGCTTGGAACACCAAATCATTGGAATGCTCCCAGGACATGGACTCCTTGCACGATTTTTATTCAGTTTGGACTTTTCCCAAACATGCTACACCTGTGCAGGTACCTGGGCAGCCACAGTTAGAAAAATATGTTATTACATATTATACATGTTCTGCCAAAAGTTCAGGAAAATTGGTACAACTGCCTGAGACCTGGTCTGAAGTTATTCAATGCATGTGAGGTTCTGGTGTCTCTACAAAGAACCAGGGTCTGAAAAAGCACATTGAGGCCTAGGAAACTTCACTGCAAAAAAGTTGCTGTGGTACCTGCAACCAGCAAACAGTCGTTGGTGTGGTACCAGGTTAGGTGACAGGTCCTCTGGTAGTGAGGGGTTTCAGTGTTCTGATTCCCTCCCTAGTTGTCTGTCTCTGCCGGTCACTGGGAGCAGACTAGCATTATGGAGATCTATGACCTGGTCACTAGGTACATGAGACAATAGTTAAGTGGGAGCACGCATAAGCACTGCGCTCGGCGGGACCCAATTCTGTTACTGGAAGTGAGGTAACAAAGGACTGGTGGAATAGCCATAGGCTCCACATTTCCCTCCTAATGCAACACACCTGTACAAGTGTGTAGGACAAGGGACAACATCTTCTGGGGAGATTCTGCATTCAACACTACACACAAGTGGCACATCTCTGAGTTGGGTGACTACCTTAATTTTTGATTCTTGACATGACCGTGGCCCCCGCCTGGTCTCGGGCGTTGGTGAGCATGTCTTCAAGTGAGCTGTTAACCCTATGCTAGTATGAGTGACCCAGGACATCGCCTGGCGTAGCCCAAAGAACCCACCCGGGGGGTAATCCTCTCACAAAAGGGTCATCATCACCCTGCCGCCCTCCTTACAATATCTCAAAGAAACATTTATAAATGTTCTTCTCTTTGGTTATGATAATTTTAGGGCTTGTGTAGATGGCCAAACTAAAGAGGAACTGCAGTCTGCTCACATAATTTGTAATTAAATTATCTTTACCATACTGAAGCTTCCCTCCAACCACTTTGCATATAATTTTTTATATATGGTGATTCTATACTTGCCAACTATGCTGCAGAAATCTCCCTCCACTAAGTCTGGCTGCATCCATTTTAACTGTGGGCAGCTGAAGCTGCTGCCTTTTCACTTTCTGGATTTACACAGAGGCACACCTCCAGCTCTGCAGATCTCATTGGCCCTCTTATGACTCACCCCCACCTTCCTTCCTGGCAAACTTTCACGAGAGTGAGAGAGAGAGCTGTGCATGATGTCATAAGCCTAGGCTTTTTATCAGACAAGAAACCAGAAGTGGGCTGTATAAGGTGTTTACTGGCAAAAAAAATAAAAATGTTTTACTATCCAAAGTTAAAACAACAAGGGCAGAAGATTTAAAAGATAGAAAGATGAAAAAATGACTGAAGGTCCGCTTTAAGGATGCTTTCAGATACATTCTGTTTGTATTTGAAATCAATTTCTAGAATTCTTTCTTTCTGAGTTCCTTCAAAAATTCCTCTGACCTCTTTCTTACCTGCTGCTTACATTTTTCTGATGTGAATCAAACTAATTCAAGCTGTTCTTGCGTTTATATTGCCTTTCACAGAGAGAAAGTCAGTTCTGATATGATAAAATGCTCATGTACACAAGCCCTTAAAATGTCTCTGTCACCCCTGGGCCTCATGTACTTTATAGAACACCCTGTACAAAAACAGGCTCTATACAACCAAAAGCCATGTGCTAGAACGCCCCAACTTTGCTTCTCCCCGTCCAGCACCAGGAATTTGACCCTTCGGGTGGGTTGAACCTATTAGCCCCGCTACACACTTCCAAATATTATATGAAATGTAATTAATCTTAAAGATTTAGATTTTTTTTTTACCATTTATCATATAATATTTTTTGCTATCATTATACTGTAAGATGAATTAAACAGTTTTTAAGTACTTTACCTTTTTAGAATATCAGAAACATGTATTGTACTTAAAGAGGCTCTTCGCCCTAGAAAGAAAAAAGTAAAAGTCAGCAGCTATCAATACTGTAGCTACTGAATTTTAAAAAAGGAACACTTACTGTATCTGTCCAAGCATGCAGTGTTGTCCTCACCTGGGCTAGTTCTTCGCCAGTCTTCAGGTCCCTGGTGTGTTTATTTTTTTAAACCGGCTGTCACTCCTTGTGGCCTTACAGCCTGCTTCCCCCTGCTGTGCTTTGTGAAACGCCCCGAAGCCTCCTGGGATCTGTGACATGCCCCAGAAGATTGTGGGCAAACAGAGAGGGGACTGAACTTCTGAGTGGAAGTGAGAGCAGGTATTTACCAAAATTTGGTACCCACTTCACCCCAAATAATATAATGTGCTGAATATGGTAGAGGAAGAGGGGTGGAGGACATAAAGCGGAACTTCCCCTTTTGGGTGAAGTTCCATGTTGAAGGATATATTTTGTCTTTTTCCAGCCCTGATGAAGAAGGTATGATGTATCCTGAAAAGTGTTGGTTTAATGTACAGTTCTCCTTTGATTTAAGATCAGGATACATTGAAATCTGGACTACAATATCACAGGGTGGCAATTCAATTCCATATTTACTCTTTCCAATTATAGCTCAAAGTGGCAGTGGGAGTCCTTTAGCTGCAAAAGCTGGCAGCCTAGTGCCCAGACAACAAAAATCCACATTACCTACACACCAGAGGGAGGGAACAAGAAAAGCTTTATGGATCCAATGCCATCTGTCAACTTCCTTGTTATATGGTGACCAGACATCACCGGTTTCCGGGGACAGTCCCCAGACTGAGGACACTGTCCCCGGAGCCAGTCTGTCCCCTGATTTGTCCCTGGATTGCAGGGGCAGTGCCAGGTGCAGGGCCGATCCTAGGCGGGTGCTGAGGCAAAGGGGGGGGAACGGTCCACTCCAGGTGCCACAGACTGGGGGTGTCAGGCCGGCGTCGCCCGCTGTGACAGCTTTAATTTGAATTGCCTGGAGCTCGCTGTCACACAAAGCCTGCCTCCTAGTTTGGCTCCTTTGATAGACAGCAACTTGTCCAATGCTGGGATGTGTGCTATCATGGGTAGGAGCCGATCCAGGAGGTGGGACGCCGGGCACCCGGCGATTCAAAATCAAGTTGTTACAGCAGGCGACGCCGGCCTGAGTGCTTATCGGGCTGGCTTTCCTCTTCCTCTTCTCTTTGATCCCCTGCACAGATGAGGCTGCATAGATGGGCACAGGTGAGGCTGCATTGCTGGGCACTGGTGAGGCTGCATTGCTGGGAACTGGTGAGGCTGCATTGCTGGGCACTGGTGAGGGTGGCATTGCTGGGCACTGGTCAGGTGGCATTGCTGGGCACTGGTCAGGTGGCATTGCTGGGCACTGGTGAGACTGCAAAGATGGGCACTGGGGAGACTGCAAAGATGGGCACTGATGAGGCTGCATTGCTGGGCACTGGTGAGGCTGAATTGCTGGGCACTGGTGAGGCTGCATTGCTGAGCACTGGTGAGGCTGCATAGATGGGCACTGAAGAGGCTGCACTGCTGGGCACTGGTCAGGCTGCATTGCTGGGCACTGGTCAGGCTGCAATGCTGGGCACTGATCAGGCTGCATAGATGGGCATTGAAGAGGCTGCATTGCTGGGCACTGGTCAGGCTGCATTGCTGGGCACTAGTGAGGCTGCATAGAAGTGTACTGGTGAGGCTGCATAGATGGGCACAAGTGAGGCTGCATTGGATGGGCACAGTTAAGGCTGCATTGCTGGGCTCAGGTGAGGCTACATTGATGGACACTGGTGAGGCTGCATTGATGGGCACTGGTGAGGCTGCATTGGATGGGCACTGGTGAGGTTGCACAGATGGGCACTGATGAGGCTGCACAGATGGGCACTGGTGAGGCTGCACAGATGGGCACTGGTGAGGCTGCATAGATGGGCACTGGTGAGACTGCATAGATGGGCACTGGTGAGGCTGCATAGATGGGCACAGCTGAGCCCTGCATTAATTATGTAGCGCACTGCTGAGCCCTGCATTCTTTATGTAGCATACTCCTGAGCCCTGCATTTTTTATGTAGCGCACTCCGGGGCCCTGCACTCTGTTTTGTCTCTATCTTATCGTCATAACACTTGGTAGTCATATCTCAAAAGATTCTAAGAAGTATCTTTTTTTTTTTTTTTTTTTTATCTCATGGACGAAATGTGAGAAATACCGTATATATCATACAATCATTCCATAAACCCACACCACATACACTACATATATAAGAGGAGGAAAATATGCTTATAAAAAAGTTTACCATTTGCCAATAAAAAAAAAATGTCCCCGGATTTCATTTTAAAAATCTGATGGAGTCTTTCATTCATCCAGTACTGGACACTTTTACCCCCTCATGCCCAGGTCAACTTCCAGCTTTCAGAACTGTGACACTTTGAATGACAATTGCGCGATCATGCAACACTGTACCCATAAAACATTTTTAGCATTTTTTCACACAAATAGAGCTTTCTTTTGGTGGTATTTAATCAATAATGGTTTTTTTTTTATTTTTTGCTAAACAAACGAAAAAAGACCTACAAATTTAAAAAAAAAGGCAACATTTTTAATAGTTTGTTATAAAATTTTGCAAACAGGTAATTTTTCTCCTTCGCTGATGTGCGCTGATGAGGCTACACTGATAAGGCAGCACTGATGGGCACTGAAATGTGGCACTGATGAGGCAGCACTGGTGTGCACTGATAGGTGGCACTGATGGGCACTGATAGGCAGCACTGAAGGGCACTGATAGGAGGCACTGATAGGCACTGGTAGGGGCACTGATGAGGAGGCACTCATATGTGGCACTGGTAGGGGCACTGATGAGGAGGCACCGATGGCCACTGATGAGCAGCACTGATGAGCACTGGTGGGCACTGATTGGCAGCATTGTTGGACACTGCTGGGACTGCACTGATACGCTCTGTAGCTGTCTTTTGGCTATAGTGAGGGAAGGGGTTAAGGGAGGACACTGATGTAAGGTAGGCTTCAATGTAAGGGGGACTTTGATAGAGATTATGATGTAAGGGTGCTCTGATGGGAACTCTGATGTAAGGGGGCTTTGATGGGGACTCTGATGGGGACTCCGATGTAAGGGGGCTTTGATGGGAACACTGATGTAAGGGGGCTTTGATGGGAACACTGATGTAAGGGGGCTTTGATGGGAACACTGATGTAAGGGGGCTTTGATGGGAACACTGATGTAAGGGGGCTTTGATGGGAACACTGATGTAAAGGGGCTCAGATGGGGACTTTGATGTAAGGGGGCTTTGATGGGAACTCAAAATGAGGCGTGAAGCACAAGGAGGAAGATGGAACCAGCAGATGATGACACGCGTTATGCAACGCGTTTCTTGAGCATACGTGCTGTGATACTACGGCAACCGCGCTCCTTTTTCAAAGCAGACTTCATTGGAGGAGCCATATGGGGCGTTTTAAATAAAAAATACAAGAAGGGGGAGGGGGGTAGTGCTCGGGAATGTGGTCAGGACTAGTTAACATAATAAGGTAAATTAAAATACAATACGAGAATGCAACCAAAGACAATTATAATGAGCACACATATAAAAAAATATATATAATTCGTGAATAACAGATAATGTTATGCTTGAGAATCCAACAAGTCTGTTAGATTTTAGTGGGCTATAATATCAACTATTATAATCAAAGGCAGATAAAAAATTGAATAATTACCGGTGATTAAAGGGACACGGCTGTCTATCTGGCCCTATTAACATTACATTAAATTAATTTAAAAATATTTTAAAATGATTTTAAAATTAAGGAAAGGGGGGGGGGCATATTAATATTCAATAGATTAGATGAAATTACAGTAACCACATATATATGTATAATCCTGAGTATGTAAAAACATTTTCAGAAATTATTAAAACCATTTCTTGAAGAAACATAATATAATTAAAAAACATTAAAATCAAGATGTCGCACATATTATCATGCATTGCCAATGCAATAATAATATATGATAGCGACAGCATAACAATATATGTTATAAATGAATCATGTAGTAAGTAAATGAAATTAATAACATTGACCATTATGATAAAACAGATCTTATGCTGATGTAAAAAAAGAGAAGAAATACATAAAACAAGAGACACAGATATATACTTATATCTCCTATAGTACACTCAAGCTGGCATAACTCTGTAGCCACAGTAGGGTGGAAGGGGAGAGGGAAAAGGGAAGGGAAGGGGGGAGAGTGGTTATAGGGGAACAGCGGGAATATGGACCACTGAAAGGTAAAGGAGGAAAAAGGAAAAGGGAAGGGGAGGGGAGTATGGGGGTAAGGTAAGGTGACCAGACATCCCCGGTTTCTGGGGACAGTCGCTGGATTGAGGACACTGTCCCCGGACCAAGTCTGTCCCCAGTTTTGTCCCCGGATTGGATTTGAACAGGGGCTGGGTCAATTTCAAAGACAGCCCGTGCAGAATAAAAAGAAAAAATCTGAATTGCACCCCCCTCCTCTGCCGCTCCTACTAGCTTATGGGGGTTTATTTTTTTCCATTATCTGTGTCCCTTTCTGATGATCATGTGCTGGTCGGAGCGGAGGGACTATTTCTTCAGTTTCGGGCGCATGCCCACTCAGCTCCGCTCGCATGTTCTTCTGCCTTGGCTCAAGTCCCAGCCAGCCGCCTGCCTGCTTATCTCCTTGCCTTCCCTGGTGGAGTGACTTTCTTCCACTCCCCACCCAGTAGTAGCCAGGGCCAGAAGAGTAAAGTCCCATACACGCTATCAGATTTTCTGCTGATTTTTTTCTTCAGATTTACCAAAACCATGTAGTGCAAGGGCCCGGCTGATTGCATACAAATTGAAACTCCTAAGGTTTGACCTCCTATTATATGGTTTTGGTAAATCTGAAGGAAAAAATCAGCAGAAAATCTGATAGTGTGTATGGGGCTTTAGACTTGACAGGCTGTGAGGCGGGCGGCGGCGGAGACAGGCAAAGAGTCGTCGATTGCTGCCATTACTAGTAAAAAAAAAAAAAATATGTCCCCTGATTTCAATTTAAAAATCTGGTCACCTTAGAGTAAGGGAAGCATCGGGAATAATGCTGTCGGCCAATGTTTGGCTCACACTGTACAGAATTACACATGTAAATTCATGAGGCAGTGTGTGTCTCATGATATATCAGAACTTATATATGTGTGAGGATAAGGAAATAATACATAATATATGTATACAGATAGGACACATTAAATATATGATATGAGGGATCCATATGCAATATGTCTCTATCTTACAGAACTACTAATACTTACAAATAGTTGCCGCCACCCCCATGCTGTAAGAACCTGAAGGCAAGTAAATAAAAATTAGGACCTTGTGAAGAGATGATTCTACTTTAATAGAGATAAAATAATGATAAGATAATAATGGTGATGTCTTATCTATTAATATTTATATGATAGTTGAAATGTCAATGCTTTCGAGTGTGGGTAATCGAGCAGATACCCAGTTCTCTTCCGGTGGCTGAATGTTTTAAAGAACTCTGTGCCAGAGAAACGTTCTGGATTTATAATCTCAATGTTCTCTCGCCTGGTGGTATCAACGAAAGCATTGAAATTTCAACTATCATATAAATGTCGATAGATAAGACATCACCATTATTATCTTATCATTATTTTATCTCTATTAAAATAGAATGGGGCTGCGCTGCGACTGCTCTGCAACTCCATGCAATGCGCACAGTTGCTGTGAAATAGAGCAGCAATTAGGGGGTTAAAAAAGGCAGTGCGGAGGTGACATATCACCTTATCACTGCCTGTCAAATGCCTCTGAAAGGCAATCCACATGTGAATCGCTCTTCAGAAAAGCGGTAGTCTTTTTAACATGTGTAAACAAGCCCTTACACAAGTTTAAAAAAACGCTGTGCATGTGCATTATCACACACATGATTCACTGAGTAGTAAAGGGGTGTGTTGAGCTGTGACGTGAAAAGGAGAAAATGATTGAGTGTAGATGACAGGACTAGGCTGGGCTGCCATTAAAAATGATGGGGCTCTGAAAAGCATACCTGCCAGCCCTCCTCTATCCACAGTCTCTGTTGGTGCCCCCTGCTGACCAAATGGGAAGTACTCTCTGTACCCCCCTATCGATGGCCCTGACAACTGGTGATCTGGCAGCCTGGGCCAGAGGGTGGCCTGGAGTATTGGTAGAATGGAGGATGACTTGCAATATTCTCAGGTAGAGTTGCCACCTCATCCCTTTAAAACCGAACACATATTAATTACACAGGTTCTGTGGCTGATTACAACAAAACAAAAACTCTTGCGCATAAATGTATAAGCCCGACAGTTCAAAGTTCTCGATGGATGGTAGCTTTCAGCCTTGCTGCCCTCAAAGATAGGGAAATCCTAACATACAGACAAAAAACAGAAAAGAGAGGGCGCACCGGCCTTGTGCATTATCTTTAAAAAGGTTTATTAAAATAGAAAACGTAAAAGTACTACTCACAAGGGTAGATAAAAATCACGCATAATAGTCAAATGATGGTAGCAGTCTCCAGACCTATGGACAAGACGTGCAGACCGCTGCTGGCTGACGCGTTTCGAAGGTAGCACCTTCTTCTTCAGAGCCTGTGGCTGATTAAGATGGTAATTATACACACTTGGTGCTTTATCTGAATTAAATTAGCCTCAGAACGTGTGTAATTCATATGTGTTCGGGTTTAAAGGGATGAAGTGGCAACCCTATTCTCAAGGCCGGTGCTACCAATAGGGTGGCTTAAGCCGCCGCCTTAGGGAGCTAGAATGGTAAAATACGAATCGCCAGCCATTTGCTGAGGATTTGGATTCTTCAAGCGCTGCAGACATGGTTTTTTTACACATGGCCGCTATGTGTGTACTTTAGTAAAGCCGGCTGTCGGCTTTCATGTAGAAGTGATACAAGCTGTAGTGAAGCCGCCTAACACTTCCAACACCGTGATGTGTCGCCCCCCCCCCCCCACCATGCAGGCCCGGCGCTGTCATGGTCTGTTGTTGCTGGCCTACGTCCGCTCTGCCTCTCTCCTCTACACAGAATAGGAAGTGACGTGTATGACATCACTTCCTGGACCGGAGCTGTCATTCTCCGGAATTAGGACTGGGGGAAGCAGCTGATGAAACATGGTCTGTGTTCCATCAGCTGCAGTGGATGAGAAAGGAGACATTCAGGGTCTAATAGACCCCGGGTGTCTCCATAAAGAGAACCTGTCACCTATATGCTATCCTATAGGGGGCTATTGGTCCCCTATGTTATAGCAATAAAATTATGTAAAAATAAATACAAACCAAACCAAAAATGTTTTAAGAATATTATGAGACGTATACTTTTTTTTTTTTTTTTTTTTTTTTTAATGTAAACATTTTTAGAGCCCCCACACACACACACCTACAAAAAATGCATGCGTTGGGGCACCTACATATAAAGACAGCGATTGTCCTACACATGTTAAATACGGGCGTGCACGCCAGAGTGAGAGCAATAATTTTAGCAGCAGTGCTCCTGCATAACTCTTAACTGATGACCTGTAGGAGTTTTAAATCCTTGCGGGCGCATGCAATTTTAAGGTTTGACACGGGTATCTATTTACTCGGTATGACCAAAAAAATAGGTAATAAATTGTGTTTATGTATTCAGAAATTAAGTTTAATGTATTTTTTACTGAAATGTTGTGTTTCATAAACAATTGTGCTATTGTCATGTAGCATAAAAAAATTATCACTACCAACATTTTATTCTCTAGGGTGTCTGCTTTCCAAAAAATAAAAATAATATTTTTGGGGCTTTACGTAATCTTCAGGCTTAAAATTATTTTATGTTTTAAAACATGTAAACAACAAATGTAGAAATGTAAAGGACTGGACTTCAGGACTGCCATTGTGGAGGGGATAGTGGGAGGACGATGGGGGGAGGGGGATGGGGGGTAGTAAATGCACCGTCGCCTAAGTGGACAAAACACCCTGCACCAACCCTGAGTATTCTCCAACTATACTGGAGAATGACCTGTAGTGTAAGTGGACCGAATTGGAGGGTAGTCTGGAGTGTCAGCAGATCAGACTGGGGAGTGAATTGTAGCAAATTAATTGTTAGTAGATGAAGTTTTGCATCCTACCTGTGCAGCTGCTTAATGCCGATCCTCAGAGCTTCCAGTGGTGTCTTGGTCTTGGAGCTGTTCATGGTGATCGGTTATCTGCAAGCCTGGATTCTGCCTTCTGGACATCCCTCGTATCCTTCCTGTGATCTCTATGACTCTAAGCTTCTTCAGCTTCACTGGCTGTGCCCTTTTTTCTGGCCTTCCACAAACAAAAAATCTTTTACAGAAACAAGATGTGAGACAATTAAATAACATAAAAGTAGGCCAATCACATCCACATTTCAAGTAAAAGAAAATAGAAGTGCCCCCATCAGAGTGCCCCCCTACATCAGGTGCACCATAAATCAGTAACCCCAATCATAATGACCTCATATATCAATTGCCCCCATCAGTGTGCCCCACATATCAGATGCCCCCATCAGAATATCCCCTTAGATCAATTACCCAAATCGATGAATCCCTTTACATCAGGTGTACCCATCAGAGTACCACCTTACATCAGGTGCCCCATCAGAGTGTCCACCTATATAAGTACCCCCCCATAAATCAGAAACCAAAATCAGATTACCCTCAAAGTTCGGCTGCCCCAAACAGAGCACCCCCATAGATCAGTTACCACTATCAGTGTGCCCCCTTACATCAGGCGTTCTCCTTCACAGTCCCCTTACCTCAGGAACACCAATCGAAATACCCTCATATATCAGTTTCCCCCATCAGAGTGCCCCCAAAGATCAGTTGCCTCCATCAGAGTCTCCAAATAGATCAAATGCCATCAACAAAGTCCCCATATAGATAAGTTGCTGCTATCAGAGTGCCAAAACAGATCAGTTGCCCCCATCAGAGTACCCTGATAGATTGGTTTCACCTATCTGAGCACTCCCATAGATAAGTTGCCCCATTAGAATACCCCATAAATCAGTTGCTCCATCAGAATACCCCCATAAAAACAGTGTCCCATTGATGAGTTGCCCCATCAGAGTGCTACCAGAGATCAGTTGTTCCATCATACATATATATATTTTACCAAGTAACCAAGACAGTCACACACAAATTTGTTGCTGTCCGGGAGCTGTGAGGGGGCAGATTCGGCATCACTGGGGAGCAGGGCGATGATGTCAGCAAGAGCAATTTGGCCACACCCACTGTTCGCTGTGGCACGCTATGCGCGCCGCATTACTATTCTTCTTGGGACACTCAAAGGTGTCACAGGCCGCCAAAGTGTTCGAGTTTGGCTTGAAGAAAAGGTGGCAACCCTAGATCTTACAATAACCATGGGTTGCAACTTCAATGTTTCAGGCCCTCAGGTCGACCACCTGAGGCCACATGGCAGCCCGCACTGAGGAGGGACAGTAAGCCCCCTCCCTCCCTGGACCTCTCTCTGTAGAGGAAGACTCAAAGCCCATGTGCTCATTAGATATAAATACAGCTATCCAGCATGCCTTGGGGCACACCCCCTTCTAAATGGCCAGAGCTGTATAGACATCCATGCTCTCATCTGCAAGTTTTACTCCCACTGTCCAGTACATCCCATATCTACCAGATCAGTGTGAAACGTTCAAGAAAGCAGCATGAGAAACTATACTATACATTTGCCCAGCTGTCTCCCTGTTAAGCAGAGAAACCAAAAACAATATACACTCACTCTAGCACCTACGTAGGAGGGCGCTACACTAATATTAGCATTTTTTGCCAGTGTTTTTGCAATGTTTAGGAGAGTTTTCAAATAAGTGTTTTAGGAGCACTAGTGTTTATAAGGAGCTGGTTGTCAAGCAGCTGATTTTTTTGTCAAAAACAGTTTCTGTGTTTTTATTGACTTTTGACAGTTTTTTGGTGAATGAGTAGGGTTACGATGTACCCAATACTCATTCACACGGGGGAAAGCCAGGATCTAGGGGCCCCCTTCTTAAAGGGGATTTCCAAATGCCAATAAGCCCCCTGACCGCAGACCCCCACAACCACCACTCAGGGTGCTGGGAAAGAGGCCCTTCAACATGAGGACAAGGTGCTTTGGAGGGGGATCCCTCTTATCCCAAAGTATACCCCCCATGTTGAGGGCATGTGGCCTGGTATGGTTCAGGAAGGGAGGGGGAGCTTGCTTGTCCCCCCTCTTTCCTGGCCTGCTAGGTTGCATGATCAGATAAGGGCCTGGTATTGCTTTTGGGGTTCCCCTCAAAAGCAATACCAGACCTAGGGGTTTTTTTCTGAAGTTTTCATTGCCAGCAATTGTTTTGTTTACCTTCAGCTGTCAGCGGGGAACCCCTCCGAAAGCTGATGACTCATCTGGTGTTAAAGGAGTTGCAAAGGCAGAATGTTTTTATCTTAAAGCATTCTATGCCTTAATATAAAAAGCCTTCTGTGTGCAGCAGCCTGCCCAGCACCCCCTAATACTTACCTGAGCCCCATTTCTGTCCAGCGATGTCCACGAGTCCCTCGGCCGCCTGAGACTCTCCCTTCTGATTGGTTGAAACACAGCAACAGCACCATTGGCTCCAGCAGCTGTCAATTCAAGGCCAGTTAGCCAATCAGGAGAGAGAGGGGGCGGAGCTGAATGGCAGTTCCGTGTCTAAATGGACACACAGAGCTGCAGCTCGGCTCGGGTGCAACATAGCAAGCTGCTTGCTGTGGGGGCACTGGACAGGAGGGAGGGGCCAAGGTGCAGTGAAGAAGGACCTGAGAAGAGGAGGATCCGGGTGCTCTGTGCAAATCCACTGCCACGCCACTGCCTATTTCTCCTCCAGCCTGTGACTGGACAGTGAAAGGAGAAGTAGTAGACTGGTCAGCTCATCTACATGTCACTTTCCTCTCTCCTCCTATTAGCACCTGATTGGCCCCCTGTGCTACTTCTCCTTTCCCATCTCTGAGCTTTGCTGTTTGCAGGATTGTAATGCCGCGTACACACGAGCGGAATTTCCAACAGAAAGAGTCCGATGGGAGCTTTTCATCGTATATTCCGACTGTGTGTATGCTCCATCGGACTTTTCCCATCGAAAATTCAGACGGACTTAGATAGAGAACATGTTCTATATTTTTCCGACGGAACAAATTACTATCGGAAAAAACGCTTGTCTGTATGCTGTTCCGACGCACCAAAAACGACGCATGCTCTGAAGCAAGTATGAGATGGAAGCTATTGGCTACTGGCTATTGAACTTCTGTTTTCTAGTCCCGTCAGACGTGTTGTACGTCACCGCGTTCTGGACGGTCGGAATTTCAGAGTTTATTCCGACGGCAAAACCGGTCGTGCGTACAGGGCATAAGAGACTGACATTAGGTCAAAATTCAGGCACTTGTATAAAAACACCCTTTTATAAAAATACATATAAAATTCATGAATATAGAGCTGCATTCATTTGTGTAGTTCAGCTTTAATTATATAGATTCCTTCTAATGAACTTATATCAGCATTGGATAAAACTAGTGCCAGACAAAATTTAAACAAACAGGCCAAAATATTTTGGCTGCAGATAAGAAGAAATTCACTGCGCATTGAATTAGCTTCTAATATTAAATAAATTTACTCTGCGGGACGTTAAAGCGGATGATATTTTTCCTCCCTTTCCTCCCTTTCCTCCGCTTCCTAAACCGGGTGGCTTTAAATCATTTTACAGTGGCAAGGCAGCCGCGAAAATCAATTTTTAATTCTGCATTTGTTTATTTAAGTAATCCTGTTCGGGTTACGTGTAAGCCCCGGAGATCCTTGGCTGTCAGTGTAGGCTCCATACACAGCAAGTCATCAGCTTAATACAGTGTGATTTCACTTCCCCCAGAGGTACGCACGATCCTATTACAATCCCTCCTTATTAATGGGCGCGCGGACAGCCAGATACTTCATTATCTGATCCAGGTTGTTTATAGTTAAATAAAACCAAACTGGCTCTGCGCAGCTACAGAATAAATCCCGTTAATGACAAGGCAGGAATACACAATCAAACCCTTTATGACATATTTACCGCTATCTACCTTCAACGGCTATCGAGCGGGACCCGGCAGAGGATTCTGGGACATCTGGAAAGGTGCCGTCAAGGTTTAGAAGTGAAAGAAAGTCATCTCACTTATTTGAGAGGCTGTAAAATGAAAAAAAAAAAGGAAAGGAGGAGATCAGAAATAAATGGGAAGCAACAGATGGAAGAGAAGGGAAAGACAGGTATATATTAAACAGGACCCCAACTAGAGAACAAACTATTTTACTACCAACTTGTCAAGAAGAAATGAACACCAATGCTGTCCGTGATGTAAAACCAGCTTTAATATAGAGGATTCACAACATATAGTCGTGCCTGTCCACCTTCTTCCCAACGCGTTTCACCCCACAAAGGGCTTAACCACTTCAACACTTTCACCCCCTTCCTGCCCAGGCCAATTTTCAGTTTCCAGCGCTGTCACATTTTGAATGCCAATTACTCATGCAACACTGTACCCAGATTGCATTTTTATCATTTGTTTTAGACAGATACAGTAGTACCTTGGATTACGAGCATAATCCGTTCCAAAAGCATGCTTGTAATCCAAAGCACTCATATATCAAAGCGAGTTTCCCCATAGGAAACAATGGAAGCTCAGCCAATTCATTCCACAGAGACTGCTGGTGTATGCAGCACTGTATGTGACTAGAGGTGTGGGGGCGCTGGTGTATGCAGTACTGCATGTGGCCAGAGGTGCGGAGGATGCCGGAGACACTCGGACACGCTTGGAGACACTCGGGAACGTAGTGTCTCTGAGCATCTCCAAGTGTGTCCGAGTGTCTTCCCGAGCGTCACTGGCACCCCGCACCTCTGGCCGAATGCAGTACTGCACACCCCAGAGGCTTGAATCCTGCTAGTCTTGCGAGACAACGCTTGCAAATTGAGTCAGAAAAGTGTTTGGGTTTGACTTGAAGAAAAGGTGGCACTGGTACACTGATCTGGGCTACACCGGACACAGCGGGTCACAGATCATGCCGCTGCACACCCCTAGGGCATGCACAAGGGGCCCGGTTGGGAGGACAAATCAAATCAAATCAAATGATATCCACCCGGAATAGCAGTGGTAGTAGTATTAATAATGGAGGGCTGACAAACATATAATGTATATATTAATATGCTTCTAAATATGCATATGCTGTACTTATACGTTTTACATTATCCTATCTGATTTTTTAAGCATTAAAGAAACTCTGTTTAACCCCTTCCTGCCTGTCTTGGCTTTCTTTTAAATCAGGGATCCTCAAACTACGGTCCTCCAGCTGTTGCAGAACTACACATCCCATGAGGCATTGTAAAACTCTGACATTCACAGACATGACTAGGCATGATGGGAATTGTAGTTCCTGAACACCTGGAGGGCCGCAGTTTGAAGACCCCTGTTTTAAATAGTTCTGAATACGTTGGGGTGGGAAGAATCGGCACTCGTGACCACTGTGAAAGTGGTCACATGATCGGACACCATTTCTGCCAACTACTCGTCTTTAGTCAGAATCAAGGCAGCTCTGTTTTTGTGCAGGGAGCACACAGCGAGCACGCTCTCAATACATAAACATCAGCTGCAGTGGTGGCTGGTGCTCAATTTCCATGGCCTTATCCTTCTTGTCCTTGGTGTTCTCCTCGCTCTTGCTCATCCCTGTGCTGACCACCGCCGGGCTCCAGGTTATCGCTTTGTCCCCCGAGTGCCCAATGCCAATCCCCCGCTGCCAGTCTATCAGGTGTTTGGGGGAGACCACAAACCCCCCAGGTTGCTGCTGTTGCTTGGCTTCGGGCGGCTTCCTCTCACTGTTGCTGCAGTAAAGGTGCGGAATGGAGGAGGACGATGGCGAGGTGGTGGTGTTGGTGCTGGATCTGGGGTAGGGCTCTTGGAAGAGGCTGTAGATGCCTCTCTGCCCCTCCACCTGTTGCTCCTCGCTGAGCATGGCCCGCAGCTTGCGTTGGGCAGACCTGGGGCTGTTGCTTCTCCTCCTGGCCAATCCTAAGACTGGGAGGAGAAACAGGAAGACATTAGCAAATATTAATTTGCAGAGCACTGCGCCCTAAGCCCACCCTTTTTGAAGCCAATTAGAGCCTTAGGCTCTAATCATGTGCTTAAAAGAAAAAAAAACATTGAAATCCATGCATCTGGCGCCCTGCATTAGGGGCCAGGTGCATGGATTAGGGGGGGCGGCCCCCCTGCGCCCCTTATGAGCTGCCCAGGGACGCATATGCATAGCGTGTCGGTGTTAAAGCCCAATGTCACGCTTACCCCAAACATATGTGGTCATAAACTATAGCTGGCTACCGTGTTCTTCACCTATAGCAGCCCTCTTTCCCATGAGGCAAGCAGGCCTACCAGTATTTTACACAATGCTATAGTGCCTGGCCACCATGCCAGGGCAGACATGAACTGAGCAAACCAAACAAGTATTTGCGGTTGGTAGACAGGCAGAGTGGTTCAATGACAGTCTAGGTAAAAGGCAGGCAGAGTTCAGAGAATAGTCATTATCTGATCCAAGGTCATACACAGGGAAATCCAATCTAGCAAGTCAAGGCAGACAAACCGGGAGCTTGATCAAGTATTACACACTCTAACACACTCTATCACAAGCATGAGACTGAAGGTTTGGCTGGCTTAAATCAGGTCTAGTCTCCACCCAGAGTCTGGCCACAATCAATTACCTTGCAGGTGGACAGACAGACAAGGAGAGTGCCATAGTCAAAACCAGGATGCTGGAGCACACGTACACGCTCCTGACACCCACCCTTTTGTTGATGCATATATGTGTTGGGTGGTTGTACAGGGGTTAATATGCCTAGGAATCCATTTAAGCAGCAGGTCTGGGCAACATTTTTAAGGACGTAGGACTTATTCATCATCAAATGCTCTGACTATTGATTTTTCAGAATTTTGTGCAAACATTCAAACAAATCCAATGGCCAGCCTTAATCTGTCTAGTCCTAGCACGTGAGGCCAAAAGACAGGGGACTTAAAAAAGCGGGTGGTCCTTGGAACTAGGGAGCACTAGACCTGTAAATTCCCAAGTTGAGTTTAAAGTCATTCTCTAGATAAGAATACCAGCAGATAAAAATCACTCATCGTATAAGCTATGCCCCCTGAGTAAGATACGTTTATGCTTGACTGGAGTGTACCTTTAATACTGTAACAGGGAGACACAGATGATGAATCATAAATGCTTGCTAGACTGTACAGAATTCTCTATTTGGTTCATAAGACAAGCGTTTTTTGTTCAAAATTAATATCTTCTCAAACTTCCTTTAAATTTTATTTGTATTTAAAGGGACTCTATCACTGGGGTAAACTACTGCATCTATAAAGTGCAGGCACCTGTAGCAGCCTCCAGAATTTTCTTATCATCTCCGAACCTCAGGTCATTTAGCCAAGCAAGGTTTCGGCACTTCTGACAGGCAAAGCTCCTGCACATTTGTATTGAATAGTGAGGGTGCCCATCGTAGTTATGGGCCAACAGGTAGAAATCAGGATGGGGCAAGCTGCAACACTACCCAGAGATGTTGGGGCTTTACGCTGACCATACACTGAGCGAATTTTGGCCGGCTCTACTCAGTTTGACAAAAGTTGACTGTTTGGTAAGCTTTTTGAAGGAGCCTACTGGAAAATTTTCGTACAAGCAGATAAGATGTGGCCACTGTTTAGGTATTATGAGAACTACCTTAAAATAACCTGAGATGGCTTGGCAGTTTGCTGCAGGTATGTAGAGCTTGCACTTGATACTTGAACCCACCTACCCCAACACAGTCACTTTAATGAAAAAAATAATAATAAAGGCTTAAAACCTGCTATCTAGAATTTTTTAGACATTAAAAAAAGTTATATCTACTTTCTAGTTTGTAGCTAAGAGTTCAGTCTGTGATAGACTGCCATCCTTATAATATACCAAATTATACATGAATATATTATTCTTATTAATTTGAATATATTAAAAAAACTGCCTAGAGGCTAAGTACTATTGTATAATGAGTCCTTATCAGCCTTATCACCTGAAGCGTGATTTCATACATCTCTACATGCTCCAGACTGTGTCCTTGTCCCCAGATGTGAGTCAGTTCTGTCTGCCAGCTGAGACTGTAGGCTGGCTGACAAGGCATTCCTAATCACAGTACTAGCAAGTCAGAACGGCTTAGAGGGTATCAAAAATTTGTGCTTTCCCAGTAGATGCCACTGCTCAGAGCCTATGTCTAGCTTTTGGAAGTAACTGACAGAAAAAGTACATGAAATTTTTCTTGTTCTTATGGCATTGCTAAGTACAGTGGTACATTAAACTTTGGCTTCTGAAATTTGGCACAGTTGGAGTCTTTTTGTGTTTGAGAATTGGAGAAAAAGTTCTCTGCTCATTAGGTTTTGGCACCAGTGAACAGTACAAATATAGTTTATCTCTGATTTGGAGCTGATATACCGTATATGGTTCATATATAAACCTAATCTCTTTTTATGTAACCCTAGCTGATAACCTTAAACTTCAGTGGAATCCCTAATTTTAAAGCATATGTAACCCCTAAAGTAATATTAAAGGTTTAGTTTTTTCTTTTTTTTTAAAACAACAAACATGTCATACTTACCTGCTCTATGCAATGGTTTTTCAAAGAGCAGCCCCGATCCTCCTCTTCTCGGGTCCCCTGCTGGCGCTCCTGTCCCTTCCCTCCCGCTGAGTGCTCCCATAGCATGCAGCCCCCGAGCCACTGCTCTGTGTGTCCATTCAGACACGGCCCAGCCCTGCTCCCGCTCTCTCTCCTCATTGGCTCACTGGCTGTGATTGACAGTAGCCAATGAGGAGGAAGAGACCCGGAGGAACCGCTGCTTTCATGCACATTTTATGATCAAGATGGGGCTCAGGTAAGTATGGGGGGAGGGGTGGGCTACTGCACACAAACGATCTTTTGCTTTCATGCATAGAATGCATGAAGGTAAAAAAAAAAAACTTGAGCCTTTGCAACCACTTTCAAGTAATATTAAAGGTTCTTTTTTTTTAATAACAATATATACTTACCTGCTCTGTGCTGTGGTTTTGCACAGAGCAGCCCCCATCCTCCTCTTCTTGGGTCCCTCCGCTGGCGCTCCTGGCTCCACTCCCCGGTGAATGCATGCTTGCTCCTGAACCCTGCTGTATGTGTCCATAGGACACACAGAATGGGACTTGGCCCCATCCCCTGCTCCCTCCTCACTGGCTCTGATTGACAGCAGCAGAAGCCAATGGCTCCTACTGCTGTATCTGAGCCAGGGAGAAGCAAGAGACTCGAGAGAGCCTCAGCTCTCATGCACATACAGTAGCTAGCTCGAGATTGGGCTCAGGTATGTATTTGGGGGGCTGCGGGGGAAGCTGCATGCAGAAGGTTTTTTACCTTACTGCACAAAATGCAATTGTGTCAATGCAATCTTCTGCCCATATGAACTCTTGTAATTGACCCTTTTATCTCTTTGAAGAGGAACTTCAGTGCTATGTGTGTTTACTTTGAACCCTCCATCCCCCCGGAATCGCCATTATGATGCCTGTATAATTGTGCCATTGAGTCCTGGCAGAGTCCTTCAACACATCTGTGCATTTTGCCCTGCAAATGCGCAGAATCTGGGAGGGGGTGGGGAGGAAATGCATGTTTAACCGCTTGCGGACCACCCCACGCAAATATATACTGCGGCAGGGAGGCCGCTCTATGCCAGATCACGTACCTAGTATGGAATCTGACACTTCCAGATCTGGGGCTCGCACACAGCGTGGTGTCCGTCGGAACTCACCGATAGTTTGGGAGACAGGCAGAACAGGGGTCTGCCTATGTAAACAAGGCAGACCGCCGTTCTGTGAGAGGGGAATATACTGATCCTGTGTTCCTGCTAAGCATACACTATAGGATTGTAACAGACCTGGCACCTTTGGGTGCTCCAAAGAGAATAGTGATGCGGTGTGCATAGTGCCCCCTCACCCTTTTGTCAGGCCATGTTCCGAGCCACATTCCTGTCTGAATACTGTGTTCCAGTTCCAGGCGGACTGAAACCCGGACACGTGATTCAAATCCCAGACAAATGGCAACCCTAGTGGTAGCTACGTTCCTGCACTCTGGGAGAAGGATGAGCAGAAATCGGCCGTGTGACTGCCAAAGGAAAGCCTATATTATGGAAAAGATTGCTTTTTAAGACAAATTAACTAATATTTGGCACATGGGAACTGCTTTTTACATAAAACAGCGTGCTTTGAATTCTTTGCATTTATATAAGCATTAATGCTTACATCTAAACCTAATCCCATATCCATAATCCGAACCCCAGCTCTTGTCAACCTTACGCCCACTATACACAATGCACACGTCATCGGCACATGCTCACTGAAGTGCCCTTGCTTCAGCTAGTGTGCGCGCGGGAGTGACGTCATCGCGGCTCCAGCCAATCACAGCGCCAGAGCTCGCGATACCCGTAAGTAACTCCGGGAGCGATGCCGCTGGCCAGAGTGGTGTACGAGGACCGCTGTGGGGGCTTCGATCTAAGGTAAGTAATTCATAATGCATACTAGCTCATTATGCCTTTGTCTTGCAGGGTTTTTTGTTTTGTGGGTTTACAGCCACTTTAAGTTTAGGAAAAAAGCTTTGCTATGGCAGTTAAGGGATGATTGGACTAAAATTCCCAAAGTGAACTTGGTATAAGGAAAGAGAGGGGTATTTTTGCAGGCTGAATGCTACAGGGTTTTCTCTTTGCTGTGAGGAGACCAAGGTGTGCACATCTCTGCTCCTGTGTGCACATCGACCTGCTACAAGCCTACGACCATGCACTAAGGACCGGAGCACTCCAGGCAGACCCAAAAGTAGGTTAACATTTGAACAGCAGGACTGTTGTTGCTGTATCATTGGGACTGATGAGAGGACACTGCTGCCATTAGCCCATTGCTGCTAGCAGAGACTGAGCACATAGTGCCTGGTCATCTAATTAGCAGCATTATTTACTGCCTGCAGACTTTACTGGGACTGTATTCATGTGCACCACCATAAAGACTGGGCCTCAAAGCTAGCCAGCTGAAAAACTAGGGCTAAAGACTGCTCACTCACATAGTTGCTTCACAAGAACTTTGCCTATTGTCCATCATTAAAGGTACCTCTTTAGGTAGTCCTAAATGTCATCGCTGCCGTTCATATGGCGTGCATTCTAAAGTGGATATAGCATACTGTTTACAGAGGAATTCTCACAGTATTGATTATCATTACTGTTTTCTAATGCCCTTACTTATTAGTGATTTTGTTGATTACACGGTGTACTCTAATTTAGCTGAATAGAACTCCATTCTAAGCTGCTATAGCCTAGTGAACATATTGTCTAGTGAGCTTTGATTGACCTAAACCTTTACTTTTTTTTATTTGCATACTGATATTTACTGCAACCCATAACATATGGCGTTCATTTACCACCAGCCAGTCTGATGTTTGGCTTTTGTGACCGAACCGTCGTTGTGTGCAGGGTATCTATATTTGTGCTCCCAGTAGCAGTGTAGTATCCATTTGTCGAGGCAGAAGAACAGAGAACCCAATCTATTGAGCGCCACCTACGGAGGTAGTGCTACATGTAATTTGGCATTATATGCTGATGCCCATGGTCAGCAGACTGTAGCTTGGGGACCCCTGGTCTAGATGTGATACAGATTGAATAGATTGTGTAGGTAGACCCTCACATTATGCACACTGTACATAGTTTTGTCAAATTTAAAGGAAATTGTACATAAATGTAATGTGTTTTGCCAGCTTTTTGGTGACCATAGATAGCTAGATACATTATCTTCTCAACAATAATCCCAAGAAATATCTTACATCCTAAAATGTATCCTTTTAGTGCCGGGCCTCACCATGATAGTTGCCAGTGACAAATCTTTGCTTTATGGTTACCCTTTGACATAAGATGTGTGCCCTATATAGCTGAAATTGGCTGATTCAGATAATGATCACCTTCTGTCTGTGGCCACCTTTGACTGTGTGTGCAACTTGGAGATTATTGACTATAAAGTGGCTTATTTTCTGTAGTCAGCTGTGCCTCAGTTAAAGATACCATTGCCAACACCGCAAACATTTTTACAAAGACATTGAATGCCAAAATATTCAGTGACCTCAGCCAGAATATTTATTGTGCATCTGCAGCACATTGCATTGTAGGAAATGCTGCCCGTAATTTCACAGGGAATATGACAGTTAAATAGCTATTTAATAGTTACATATTTCATTCTGTAACATCATTTTTTAAATATATAACAATATACTGTATGTATTAGTGCTAATATAAATCCACTCTTATATCCACCTTTAAAGTGTACAGTATGTCCAGGTATTACCCAAATTTACTCTCAAACTTCCCTCTCCCCTCTAGATTATATTCCAGTATTATGTTTTTTCTTTTACCTTATTTATTAAACAGCTCCCTTATTTATTAAACAGCTTTTATTACTCCCTATGATGTCATCACCCAACATGTAATTATTTCCAGGGCAGCTGATGGGAGCTCAGTTTCTACTGACGTAGGTCCACCCTCAGAACTACATTTCCCAAGAGCCTTTTTTCTGCACACAGTTTGTAGGAAGGTGCTTGGGAGTTGAGACAGCAGCATTGTTTTGTTGGGAAAGAAATGGATGCATATAGGGAGGGACAGATGGGGGTGAGGAGTTCTGTAGTCCAGTTTGCAGGGCTGACAACACTAGTTGGGATTTCATTGCAGAAAAGGCACTGTGTTGTCGTCCCAAACAGGAAGTTATGAGTACAATTCATTTTAACAGCTATTTTTCTGTACTTGCAGCATTTAAGATGGATAAAGCATGGGGAAATGTGTATGCATTGGAGAGATGTACTGAAAATGGGGGTTATTTACGAAAAGGCAAATCCACTTTGCACTACAAGTGCAAAGTGCACTTGAAATTGCACTGAAAGTGCACTTGGAAGCCCAGTTACTGTAAATCTGAGGGGTAGATCTGAAATGAGGGGAAGCTCTGCTGATTTTATCATTCAATCATGTGCAAGCTAAAATGCTGTTTTTTATTTTCCTTGCATGTCCCCCTCGGATCTACAGCGACTTTACTTACAAATGCACTTTCAGTGCAATTTCAAGTGCACTTTGCACTTGTAGTTTGCACGTGTAGTGCAAAGTGGATTTGCCTTTCATAAATAACCCCCATTGTGTGTTAATTCTGCCTAGACATACACTTTAAAATGTAGTTATCAGTTATAAATATGAACATCCGTGTAAAATCATTCACATAAGTCTTTACAAAACAACTGCACCACTGATAAATCAAGGCAATCATTCAAGTGAAATATAATCCATCCAAAAAAAAAAAAAAGTTATACACATACCACCACCTTGACAGACACTTGTCAAAAGTAAGACCTCTTATTGAAGAGAAGAACTTTAGTGCTTCAAAGGCTCTCCAGTTTTACACATGATGTATCTGGATATCTGCTCCTCCATGAGCTCTTCACCATATAAATATCAGGGAAGAAAGGAGGGACTAATTCCATAACTCTGTTTATGAAAATATAGGTTAAAACAAAAACCAGTACATAAAAACCCACATACACAATATTGCCAAAAGTATTGTGACACCTGCCTTTACAGGCACATGAACTTTAATGGCATCCCAGTCTTAGTTCGTAGGATTCAATATGGACCATTCTTCCAGAAGCACATTTGTGAGGTCAGGCACAGGCTCGCAGTCTCCGCTCTAATTCATCCCGAAGGGTTGAGGTTAGGACTCTGTGCAAACCAGTCAAGTTCCTCCAATCCAAACTCGGTCATCCACACTATATTGCCAAAACTATTGGGCAACCCCTCCAAATCATTTGGTGGAGGGGGGGTTATGGTGTGGGGTTGTTTTTCAGGGGTTGGGCTTGGCCCCTTAATTCCAGTGAAGGGAAATCTTAAGGCGTCAGCATACCAAGACATTTTTGACAATTTCATGCTCCCAACTTTGTGGGAACAGTTTGGGAATGACCCTTTCCCATTCCAACATGACTGTGCACCAGTGCTCAAAGCAAGGACCATTAAGACATGGATATGTGAGTTTGGGGTGGAGGAACTTGACTGGCCTGAACACCTTTGAGATGAATTAGAGCAGAGACTGTGAGCCAGGCCTTCTTGTCCACATCAGTGCCTGACCTCACAAATGCGCTTATGGAAGAATGGGCAAACATTCCCATAGGCACAAGTCTAAGACCCCTTTCACACACCGAGGGCGTTTTGCAAGCAATATAGCGTTAAAAATAGCAGCTGCAATCCGTCCTTAAACAGCTGCTCCATTGTTTCCAGTGTGAAAGCCCGAGGGCTTTCACACCGGAGCGGTGTGCTGGCAGGACGTCAGGAAAAGTCCTGCCAGCAGCTTCTTTGGAGCGGTGAAGGAGCGGTGTGTTTACCGCTTCTCCACCGCTGCTCCCCATTGAAATCAATGGGGCAGCGCTGGGATACCGCTGGCAAAACGCAGCTATTGCGGCGCATTGCGGGTGGTTTTAACCCTTTCTCAGCCGCTAGCAGGGGGTAAAAGCGCCCCGCTAGCGCCCGAAATGCGGCGCAAATCCGACAATAAAACGCCGCTAAAAATAGCAGCGTTTTACCACTGACGCTATAGGCGGCTCGGTGTGAAAGGGGTCTAAACCTTGTGGACAGCCTTCCCAGAAGAGTTGAAGCTGTTCTAGCTGCAAAGGGTGGGCCAACTCAATATTGAACCCTACGGACTAAGACTGAAACGCCATTAAAGTTCATGTGTGTGTAAAGGCAGGTGTCTCAATACTTTTGACAATATAGTGTAGCTGTAGCACACAAACAATGAGTTGCATAATATACTATCAGAATGTAGACATTAGTATACAACAAACATATTCTCCTGAACAGAGCAGCACCTTTGCGTGATGATATTCCACTGTTCTGCCCTACACATTTCATCACATAAGGCTTCCTCAGGGGCTTGCTTTTTTCAGTGATGTATTTGTTGTTTGTAAGGTGTGTTTTTTTAACCTTTTATTCTTATTGTTGCTTTCAAACCATCTATTAACACTAAACAGTGGCTCTAAAATTACCAAAGTCACATTTGTTCTTTTATTTTATAATAATTTCCACATCAAAATTTACAAAGAAAAATAATGACATTCGTGTAAAATGTTTTTTTTGCATGAAATTTATACAACAGTTGAGCTCCTCTATTTTTCATAAATCTGCATTTTATCTCAAACTGTTATTTTAAAGCTGAAATCCAGGCAGATATAAAAAGCACGTAATTAGGAGGGAGAGTCGGCAACTTCGAAATACTTTAAAATACTTTATTTATGGCATAACAGTGTTTGAAAAGCAAGCTAACGCGTTTCGGCATGTGTCCTTGTTCACTGCATATTGTTAAATGAAAAGGACAGAACATATATACAAGTATACAATTTAGCCCCACCAAAAAAGGGGAGTTGACATGTAATGGTTGTACAAAATCCAATTACACAATTAAAATCAGATGTGACAAGGAAATAAGCAGTGATACACTAAATCTAGATATTAATATTATTTAGATCTAGATATAAAAGACAAATAATACAGCTTTATGGTATATTTATTGATTAATAATTGAATGTATTGCAAATGCAACTACAGTAATACTTGACTTTGACTTATTGGACTCTTGCAATCTTCTGTAGAGCAGAACTCAAAAGTTTGAGAGAAAGGGGAGGGCTGGGATCCAATCAGGTGTGCTTCTTCAAAGATGCTAACAAGGAACATACTGAAAGGAGACAATAGAAAAGTAAGCAGAAGGATGATCTTATCTTTCTGCCCCTGCTCCTGCACTGTCCAATCCATGGGGCACAGTGAAGACACCATTGTATCTTCTAACTGTAACACAGAAAATCATGTCACCCTTCTGGCTGTGCTATGTAAATATCAAATTATAATAAGCAGATATGAGCATCCTATGCCAGGTAAAACACCTATTAATTATGTTTTTATCTGTACATGTCACATGTTTGATACCTCCTCTGCTTTTCTTAATAGACACCTCATAGAAACTCACTAATAATGCCAACCGAAGGCTAGTGGTATTTTAGTAGCAAAAGAGCCTTGTGATAATCTTTGTGATTTGACATTTTCAAACAAGAAGTCATAAATAATAAGACAGAAATCAATAATATACCGTATTCAGTAATCTTAATAGATACAAATGATACAATCTTATGGGAAATAAATAAATGTTTTTGTAAATTGGGCATAACGTCTCATACATGGCAGAGGAGTTCCATAGGATTTCCCTGGACTCTACATTTGGCAAGTTTGGCTTTTGTCATAACAGCTGGTTTGTCTACAATCTGTGGGGGCTGTTGATCCTGTGAATTGCTATAAATAATGACTAAAATTGCACATTACTTTACAGCTATTGATAGCAGTGTAATATATAAATACCACTGAACTTATATATGATATATATATATATATATATATATATATATACAAAAAGGGGGGAAGGTTGGGACTTTGAATGAGGTGCGCGTGGTGGAACCAAACAAAATCAAATCAGTATAAGCAATTATATGCTTATTAGTAAACCAATGATTGGCATAACATAAAACAATATAGCATGCATGAAAGCATAGAAAGTTCAACATGCATGGTAAAAAATATATAGCAGCATGGCACACGACAAATAAAATTATACATTATAACCCCCCCCCCCCCCCCTCATGTACAGGGTGAGCAATATCACAAAATAAGATTTAAGAAGAGGTAAAACCATCTAAAATTCTCGATGTATGGTGCATGCATCAGGAAAAGGCTTGACGTGTTTCGTGGACTTCTATCCATTCATTAGGAGCAAATGGATCGATGTTCTGAAAAGGGACATGAATAACCAATAATCTAGTATGGCTGCCAACATGGGGAGATAAATGGGAAACAGCTATCCATGCCAAAAAGTACTCATGTATAAACCAGTAAGAAGACCGTGCAATGTCATGAGCCAGGGATCGGCCAATTGAGTCTAGCCTGGGAGCTGAGGAAGGGACTCACGTCCCATCTAAAGTCCCAAATGTTTCTCCCCTCTTTTCATCCAAAACAGGAATGAGGGTGTGTTATGTGGTTAGGATCCATTCATTCTTTAGGGCTGACCTCAACAGGTCAGTCCATAATTTAATATGCCATCTATATAATATAGTTTTCATTGATGGATATACTGTTGCTATTTATTGTTCTTACTCTGTTGAACTGATCTGTGTCTGTGTGTTCTGTGGCCGGTGTGTCGGTTTATGTTTTGTTGCCCGGGAGCTGCGATGCACGCTGGGAGCCCTCCCTCTTCCCTCCCCTTCACAGCAGTTGGATGCGAGGAGTTTGGCGGGTGTTCCCACTGTGCATCGGCACCACACCCTTTGTGCTGTGCGTGGGATGTCCTGCTGGGCGTCCTATCACGCGCGTCTATTTCAGCTTGGCTTCAGGCCAGATGGAGGTAACACAATAAGGAGGAGTATCTCTTAAACAACAGGTAGATGACTGTACCATCCAAGAAGAAGTGGGGCGGGTCCATTAAGAGCATGGTGTGAAAAAGCAACCAATAGCCAATAGACAGGAACAATAGCCAAGAGCCAGTGCTTGTACGATTTACCAAATTACCCCTTCAGGAATTTTGCTCTTTCTTTTCGCTTTAGCATTTCTAATGCCCTAAAAGTCTTTGATTCCCCTTTGATGTGTTCGATTTTTAATAGGTGTTACAGACCTATGCTGGATGTTAGGATACCCAGTACCGATATCCAGCAAAAGCAGGTGGGACCAGAACTGTGTAGATACACAAAGGAGACTGGACCCAAGCAAAGTGCAAATATAAAAAGATGTATTAATACCACAGCAAGTAACAAAACCCATCCAACACCGTAAGCAGTATTCAAGCAAAAGTGAACCCCACAAGACAAGTGAAACCTATTGAAAAGTTTTGGAATGCAGAATTGTATTTAGTACAACAACTACTGTACATCAGTCTTTAGTAGAGGTATATTCTTCAGCCAGTAGATGACAGTATTTGTTGATTAATCTACGGTATGCTCTGTCTTTTCTCTGTAAAGGTTTCCTGCTTCCTGTCTCCAGTTAAGCAGCAAAGCTCATGTGGATTGTGAACTGTCTGTTCTGTAGGGCCATATACAGAATTTCGAACACGTTATGGGCCCAGGCAAAGCCCAGACACCTACCCAGAGAAAAGCTGAGAATCCAGACCCCCAGTCATTGCCAGATGCAGCAACAGGAAGAATAGAATAAAAGAAAATTGGCAATAAAACAGCTGCAACAAAGCTTACATTTGCAAATCTGACAAACTAGAACTACTAGTCTTGGAAATTTAAGATAAAGATGCTGCTAATAAGAGAAAGTACATGGAAATGTATAAATTAAGGTCAGAACGCCCTTCAGATAAGTGGATAGAGAAAGACTAAAATACTCATAGCATAATCTCTCTTTGTGTTGAAGATAATCAAATCATACATGTAATGCAATGCCCCGTACACACGATTGGACTTCTCCACAACAAAACTGTGGATTTTTGTTCAAAGGATGTTGGCTCCAACTTGTCTTGCATACACACGGTCCCACAAATGTTGGCCAATAATTACGAACGTAGATTATTGGCCAACATATTTGTTGGCGGAAAATTCGAGAACCTGATTTGAGAAAGTCCAACAACAAATGTTCAATGGAGCATACACACGGTCGGACTTTTTGCCAACAAGCTCACATCCAACATTTGTTGTCAGAAAATCCAATCGTGTGTACATGGCATAAGTGTGAAACTGCTAAATAAATGTGTTAAGGACTACAAAAGGGGAAAGAGCTAATCACAGCAACAAACTGTATTTGATTGGAAAACAATACCAAACCATGTTGATGAAAGGCCAGGTATGCAGGATAACATAATGCACACCATGGAAATGGTTGAACGCCTAAGTATCACGTACCTGGTGCTGGAGGCCAATGGAAAGAGAGGGCTTCCCTTGCGGCTAAGTTCCAGACCCCACTGAGGGTCAAAGGAGGAGAGGTCAGGCCCAAAGTAGCACGGGTCGCCTGCTGGACTGTGTGCAGGAGGTTCCAGAGTACAGCTGGTGTACTCATGTAGAATCAGCAGACAGGTGGCCCCCTTGAGGTGTTGTAGGACTGGAGTGTGGTCTGAAGCAAGCCTAGGTCTGGAGCCAGGTGGGGATCAGTGCAGACGTGGTCAGGTGGTTAGCCGAGGTCCGGAGCCAGGTGGGTATCATAGCCGAGGTTGAACAAAGGAAGCAAGAAGGAGACAGGTAAAGGACAAGCCGGGTTGAATAAAGGAGACACAGGAACAGGAAATTCACAGAAATAACACACTGGAGGAGCTGAAGATCAACAAGCAACTGCAGCCCCTGACAGGCTTCCTTATAAAGGCCCATGTGAAGTACTGGTAGAGATGCTGGGTCCTAGAGTCCTTCTCCTGGTGCCCTGACAAGTGTTGGTAGAGATGCTGGGTCCTAGAGTCCTTCTCCTGGTGCCCTGACACTGAGAGGTATAGGAGAAGAAATAAAAGATTTTCATGTTGCAGCACTATTAGTAAGTGGCTTACCATAAGGTTATGAAAGGCTTGTCACAGCACTTGTTGCACGTTCAGATGATGAACTGACATTGGAATATGTTAAGGGCAAGCTTGTGGATAAATATGAGCATAAAATAGAAAGTATTAATAATGTCGGTGCTTCTGTCACAGAGTCTTCTTTCAAGGTGAAAAATAAGAATAAAAACAGTCACGTGCAACACAAAACACGTGAATGGTTTGCGTGCAAGAAACAATGTAATTTAAAAGCAGATTGCAGAATCTGTAAAAATAGAATGCAAAAACAAACTAAACTACAAAAAGTCGAACGTGTGAAGGACAGAACTGCCCATGTGCACTGTGCACTGTCTGTTCTGTAGGGTTATATACAGAATTTCTAACAAAAAATACTTAACAATCTAACTAACTATGATACACTCAGTGCCAAGCAAGGGAAGGCTGGGTCAGACATGAGAAGTAAGGGTGAAATGGGCAAGAGTGGGTGACAGAGCTGAGATAATGTACAAAGGTAACAGGTAGAGTCAGCTGGTTAGGGGGAACATGTTCAAGGCAGCAAGGGTAAAGGTAGCAGGGTACAGAAGCAGGGTCACTGGTTCAAGGGAAGCAGGATCAGGGTGTTTAGCACACAGGACCAAATGAAGAACAGTCTGTGGAAACCTATAGGGGGTAAATACCCTTCCAGCCAGCATCAGATGGGGACTAATTGCTGCTGGCTACTGGGAGGCACCTGCTTGTGGACACCAAGAATACATCCTAAAGTTTTTAAAACAACGGTGCCACCAGCAAGTGGTCCAGACCCTAACACTTGCATAGCTCTTTTTATCTTTTGGATACATTTCTACCAAAGCTAAGCCATGGCTTTTTTAATACTAGAGAGCTGTCTACTGATAATCTTCATATCAGACAGCATACTTATCTGGGATACCGATTCACTCCAGAAAATCCAGCAGTTCCCAGTTCTATAGGGCCCTATTAAGCTAATATAAGGGAAAGATGGGTGAGTTACAAGATTCCCTATACCCAGAAGAAGTAGGTATTCCTTTATTCTCATGATGAAAGGAGTGAGTATAGGGCGTTGGTGTGTAATATAGGCCTGGAACTGCATGTATAGCAGTAAGTGGAGGTCCTGCATGACTGAATTTGCTGAACAGGCTAGAGTCAGGCAGTTTGAGGTTGGGTTTTTAAGAAAGGGTAAGGTGGACCTTATTGGATGACCGGGGGGTAGGGTGTGGCTGGGGTGGGGCGCCAGTGGTCTAGCAGAAGGGTGGAGCTGCTAGTGGGTCAGTGGGAGCCAGGTCAGCAAAGAAGACACTTTCTCGTCCTCCCTCCCCTCCCCTTTTTTTCTAAGTTTTTTGCAAGGGTAATTTTTCTGTTGTGTCTTTCACCAAGGGGGCAGTGGGTGCTGTAAGGGCTTGTTTTTTGGTGTGTTTGTTGTATGGGGTTCGTTTCGCATTTTGTCATAGCAGCAGGCAGGGGGTCTTAGGTTTTTAAAGGCAGGCATGGGCAAAAACAGTAGGTGGAGTGTAATGGGTTGGGCCCATCTAGGTATGGGTATACCTTCCCTACCCAGTGACATCAATAAGGGGCTATCAGTCATCGGGCTGCATTAGGTGTTTAAATTGGTAATAATTGTCCCTGAGCTTGTGTAACTGCGGATGGGGGCCTTCATTAACCTAAGGCTCAGAAAAAAAGTCAGTCAGGTACATTATTGTTTAAAATGTTTTTGTTTATGTGGAATGAAATTAAAAAGTAATTTTGTTATTTATGGTTGTTAATAAAATTCCGCTATGGCCAATTAAATCCAAATTATGTGGTCGCGTCATTATTATGGTAGACGGGTGGTATATGGATAATAGAGGTAAGGTCATGGAAGCGGCCACATCAGCAATACTTCAGTCATGTTATGTTCTGCATGGTGAGAGTAGTTTCACTTTCGGGAGGTGTCTATCTTTGGGAGAGAGTGACAACAGGAGAGGGGGAAACAACAGTTGTATCTACAGTAGGGGACTTCACAAAAACTTTAGCTACACAGAAAGTCACATTTCAGCTCCTTCGTAAATTTTATTTTGTGTTTGCTCATCATTGTAAGCTAGAACAAATTGTAAACTGTAACATATACAGTAAACTGGGACATGACCAAAAACCTATCAACATTTGAAGGGATGACCATGCTAAGAAGGAATTGTAAACATTTTTCTCCTACATTTCACTTTTTCACCTAAGGCTGCCACTAATGTGCTAAACAAGGGATTCTGCATACAGGCCTACAGGCTAAAGTTGCAAATCCAAGCTGACATTTATTATAGCAGAATAATTGTATTATTGCTTCATATTTTGCTCAGTTTGTCATTTTCTGTTTTACCTAAGTTAGCACATTGTTCATTTTTACAGTTAACCCTTTTCATCCAAGATCTCATTTCCAATCAATTCTAGGATTTGTTATTTTTGTGACATGCAGCATATTTCTAAACTGATGACAGCCCCAATTTTCTGAATATAATAAGGGTGAAAAGAGTATCCTAAATAAAACCATAGCCTGGTGTGATTTGGACTGATCGTAATTGGTTTAAATAATGATGTTGCTAGCTCCCTCTGCTACAATTACAATTATTAGGAGGTCACCTTCCCTCAAAAAGGATGTGTACATACAGCAAGTAAGCAACACAATACCAGAAAGCTTTCTTTGGTAAAGACAATTGACAAAATGTGTTGTATATGATGCTGGTTTGCATCTCATCACCTTTGGATGTTTTTAATTTGTAACTTTTAAAGCCCAAGCTTAGTTAATTTTCTTCTTTTAATCAGCACAAGGGATGGTACGTACATTGAATGAGAAGTAGTGTCCCTTGTACTGATGGCTGCTGTCTTAGTTGAAATCCACAGACTTCTGCTGCTTTTAATTTTTGAAAGGGGGGGGGGGCTGGAACATCGCTTTAATGTCAGTACTGTCCCTTGTATTGATCATTTTATTAGAAAATATGCCCTTATTAAAGTGATTGCAAATGAAAATTTAAAAAAGACCAATAACAAAATCTCTATACTTACCTACTCTCTGCACAAAGCGGCACTGAACCTCCTCTTCTCAGGTCCCCAACCAACGTTTCTGGCTCCTCCTCTCTGTCCAGCTTCCCGTGAGGGTCCATTGACACAGACAGCAGGACTTAGCAACGCCCCCCACTCCCTTGCCACTGGAGTTGATTGACAGGGGTAGGAGCCAATGGCATGAGTCTGCCCAATGAGTATGGAGACAGTGGCGAGAGCCATTGCTTTCCTGCATGTCGCTGAAACGGAACGGGCTCAGGTAATAAGAGGGGGGGGGGGAATCCTGCAGAAGAGGAGGTTTTTTTTTTACCTAATGCATAGAATGCAAAAAACCTTGAGGCTTTAGAACCATTCTATTCTAAAGTGATGCTGCAGTCCCTAGTGTCCTATTGGCTGCTCAGCAGTGGGGTCCTCTGTAGTGAATAAAGAAGATGTATTTTTTTAGCTGTATGATTTTGTCTTTACCACAATGTTATATGGGTGCCCTTAAAAATTTTTGCTACAGAAGTATTTTTCTAGTTCATAGATGTCATGGGCAGACATCCTAACCTAGTATAAAAAATGTTAAAATTAAAACCTCAATAGAGATCAGAAATAAAAACATTAAAGCAGCGCTTCTATCAGGCAGCAAAAGTATGTCTGATAGATAGGTTTGTATAAAATTACTAGACTATAATAGAAAATAATGGATAATAAATAAATAAAGAGTCTCTGATGAGTGTAAGTGGTATATCAGGCTGTATATTCATAGGTGCACCGTTCACCAGACACTTCACCTCCGTGTGCTCCACACCCCCGCAAGGGGTTTGTACTCACCAGAACCTAGAGGTAAATAGGCACGGACAAACCTCTCATGGACTAGCTGTCTCCATGGAGAAGTTTGTTATACAACAAGCTGGTGGCTGAGGATTCCGGAGATAAGACTGCACTCCCCCATTGGGATATCCAGGCAGCTAGTCCATGAGATGTGATGTCACTGGCTGCATGTAATGTAAAGATCTCCTAAAGGGTGAACCTTTAGGAGATATTTACACTACCTATAGGTAAGCCTTATTATAGTCTTACCTATAGGTAAAAGTAATGTGTGGAACTTTACTTCCACTTTAACCTTTACCTTAATGGTGTTGAAATCAGCACATTTTAGATACTCACCCAGCGGATCCGGCGCTGTCCAGCAGAGATCCGCCTCCACCATGTTTTGCTGTGACATCATCCAGAGGCTGCAGGCTTTTCTGGGTTCCTGAATGACACGCCGCTAAGCTCGCCTCCTCCTCTTTTACTGAATTAAAGTCTTTGCTTGCTGAGATATGTGACGTTCATATCCTGGGAAGGGGGAAGGGGGGAACAGGGCACGTCGTTTGCATAAGCAAATGATGTGCAAGGAGGGAGGCGAGGCTGGACAAATTAATAAAAAAAGTAAATAAATAATAATAAAAAAGAGATCTACAGGCCCGGATTTACTCCCTTTGCCGCCCCAAGGCCGGGTCTTTCAATGCCCCCCCCCCACACACACACACACACACACACACACACACCACGTCCTTTATCGATGACTTCTACAATAGATCAATTAAAAACATATCTCCACACGTGAGAACACTGAAAATAACTGGCTTTAATTGTAGAGACTAAAAATACTTCAGGGTAAGCGCGCGAGGGGTAAGGATTTTTCGCAGGCAATTTTTCAAGGCAATGGCTGGTGTTAGTGCTTCAATCATCCCCGGCACCATGGTTGTTATGGTGTCAGGATGATTGAAACACATCACTTCTATCATTACATTGTAATATAAACTGAAATAGTTCAACTCATCATAATGCAGAATCATTGGGAGCCCTGAGCGTGTCACTTGCCACCATCTCTTGTCACTTGCCACTATGCCTGCCACCAGATGGGGATGTCACTTGCCACTATGCCTGCCACCAGATGGGGATGTCACCTTCCACGCTGCCTGCCACCAGATGGGGATGTCACTTGCTACGCTGCCTGCCACCAGATGGAGATGTCACTTGCTACGCTGCCTGCCACCAGATGGGGATGTCACTTGCCACCAGATGGGGATGTCACTTGCCACGCTGCCTGCCACCAGATGGGGATGTCACTTGCCACCAGATGGGGATGTCACTTGCCACGCTGCCTGCCACCAGATGGGGATGTCACTTGCCACCATGCCTGCCACCAGATGGGGATGTCACTTGCCACCAGATGGGGATGTCACTTGCCACCAGATGGGGATGTCCCTTGCCACCAGATGGGGATGTCCCATGCCACCAGATGGGGATGTCCCTTGCCAATGTTGCCATGCTGCCTGCCATCAGAAGGAGGAGGGCGGAAAAGCGGTGCGGGCAATGAGAGATGTCATCTCTCTCCCCGCCGCCGCACCGCTGACACTACTAGCTACTCTCAATTTTTTTTAAATGGCGCCGGGCGGCGCAATCACGCTACTGCGCATGCGCCACCCGGCTGAGCGCCTACGAGCTTTCCCGAGCCCGGCAGGCTTCGGAACGGTGCATGCGCAGTTGCGTGGTCGGCTCGCGGCCATCTTTTCTATGGGCACTGGTGCCCATAATAGACTTTAATGGGCAGCACGAAAGGGGGGGCGGCCGCGAAGTCGCTGCAGGAGCAGCGCCGCCCCTACACTACTGCCGCCCCGAGGCCTGGCCTCGGTGGCCTTGTGGCTAATCCGGCCCTGGAGATCTGTAATCCACCAGCAGACCGGAAGAGGGGTGGAGAGGAGGGCATGATTTGGAGGGTGAAGATCTGCCTTAAAGTTCCACCCTAAAAAAAAAATTTCCTTTAAAAGACTCCTTTTAACCTATAAACAAACATTTGGAGGAAAATATTTTTTTATACTTACCCTAAACACCCTGTTGCTATGTAGTCCTCGTAATCTGCCACTTCCTGGTCCGCGGAGCCACTTCTTCCCTCGCCTATGCTCCTGGGAAATGATGACACATCATTTCTCAGGAGTCTGTGTTCAGTACTGTGCTCAAAAATCGCGCTATTTCCTGACAGATCACAATGTTGTTATCAAAGTTGTCATAACAACGGGGCGGGACTTTCCTCCGTCGCCACTCACTGTTATGGCAACTTTAGAAACAATCACGGCCGCCGGTGAATCGCGCATGCGCGAGATAGAGATGTGCATGCTAGTTACCCAAAGCTATTCCAGGAAGCAATCTTGATTGGGCTTCACATGCTTGCAATCATGATGGAAACGGCCACAAACGGAGGCATAAAATATTACAGTAAGAAATTTATATTTTTGATAAATCGATGATGTTAATTGTATACTCGTTTTTAAATTCCTGGCTTCCCAGCCCCCTCCTTAGCGACCAGCTATATACAGTGTAAAAATTTTAAAAACGCAAATCGCGGCAAAAATGCGGTACTTGCGTTTTGGATGCGGGTCAATTGAATTCTGTTACATGCAAAACGCTGCATTTTGCGGGATAAAAAGTCCCCGGCCCTTTCCAAAAACGCAGAGGCACAAAAATGCATTGATGTGAACATGTTCCATAGGAACCCATGTTAAAAAATTTCCCTGCATTTCTGCAAAATGCATCAAAAAGCGCGTTGGTGTGAATCAAGCCTTACACATAAGTGAAATTTCTAAATTAATTGTCATTAAAGAGGAGCTCCTTCAGAAAAAAATTTAAAAGTCAGCAGCTACAAATACTGTAGCCAATGACTCTCAATATTAGGGCAATTACCTGTCCAGGAATCCAGCGGTGTCCTCACTAGGGTTGCCACCTGTTCGGGATTCACCCGGACAGTTCTGGTTCGGAATCATGCATCCGGGTTTCAGACTGTCTGAGACCCGGACACATTATTCAGACTGGACTAAGTCTCCCCCCTTCTCTCTCCTGCCTCTAATGCCGCATACACACGATCGTTTTTTCCGTATAAACTCTGACAGGTTTTCTGACGGAGTTCCGACGGAGTTCAGCTGAAACGGTCTTGCGTACACACGATCACACCAAAGTTGGATCGTTTAGAACGCGGTGACGTACAACACATACGACGGGACTAGAAAAAGGAAGTTCAATGGCCAGTAGCCAATAGCTGCCCTTGCGTCGTTTTTGGTCCGTCGGAATAGCATACAGACGAACGGTTTTCCCGATAGGAACTGATTCCGTTGGAAAGATTTAAAACATGTTCTATTTCTAGGTCCTTCAGAATTTTTGAAAGGAAAAGTCAGATGAAGCCCACACACGATCAGAATGTCCGATGGAATGATCCCGTCTGACCTTTTCTGCCGGAAAGTCCAGTCGTGTGTATGTGGCATAAGTGAGTACGCTAAGGTAAATCAGGGTTCTCAGAGCACTCATTACATCAGAGCTCCCCCTTACATCAGAGTCCTCTTTGTAGACCAGAGCATCCCTTATGTTAGAGTCCCCAGAGTTCTCCCTTACATCAGAGTCTGCAGAGTCCCCCCTTACAGTGAAAGGGAACTCTGCGAGTTCAGATGTAAAAGGGAAATTCTGTAGACTCTGATGTAAAGGGGGAACTCTGTGGACTCTGATGTAAAGGGGGAACTCTGTGGACTATGATGTAAAGGGGGAACTCTGTGGACTCTGATGTAAAGGGGGGACTTTCTGAACTCTGATGTAAAGGGGGGACTTTCTGGACTCTGATGTAAAGGGGGAACTCTGTGGACGCTGATGTAAAGGGGGAACTCTGTGGACGCTAATGTAAAGGGGGAACTCTGTGGACGCTGATGTAAAGGGGGGAACTCTGTGGACGATGATGAAAAGGGGGAACTCTGTGGACTCTGATGTAAAGGGGAAATCTGTGGACTCTGATGTAAAGGGGGAAATCTGTGGACTCTGATGTAAAGGGGGAACTCTGTGGACGCTGATGTAAAGGGGGGAACTCTGTGGACGATGATGAAAAGGGGGAACTCTGTGGACTCTGATGTAAAGGGGAAATCTGTGGACTCTGATATAAAGGGGGAACTCTGTGGACACTGATGTAAAGGGGGACTCTTGTGATTAGCCTCATATGCCTAGAAATGTTATTTAATAGCAACATCAATGCATAGTTTATCTATGCAAACTATGAAAAAAATTGCTGTGCGATGCTGAAGTGTTCGGGTTTGACTTGAAGAAAAGGTGGCAGCCCTAGTCCTGATTTTTCAATTGGCTATCAGGTGCTGTCTCCGCCTTCATGTCAGATAAGCCGGTTCCCTGCTGCACACCAGCAAAGCGTGCTGCTCTTTGTAAATGGTCCAGCTGTGGGGGGGGGGGGGAAGGGGGATGAACTTCCGGCTCAGTTCGCCGTAGCACCAGAATCAGGTACTCGCTCCCCCCCATAAGGTGCCAAATGTGGCAATGGAGGGGGGGGGCAGACAAGCAGAGCTTCCCCTTTTGGGTGGCGCTTTGTTTTAAAGCAGGACTTTATTCACAACAATTTGATAAAAAAATATGTTTATTAGTAAGAAACATACATTCCACGTTAATAATGATGCTGCCAAAATTAGTGTGTGCTGTAAATTGCCTCCAGCATTATTTCTGTTTCTTCTTGCCATTTTGCTGAAGCCCAGAGCCCCTGATCAGCAGTAAATCTTTAGGCTGACAGCAGGTCAGCCTCTAGTGGCTCTGATTTTCAGCACAATGTCAAAAATGGAGTGCTACTGAGCATGTGCAGAGTGGGTCCCGTGCACCCAATGTCCTCTGGCACCCGCTGATCATTCGGTACAGAGACAGAATGCCAGTCTGCCTATGTAAACAAGGCAGATTGTCATTCTGTCAGTATAGAAGACATGGATCCTGTGTTTCTGTAAAGCAGAAACACAGATCCATGCCTTCCACTAGTAGAAGCACCTCCTCCACTACATTGAAACATTATCTAGGAACACATATAACCCTTTGATCGCCCCTATTAACCCCTTCCCAGACAATGTCATTAGTACAGTGACAGTGCATATTTTTAGCACGGATCACAGTAATAATGTCACTGGTCTCCAAAAAGTGTCAGTTAGGTGTCTGATTAGTCTGCCACAATATCGCAGTACCATTATAAGTCGCTGATTTTTATTTTTTATTTTTAAAAAATTCATACAAATATTCCATAGTTTGTAGACACTGTATCTTTTGCACAAACCAATCAATATACGCTTATTGGGATTTTTTTTTTTGCCAAAAATATGTAACAGAATTCATATTGGCCTATCTTGATGAAGAAATTTGATTTTTTTACATTTTTTTTTCATTTTAGAGCAGAAAGTAAATTTTTTTTTTTTTTCAAAATTGTTGGTTGTTCTTGTTTCTAGCACAAAAAATAAAAAAACAGAGGTCATCAAATACCACCAGAAGAAAGCTCTATTTGTGGGGGGAAAAAAAGGACATACATTTTATTTGGGTACATCACAGCACGATTGCGCAATTGTCAGTTAAAATAACGCAGTGCCGTATGGCACAAAATTGCCTGGTCAGCAAGGGGTGTAACTCTTCTGGAGCTGAAGTGGTTAATAATTATGCTACCAAAATTATTATGTGCTGTAAATTGCCCCCGGCATTGCTCCTGTTTCTTCTGCCTGGAGGCTGCCATTTTGCTGAAACCAAGAGCCCCCGAGCAGCAGTAAATCTTTAGGCTGAAAAGCAGATCAGCCTTTAGTGGCTCTGATTTTCGGTACAAAGCTAAAAATGGAGAGCTACTGAGCATGTGCAGAGCAGGGTGAGACAATGTATTACTGGACTCATTTTTAATGTTTTACATAACCATACCTGGAATGGGGGCCAGCAGGATGTGATCTAGCAGGACTTAATTTTCTAACTAAAGTTCCACTTTAATGTAGCTTTTAATAAAATAATAGCTGGTGATCCTGCCATGAAAGCTCCTTGTTTAGGCCCTTCCTATTATAGGGTGACTACGTCCTGTGCCTGTCTCCCAATTATGCTCCTTTGTTGTCACACAGGCTTCCAATGGACACTACAAATGGCCAGTTAACATATGTCTATAGTATATATTTATAGTACTATTTTTTTTTAACTTGTTCAGATCTGCGCTATAGCCGAATGACGGCTACAGCGCGGATCTGCTTTGCCGGGAGTACGTCTATTGATGGCCTCCCCTTTCAAAGCTGGCCACTCCCCCCTGAAGGGGGCGCGCGGCGTGCGCTGCGATCACCCGAGTCAGTGAGACTTGGGTGATCACAGATTCGAGTAAGGGGCCGATCCTGGCCCCTTACCACGTGATCAGCTGTCAGCCAATGACAGCTGATCACATGATGTAAACAGAAGATCGGTCATTTTTTTTCTTCTCACGCTGATAGCATGAGAAGAAAAAAGGCCGATCACCGCCTTTCTGTTTGAAGGGACATCGGTCCCGAAGAGGAAGAGGCGAAGCTGCCTCATATGTGCCCACAGTTACCGCCTGCCAGTGCCACAAATCAGTGCCCACAGTGTCCCCAATCAGTGCCCACAGTAGTAAGTGTCAGCAATCAGTGCCACCTATCAGTGCCCACAAGTGCCACCTATCAATGCCCACCAATGGTGCCAATCAGTGCCTCATCAGTGCCACCTAGCAGTGCTGCCTATCAATGTCACCTACCAGTGCCGAACAGTGCCCATCACTTCCACCCATCAGTGCCATCACTGCCACCCATCAGTGCCCATCAGTGCCAGCTATCAGTGCCATCTATTAGTGCCCTTCAGAGCCACCTATCAATGCCCATCAGTGCCACCCATCAGTGCCCACCAATGCCACCTATCAGTGCCCACAAGTGCCACCTATCAATGCCCACCAATGGTGCCAATCAGTGCCTCATCAGTGCCACCTAGCAGTGCTGCCTATCAATGTCACCTACCAGTGCCGATCAGTGCCCATCACTTCCACCCATCAGTGCCATCACTGCCACCCATCAGTGCACATCAGTGCCAGCTATCAGTGCCACCTATTAGTGCCCTTCAGTGCCACCTATCAATGCCCTTCAGTGCCACCCATCAGTGCCCACCAATGCCACCTATCAGTGCCCACCAGTGCCACCTCATCAGTGCCCACCAGTGCCGCCTATTAGTGCCCATCAGTTCCGCCTTATCAGTGCCCATCAGTGCAGCCTCATCAGCGTACATCAATGAAGGAGAAAAAATATCTGTTTGCAAAATGTATTAACAAATATAAAACGGTTTTGTATTTTTTTTTTATCGCTTTTTAAAATTTTTTAACAAAAAATAAATAAAAAACCCAGAGGTGATCAAATACCACCAAAAGAAAGCTCTATTTGTGGGGAAAAAAAGATAAAAATTTAATTTGGGTACAGTGTTGTATGACCACGCAATTGTCATTCAAAGAGTGACAGCGCTGAAAGCTAAAAATTGGTCTGGGCAGGAGGGGGGGTTTAGGTGCCCAGTAAGCAAGTGGTTAATGTTGTTTATAATGTTTACAATCCACAGTGTTTTAGCAAACGTAATGCCATTCAGTTCACTTTAAGCCCCTGTGCAACAGCAGGCCCAGACCACTAGCCATTTCAAAAGCTTCACGACGTGGAACGGAATCTCCAGGATTGAGAAGAAACCTAGTGCTGTTTTCTCTACAATTGGAGGAGATTTGTTAATAACGCAGAGGTTAATAAGATACTGAGAGACTGCGCAGGGGATAATCACCATCCCAGCACTGCCATTTAATGAGAAAATTGACAGTTCAGCCTTGATGAATCCATGGGGTTTATTTCCACCAACGGCTACCTGATTAGCTGGGGAAGGTCACAGATTTCCAATATATGGAGCGTATGAGTTTTCCGAGGATAGGATCAGCAAACAGACGCTATACAGTCCTCCTCGTGCCTCCGCCACGCAAACACTTTCCTTTCTTTATTTATTTATTAAGTTAAGCCTCTTGGCTCAAGACGAGATAGAGAGTGTCTCCGAGATAGCAAGGTTAAAGAAAAATCAACCCCCATTATGTTCCCCTAATATGAAGATGAATTGTGCCAGGAAAGTATGATAAGAGCAGAGCAACAGAGAGTGAAGGAGAAAGGAGACAATGAGTATGACAATACGTAAGAAGAAGATAACCCAAACCCAGCGAACACAGCCTAAACATGACGAAACGTGCAAGGCCATAACCTTACAGATACTGTATCATCTTCTCAATTTTTTTTGTTTTTTGTGGATATACTGTGCATATAAATAATCAGCTTGTTGTTAAGCACTTCAATACAGGGCATTTGCACCCCCTTCCTGCCCAAGCTAGTTTTCAGTTTTCAGCGCTGTCGCAATTTAAATGACAATTGCGCAGTCATGCAACACTGTATGAAATTTTTATAATTTTTTCCCCACAAATATCGATTTCTTTTGGTGGTATTTGATCGCCTCTGCGGTTTTTATTTTTTGTGCTAAACAAAAGAAGAACGACAAGTTTGAAAAAAAAAACAATATTTTTTACTTTTTGCTATAATAAATATCCCGATTTTTTTTTTTAAATAATTTTTTCCTCAGTTTAGGCCGATATATATTCTTCTACATATTTTTGGTAAAAAAAAAATCGCAATAAGCTTATGTTGATTGGTTTGCGCAAAAGTAATAGCGTCTACACAATAGGGGATAGTTTTATGGCATTTTAATTTTTTTTTTTTTACTAGTAATGGCGGCGGCTTTTTATCATGACTGCGACATTGCAGCAGACATATCGGACACTTTTGACACTATTTTGGGACCATTCACATTCATACATCGATCAGTGCTATACAAATGCATTGATTACTGTATAAATGTCACTGGCAGGGAAGGGGTTAACAGGAGGGGGCGATCATGGGGTTGTGTTACCTAGGGAGTGATTCTAACTGTAAGGGCGGGAACTCACAAGGGGAGGAGACAGATCGGTGTTCCTCTGTACATGGAACACACGATCGGTTTCCTCTCACCTGATAGGACGTGGATCTGTGTGTTTATCCACATTTTGGACCATTTCATGCTCCCAAGTCCCAACTTTGTGGGAACAGTTTGGGGATGGCAACATGAATGCACACCAGTGCACAAAGCACAGAGTCCTGACCTCTACCTGATTGAACACCTCTGGGATGAATTAGAGCGGAGACTGCGAGCCAGGCCTTCTCGTCCACATCCGTACCCGACCTCACAAATCTGCTTCTGGAAGAATGGTCAAACATTCCCATAGACACACTCCTTAACCTTGTGGACAGCCTTCCCAGAAGAGTTGAAGCTGTTCTGGCTGCAAAGGGTGGGCCAACTCAATATTGAACCCTACGGACTAAGACTGGGATGCCATTAAAGTGCATGTGCATGTAAGGGCCGGCATCCCAATACTTTTGGTAATATAGTGTATGTGCATGAAGGCAGCCATTGTGCTACACAATGCCTGTGTTTTACTGCTACTCCTTAGCCATTTAGCTGCAGGCTGGGACATTCCCCACCTTGCAGTTGCATGTACACAAAGGGGGGTTGGGATGCATGTGTTATTGACCTAATATGGCCATGTAGCTATATTAGATCAATGATGTCTTCAGCATTCCTGCCCCTTTGTGGTGGTGCAGTTGTAGGGTGGGAAATGTTCTGGCCACAGGTGATTGGCCTGGCAATGACACCTTGGTTTGGTCGAACTTGGGCTTGGACTAAAAGCAAGCTCATTACTGCTACTCACAATGCAAGTTGATTGGTTGGCCTACTTATAAAAACAATTAATCAATGAGGGTAATATCTTATCCTAGGGGTTCTTTAAGCTATTGTACGTAAAACATTTTTTTTTTAAATAAAAAGAACAAACGTGTCTTTACGTACCTGCTCTGTGCAATGGAACCCGAACCTCTTCTTCTCCTGGCCCTTCCACTCTGTCCAGTGCCCCCATGGGAAGCGGCTGGTGCGTGCTTGCTCCCAAGTCCCACTGCTGCGTCTATTGACATAGACAGTGGGATTCGGCCTCACCCCCCTGCTCCCTTGTCACTGGCTTTAATTGACAGCAGTGGGAGCCGATGGCTCCCAGTGCCCAAGCAAAGCCAATGAGACCTGGAAGCAGCGGTGGCCCATCCATTAGGGGCGCATTGGGTGCCGCCCCCCCCATCCATGCATCCGGCCCCCTAATCTACATGAAGGGCGCCAAACGCATGGTCTCCAATTGGGGGGGTGGGTTGAAGCACATAGGCTTAAAAAAATGGTGGGCTCAGGGCGCAGAGCAGAACTACGCTCCGAGCCCACCCAGTTGTGTGACAAAAGTGAATGAAAAATTGCTTTTGCCACACTGATTCTCCTCCCGGCCAATCAGGAAGCGGGTCCTCAGACCCATCATCCATTTGGCTGAAAGAACAGGTGATCCTATTGGATGCCTCGGTGGAGGAGGTGGGAGGCGCACGGCAGAAGCCACAGTGATGCAGAGGAGGAGGAGACGCGATGGAAGCTGCGGCGCGTCGCCTGTAGGAGCGCTGCCCACCCGCAACCTTGTTTGAGTAAGTGCGGGGCAGGATGACGACCAGGGAGGGGGGGTTGATTGTTTGCAGCCCACCCCAGAAAAAAAAGAGCCGCCACTGCCTGGAGGGCTCATGTAAGTAAAAGGGAGGGGGTAAAGGGGAATGCTGATGCCTAAACATTTTTTACCTTAATGCAAAGAATGCATTAAGGTAAAAAAATGTTTAGGCTTTAGAACCACTTTAACTGAGGGTGTCCACACCCTTTGGGGGAGTGGGAGTCAAATGATGGGGGTATGGGACTGGAAAAAAAAAATCTGAAATGTATTTTGTGCTCTACTGAACCCGAAATGAAAGCAGAGAACTTTACTTGATGTGCCAGATGAAATGCGATTGACATCGCCAGTAATTGTACCTTGATTCCATGTTTTGGTTGCATGAACACAACAGCAAATATCTCATTAGTTGTGGCTAGATTGTGTATTTGTGGTTAGCATACCTCCCAAATGTCCCTGACTCGGTGGGACCTTCCCGGAAATTGGTCCCTGCCCCAGAGTCCTGGCGGATCAGGGCTGAGTCCCAGAATGCCCGCGGCATTTGCGGGGTGTATTGGTTCCCGCACCACGCGAACAACACATTATATGGCAGCTGGCATCACTCCCCAGCACACAATACAGAGTGCACTGAACCTGCCCCTTGTTTTCCTGTACACAGAGGAGGAGGCGGGGAGCAGCACAACACTCCTGCTACAAACATGCTCTCTATGCTCTCCCGAATCTCGCCAGGAGCACCATCCCCCCCTCCCCACAGGATGTACTCTCTCCTGAATCCCGCCAGCAGCACCCCTCTTGCTCCTGCAGCTGAATGTGCTCTCTCTTCCGCTAGAAACACTCCCCTCTGTGTACACAAGACTTGCAGAGGAGGGAGGCATGGGGAAGAGGGAGGGGAAAGGATGGGTCTGGGATAGGATCAGGGGGGTGGATGGAGCTGGGATGAGATCAGGGGGGGTGGATGGAGCTGGGATGGCATCAGGGGGGTGGATGGAGCTGGGATGGAAACAGGGAGATGGATGGAGCTGGGATGGGGTCAGGGAGGTGGATGGAGCTGGGATGGGGTCAGATCAGGGGGTGGATAAAGCTGGGATGCGATCAGGGGGGGGGATGGAGCTGGGATGGGATCAGGGGGGTGGATGGAGCCGGGGTGGGATCAGGGGAATGATGGAGCCGGGATGGGATTACTGTATGGATGGAGCCGGGATGGGATCAGGGGATGGATGGAGCCAGGATGCGATAGGGGGAATGGATAGAGTTGGGATGGGATCAGGGTGGTGGATGGAGCCGGTATGGGATCGGGGATGGATGGGGATGGGATGGGATCAAGGGGAAGGATGGGATCAGGGGATGGATGGAGTCGGGATGGGATCGGGGGTTGAATGCAGCCAGGATGGGATCGGTGAATGGATAGAGTTGGGATAGGATCAGGGTGGTGGATGGAGTCGGGATGAGAGCAGGGCAATGGATAGAGTTGTGTTGGAATTGGGGTAAGGATGGAGCCAGGATAGGATCAGGATGATGGATGGAGCCGGGATTTGATCAGGTTGGTGGATAGAGCCGGAATGAGATTGAAGTGGGGTGGATGGAGCCAGGATGGAATCGGGGGGAATGGATGGAGCCAGGATGGGATTGGGGAAATGGATGGAGCCGCCCCCTTCATTCTGTACATTACATACTCGTGTCCCCTGCATTCTGTACATTACACACTCCTGTCACCTGCATTCTGTACATTACACACTCCTGTCCCCTGCATTCTGTACATTACACACTTCTGTCCCCTGCATTCTGTAAATTGCACACCCCTGTCCCCTTCATTCTGTACATTACATTCTCCTGTCCCCTGCATTCTGTACATTACATATTCCTGTCCCCTGCATTCTGTACAATACACACTCCTGTCCCCTGCATTCTGTACATTACACACTCCTGTCCCCTGCATTATGTACATTACATACTCCTGTCCCCTGCATTATGTACATTACATACTCCTGTCCCCTGCATTCTGTACATTACATACTCCTGTCCCCTGCATTCTGTACATTATATACTCCTGGTCCTGGACCATGCTCTGTGTGTGTGTCATGTACTCCTAAACTCAGCACTGACTACAGCCCTCAGTGTGTTACATTCTTCTGATCCTTGAACACATTGCATTACACACCATGTCCCCTGCACTTTGTGTTATATATCCTAAACCCAACACTGACTGCAGCACTCCCCAACTCCTGTGTTCTGCTTTACACACTCCTGCACTATATACACAATACTGCACATTATATACTTCTCAGCAAAGTCTTCATTGTCTCAACAGTTGCTGGTTACTATGCAGTCCCGGACTACTTTAATGAAGTTCTTCTTTAAGGTAGGCTCAAACAAAGCAATCGAAGTATATTTTGTAGGTACAAGGAAAACTTAAGCCCCCCCACTGGTAAGTGCTTGGCCACGCCCACATTTTATCGCAGCGCTGCAGGTCTTTTCCCTCCTCCAGTGTCCCTCATTCTGAAGTTCAAATGTTGGGAGGTATGGATTAGCCATTTTTTATATAAAACCATATCATGAAAACCTTATGGGTTTTTTTTTTCAGCTGTTCTGTTCCTAGCTATCCATATGTAAAGTAAAACTGAGTTTTTGACATCTTTTAAAGCGAAACTGGTATCTTAAAGGAGGGATGACGAGGATGATTTTTGACAGTCTGGAGAAGGGGGCATGGGGTCATAACTGGCAATCCATTGGGGGGGTCTGCATTTGTAAAAAGGTTAGGAACCTGCCTTATTATAATAGTTGTTCAGCAGTAGGCAGATCAAAAGCATGGATTCACTGAGGGTTATTGCTAGCGGCAATTAAATCTCACATTTAATGAAAAGCAAAAATGTGACAGAGCTAGCTTGTAAAAAAAAAGATGAAAGTATATCACAAATTAATTTAAGGTAAATGTTGAAATAGTAACTCAAAATACGAGCTCTCTAAAAATACGCTCTAATTTCCCTTTAAATGTCAACTTCAGTTCCATGATAAAATTTTGCCTCTAGCTTTACAGATGTAAAAAGCCCGTGGGCAATAAAAAGAGGCACACAGACTTTTATATATATATATATAAATATATATATATATATATATATATATATATATATATATATATATATATATAGTATTTATGAAATAGATCAGCTAAATGCAAATATTCCTATATAATTTTTTTACTGCATTCCTTTGTAGTTTGTTATAAACAGTATACTGTACATGAAATATACATATGGCAGGCACATTCGTTCTTTGCATCAGCAGGCTCTTCTTTCTTTAAATGCCGTGTGCCTTGCTAATTCCCTCATCCTACCGCATGCCTATCAGATAGAATCCATCTGATTGAAAACAACAATTCTTTGCAATTTTTAACCTCTTGCCACCCATGTAACTCATACACTCACCGGCCACTTAATTAGGCACACCTTGCTAGTACCGGGTTGGACCCCGTTTTGCCTTCAGAACTGCCTTAATTCTTCATGGCATACATTCAACAAGGTATTGGAAACATTCTTCAGATTTTGGTCCATATTAGAGCTGCACGATTCTGGCCAAAATGAGAATCACGATTTTGTTGCTTAGAATAAAAAGATCACAATTCTCTCACAATTCTCGCGATGTAAAATCTTTCACATTATACAAAAAAAAAAAAAATGGGCTAATTTTACTGGTTAGATTTTTTTTTTTTTTAACTCATTAAAGTAATTTTTTCCAAAAAAATTGCATTTGAAAGACCATTGCGCAAATACAGTGTGACATAAAATATTGCAACAACCACCATTTTATTCTCTAGAGTGTCTACTAAAAAAATATATATGTTTGGGGGTTCTAAGTAATTTTCTAGCAAAAAAAAAATGATTTTAACTTGAAACCAACAAATGTCAGAAAAAGGTTTAGTGTTTAAGTAGGTAAACTTTTTTCACTTACACAGGAAGTCTATTCCATTGACAAACTGTTACATTGTTTATACTTAAGTTCAACTGATAAAGAATGTTTTGTTTCTTTTTTTTCCTCAAAAAGTTTTATTGGTAGTAGGGTGGAACATACACGTATGTTGTGATACAGAAACATGTAGTACGGAGTATGATGTCTAACATGACATTTCAAACAGTTGCAATTTTAGAACATTAAACAACTTGGTGTGATCCAGTGACGAGATGTATAGGGTAAGGGTTGGCTCAAGTACGTCAGGAACTACTTAGCGTCTAGGAGTCTCAAGTTTTAAGAAAAAGGCATCGGGGAAAAGTATCCAGGGGATGCACTCGAGCCCGTATTCGGGTCATGTAGATTTTTGTCTGCGTGTGTTTAAAAGGCTAAGGGGGTGAGTCACCGATTGTAGGTGAGTGGTCAATGAGAGGGGCATAACTTTGTTCGGCTGGGTTGGGGTATCCTGTTAGGGGCTTGTCTAATGTGAGCAGTACTTATCTCTGTGCGGTAGTGGGTTTCTGTATGCTGGTGAGTATTACTAGGTTCCTCAAGTGGGAAAAGGGGATTGGGGTAGGGGGTGGGTGCTAGAGGTGGGAAAGGGGGGAGGGGCGGGAGTAGGGGTTAAGCAGGGAGTGGAGTAGGAAAGGGAAAGCTAGTGGGTATAGCAGCGGTTTTAGAGGGGTGTGCCGATGAAGTGGAGGGGGTGTGTATCCATCTCTCTCTCCCTCCATTTGGGGTAGCAGGTAGGTTGTTGGCTCTTTGGAATTCTGATTGTTAGAGTGGAGAAGGTCTGGGAGTAAGTGTATATGACGTTTATTTCCAGTTGTGAGGTTAATCCTAGAGTGTACTGGGATGAGTTGGTACCATTGGGCTGTCTGCAGTGATGAGGTTTTGGTATTCTGCTGTTGTTTGGAAGTGGGGCCAACAGGCCCTTTTAGTTAAGAATTTGGAGGGTGTGTCATGTGCGATGCTGATGAGGCGCTCCATTTCAGCTACTTTGGTGATTCTGACTAACCATTCTTTAACTGATGGGGTTTGTGTAGAACTCCAGTTAACAGGAATGCATTTTTTTGCGGAGTTTAGCATGTGCATTGCTAGGGACTTAAAGTAGTTCCTGTGTGATAGTGTGGAATGGTGTAGGAGAAATTGTGCTGGGGAAAAGTCTAGTTGGTATGTGGTTATTTTTGTAATAAGTTGGTGTACCTCGTTTCAGTAGGTTTGAATGGCAGGACAGCTCCACCATAAATGCAGAAGAGATCCCTTTTCAAGGTGGCATCTCCAACACATATCCGGGAGGTCCGGATTGAATTTGTGGATAAGGGTTGGGGTGCGGTACCATCGGGCTTGAACTTTGTATCCGTTCTCTTATGTGGATACATTTACAGATCCCTTATGTATGTACAGATAGATTTTTTCCCAATCTTCCGGAAAAAAGGATCTGGAAAGTTCACCTTCCCAGGATGAGCAGGCTCGTCCTGTGTTGGAAGGGATATTTAAAAATAGGAGGGAGTGCATTGTGGAGATTAAGTGGCGCTGAGGTGATTGCGTCGTTCAGAGGGTTTCAAAGGGCGTGAGGGGTCTGGAGACTTTGAACTTCCTCTCTAGCGTGTGGGTGTAGTGTGAGAGCAAGGTGAAAGTCAAGGGGGAGGTAGAGGGGTTCTCCCCCTTAGATGGGAGGTTTTCCCATGTTAAGGGTTTGCCTTGTGCAAAGAAGTGGTATGCTAGTATCTTGCTGTGTGGCCAGGTGTCTTTTAGATAGTTGTTGTGCATTCCGGGGGGGAAGTCCGGGTTGAGGCGTAATGAGGTGAGTGGGCCTGGAGTTGAGGATAGGGACGTAGATTTGCAAGTTTTATAGAAACATCTAAGAGTTGGGCCAATTAATGGGTGGGTTCGGGTTTCGGTTGTAACATGTTTCGGGAGTAGCATTACGCAGTTGCTGCAGATTTGTTCGCTGCACATCCATGATGCAAATCTCCCATTCCATCACATCCCAAAGGTGCTCTATTTGATTGAGATCTGGTGACTGTGGAGGCCATTGGAGTACAGTGACTTCATTGCATGTTCAAAAAACCAGTGGTGAGATGATTGGAGCTTTGTGACATGGTGTATTATCCTGCTGGAAGGAGCCATTGGAAGATGGTTACACTGTAGTCATAAAGGGATGGACATGGTCACCAACAATACTCAGGTAGGCTGTGGCATTTAAACGATGCTCAGTTAGTATTAGGAGCCCAAAGTGTGCCAAGAAAATATCCCCCACACCATTACACCACCACCACTGTTGATACAAGGCAGGATGGATCCATGCTTTCATGTTGTTTACACCAAATTCTGACCCTACTCTCTGACTGTTGCAGCTCTAATCGAGACTCATTAGACCAGGCAACATTTTTCCAATCAGTTTCATGTTCTAAGTTGACAGGAGTGGCACCCGGTGTGGTCTTCTGCTGCTGGAGCCCATCTTCTTTAAGGTTCGATGTGTTGTGCATTCAGAGATGGTATTCTGTATACCTTGGTTGTAACGAGTGGTTATTTGAGTTACTGTTGCCTTTCTATCATCTCAAACTGAGATGATAGAAAGGCAATTCTCCTCTGACCTCTGACATCAACAAGGCATTTTCCTCCATACAACTGCTGCTCACTGGATATTTTCTCTTTTTCGGACCATTCTCTGTAAACACTAGAGATGGTTGTGTGTGAAAATCCCAGTGGCTCAGCAGTTTTTACTCAGACCAGCCCGTCTGGCACCAACAACCATGCCGCGTTCAAAGTAACTTAAAGGAGTTGTAAAGGCAGAAGGTTTTTTATCTTAATGCTTTCTATGCAATAAGATAAAAAACCTTCTGTGTGTAGCAGCCTCCCCATGATTGTGGTCGCACCCGACAATTACTTACCTGAGCTTCTTCTCTCTCCAGCAATGTCCAGGATCCCCTCAGCCATCCAGTACACACCTCCCAATTGGCTGAGATAGAACAGCGGCGCTATTGGCTCCAGTGGCTGTCAAAGTCAGTCAGCCAATCAGGGGAGAGAGGGGCAGGGCCAGGTCGGGACTCCATGTCTGAATAGATACACGGAGCTCTGACTCGGCTTGGGTGACCCCTGTAGTAAGCTGCTGGCTGAGGGGCACTCAAAGGAGAGAGGGACTAGGAGCAGCAAAGAGGGACCAGAGAAAAGGGAGGATCCAGGCTGCTCTGTGCAAAACCAACTGCACAGAGGAGGTAAGTATAACATGTTTGTTATTTTTTTTTTTTAAATGAGCTTTTACAATCACTTTAAAATCCCCTCTCTTCCCCATTCTGATGCTCATGTGTTTCCTTGGGCAGCAGAGGTTTCTGAGACACACTCACTGCTTGCTCCCAATCTCTAGAAATGCTCAGGAGCTGGCAGGTCTGGCTACCTAACATGTGAGCACTGTGATAGCCAATCATAGTGGTCACATGATTAGACAGACCTTACGATCCCCTGGATGTAATAGACCAGTTAAATGGACATCGGACTTGTAAGAATCCGAATCTCCATTCTTTTGTTTTATAATAGTGCATCCTTAACTCTCAGGGATTGATGTGTGTTACTCACTTGTATTCTCTCCCTGTCAGAGCAGAAATGTAAGCTCATTGCCAAGTTGTAAGGCCGACCTGTCTGCTGTCTGTGCTTCAGGGTACAGGCCTGTCTGTCTTGACTGGTGAAGATGGATAAATTGTCACAAAACATTATTTGTCTTTCATGTAATCCTGACAGCACTGTACTTGCAATCTGCCATCAGAAGTGTAAAGGAAATGCACTGCAGCACCTCAGGCAGGCACACTGGTTCCTTTTTACATTTTGGGAACATTTTAGAAAATGAACTATGGAAAGAATCAGACATGATAGTTGGAGTTATTTATAAGGTGCAGAGACAAGATGCAATAAGGCAAAGAGGGTTTATATTTTAATTGTAAAATGGGCAGATAAAGAATGTAATAGATACTCTATAGTAGATGTCCAGGCAGAAGGTTAACTTGAAACAAACCGGCAGTCAATCTGAAAATAGATGTATCATTGCCTACTTCCTGCACAGCAATGACTAACATCTTGAACCTCTTAATGAAGGTTGGCTTGTAACGGAGATAATGATGATGGGGTAATGCATAGGTGGATCAAACACACACAGCTCAATGGCAGTATGAGCTCTTCAGAATTACAGACTAGGCAGATCTTAACATGCTATTAGCCTAAGGTCACTTAGGAAGTATGAAGTAACTCAGTGAGAGCTCATAACAGCTCTGTACCTTTTCATGCTACCAAGACAAGTCCATTGCTTCTCAACAGGTGACTGAGGTCTGGTACCAGTCAAAGAATTTAAGTTGCCCACAGCACACCATTGGAGCCTAGCCACTACTTTTACACACTGCACCTATACAAAGAGTCTACCCCTGCTGAGGTACACACCCTGTTCCACTGTGCATAGGGCGTACACACAGAGCTGAAGTATGGTCAAACAAGGCCCTCATCAGGTTAACACTTTTGTTTGCACTCACTTGCAAATTTATTAAAGAACGTTAAACCTGAAAGTAGAGGACCTATAGAGAAAAAAGATGGTAGTCTTGATTTTCTTTCTTTAGCACACACAACGTTATTATTGCAAACTTGGAGCTGATGCTACATTGTCCTAAGCCTGTCATTTTCAACCAGGGTTCCATGAATACCTTGACTACCTCCAGAGGTTGCTAGGAGCTCCTTGACCTGTGGCTTTGAGGAAAGATTAAAGGAACTGAATGTATTTTCTCTCGAGAAGAGATTGAGGGGGGATGTGATCAACATGTACAAATACATAAGGGGTCCATATAGCGAGCTTGGTGTTGAGTTATTCACTTTAAGGTCATCACAGAGGAGGGCACTCTTTATGTCTAGAGGAAAAGAGATTTTATCTCCAAATATGGAAAGGTTTCTTCACGGTAAGAGCTGTGAACATGTGGAATAGACTTCCTCCAGAGGTGATTCTGGCCAGCTCAGTAGATTGCTTTAACAAAGGCCTAGATTCTGTCCTGGATACACATAATATACCGTAACTGGATACTAATATGTGTAGGTAAACTTGATCCCGGGAATGTCCGACTGCCTCTCAGGGGAAGGAACTTTTTCTCCTGCTGTAGCAAATTGGATCATGCTTTGCTGGATTTTTTGCCTTTCTATGGATCAATTGTGGGTATAGGATTGTGTATATGGCATCGTATGATTTTTTTTTTTATTGGTTGAACTAGATGGACTTGTGTCTTTTTTCAACCTGACCAATTACGATGCCTTGAAAAAGTATTCATATCCCTTGAAATTTTCCACATTTTGTCATGTTACAACTAAAAACGTAATGTATTTTATTAGGCTTTTATGTGATAGACCGAAACAAAGTGGCACATTATTGTGAAGTGAAAAGAAAATGATAAATGGTTTTCAAAATTTTTTACAAATAAATATCTGAAAAGTGTGGTGTGCATTTGTATTCAGCCCAAAGGAGTCATTACTTTGTAGAACCACCTTTCACTGCAATTACAGCTGCAAGTCTTTTTGGGGATGTCTCTACCAGGTTTACACATCTAGAGAGTGACATTTTTGCCCATTCTTTTCTGCAAAATAGCTCAATCTCTATCAGATTGAATGGAGAGCGTCTGTGAACAGCAATTTTCAAGTCTTGCCACAGATTCTCAATTGGATTTAGGTAAGGACTTTGACTGGGCCATTCTAACACATGAATATGCTTTGATCTAAACCATTCCATTGTAGCTCTGAATGTATGTTCAGTGTTGTTGTCCTGCTGGAAGGTGAACCTCCGCCCCAGTCCCAAGTCTTTTGGAGACTCTAGCGGGTTTTCTTTTAAGATTGCCCTGTATTTGGCTCCATTCATCTTCCCATCAACTCTGACCAGCTTCCCTGTCCCTGTTGAAGAAAAGCATCTGCACAACATGATTCTGCAACCAACATGTTTCATGGCAAGAATGGTGTTTTCAGGGTGATGTTCAGTGTTAGTTTTACTAGCTTTTTGTTTTTAGGCCGAAAAGTTTAATTTTGGTCTCATCTGACCAGAGCACCTTCTTCCACATGTTTGCTGTGTCCCCCACATGGCTTCTCGCAAACTGCAAACGGGACTTCTTATGGCTTTGTTTCAACATTGGCTTTCTTCTTGCTACTCTTCCAGATTTGTGGAGTGCGCGACTAATAGTTGTCCTGTGGACAGATTCTCCCACCTGAGCTGTGGATCTCTGCAGCTTTTTCAGAGTTACCATGGACCTCTTGGCTGCTTCTCTGTATAATTCTCTCCTTGCCCTGCCTGTCAGTTTAGGTGGACAGCCATGTTTTGGTAGGTTTGCAGTTTTGCCATTCTCTTTCCATTTTCGGATGATGGATTGAACAATTCTCCGTGAGATATTCAAAGCTTGGGAAATTTTTATAACCTAACCCTGCCTTAAACGTCTCCACAACTTTATCCCTGACCTGTCTGGTGTGTTCCTTGGCCTTCATGGTGCTGTTTGTTCACTAAGGTTCTCTAACAAATCTATGAGGGCTTCACAGAACAGCTGTATTTATACTGATATTAAATTACACACAGGTGGACTCTACTAATCAAGTGACAGCAATTGGTTCCACTAGATTTTAGTTAGGGGTATCAAAGTACAGGGGGCCGAATACAAATGCACGCCACACTTTTCAGATATTTATTTGTAAAAAAAATTGAAAGCCCAATTATCATTTTCCTTCCACTTGACTGTTATGTGCCACTTTGTGTTGGTCTATCACATACAATCCCAATAAAATACATTAACATTTTTGGTTGTAACCTGACAAAATGTGGAAAATTTCAAGGGGTGTGATTACTTTTTCAAGGCACTGTATGTAACTATGCAAATATGGCTGACTTACCACCCTTTGATGATGCCTAAATAATTCCAGCCCAATGCCACTTATTAGAACCAGTAACATGGCACCCAAGATCTTTTTTAGCTGTCTGCATTCTGATCACCACTGTAAAAGGGAGCATTCTTCCCACTGACCATCACTGTAAGGGGGAGCATTCTTCCCACTGACCATCACTGTAAAAGGAAGCATTCTTCCCACTGACCATCACTGTAAGGGGGAGCATTCTTCCCACTGACCATCACTGTAAAAGGAAGCATTCTTCCCACTGACCATCACAGTAAGGGGGAGCATTCTTCCCACTGACCATCACTGTAAGAGGGAGAATTCTTTAGACTGACTACCACTGTAAGAAGGAGCATTCATACCCACTGACCCCCACTGTAAAAGGTAGCAATATTCCCACTGACCATCACTGTAAGAGGGAGCATTCTTTCCACTCACCGTCACTGTAAGAGGGAGCATTCTTCCCACTGACCATCACTGTAAGAGGGAGCATTCTTTCCACTCACCGTCACTGTAAGAGGAAGCATTGTTCCCACTGACCATCACTGTAGGGAGCATTCTTTCCACTCACCGTCACTGTAAGAGGGAGCATTCTTCCCACTCACCGTCACTGTAAGAGGGAGCATTCTTCCCACTGACCACCACTGTAAGAGGAAGCATTGTTCCCACTGACCATCACTGTAAGAGGGAGAATTCTTCCCACTGGCCATCACTGTAAAAGAAAGCATTCTACTCACTGACCACCACAGTAAGAGGAAGCATTCTTCCCACTGGCTACCACTGTAGGAGGAAGCATTCTTCCCACTGGCCACCACTGTAGGAGGGAGCATTCTTCCCACTAATCACTACAGTAAGAGGAAGCATTGTTCCCACTGATCACCACAGTAAGAGGAAGCATTGTTCCCACTGATCACCACAGTAAGAGGAAGCATTGTTCCCACTGATCACCACTGTAAGAGGAAGCATTCTTCCCACTGACCACCACAGTAGGAGGAAGCATTCTTCCCACTGGCCACCACTGTAGGAGGGAGCATTCTTCCCACTGGCCACCACTGTAGGAGGGAGCATTCTTCCCACTGGCCACCACTGTAGGAGGGAGCATTCTTCCCACTGGCCACCACTGTAGGAGGGAGCATTCTTCCCACTGATCACTACAGTAAGAGGAAGCATTGTTCCCACTGATCACCACAGTAAGAGGAAGCATTCTTCCCACTGACCACCACTGTAAGAGGAAGCATTCTTCCCACTGACCATCACTGTAAGAGGGAGCATTCTTTCCACTCACCGTCACTGTAAGAGGAAGCATTGTTCCCACTGACCATCACTGTAGGGAGCATTCTTTCCACTCACCGTCACTGTAAGGGGGAGCATTCTTCCCACTCACCGTCACTGTAAGAGGGAGCATTCTTCCCACTGGCCACCACTGTAGGAGGGAGCATTCTTCCCACTGACCACCACAGTAAGAGGAAGCATTCTTCCCACTGACCACCACTGTAGGAGGGAGCATTCTTCGCACTGATCACTACAGTAAGAGGAAGCATTGTTCCCACTGATCACCACAGTAAGAGGAAGCATTCTTCCCACTGACCAGCACTGTAAGAGGAAGCATTCTTTCGACTGATCACCACAGTAAGAGGGAGCATTCTACCCACTGACCACCACTGTAAGTTGAAGTTCTTCCCACTGATCCACCAATGTAAGAAGGAGCATTCTTCCCACTGATCCCCAATTCATTTTATCAGGGGTTTCCTGAGACCTACAAAATAATTCAAGGGTTCCTCTGACTAACAAAGTTGAGAAAGGTTGCCTTAAAGTAGAGCTTCAGATAAAAACAGAAAATCCACTGTTTCTATCCTCCTTCCCCCTCCTCTGACATTAACGGAATCTTTTTTTTTTTTCAGGGGGGGGAGCGGGTTCCTAGTTTTGAAAGGTACCCGCCCTCACTTCTGCTCTGGTCACCCAGGCAATCCAAGCAGAAGTTCTACCCCCTCACCACCCATGATACCATTCACAGGGCGCAGCACGGTTTGCACATGTGCAGTAGAAATCCTGGGATCGGTAGGCCAGCAAATAACTCGCCCTGGTAAGGACAGTGCTGGATCCCTGCACAGGTAAGTGTCCTTTTATTAAAAGGCAGCAGCTACTGTATTTGTAGCTGCTGACTTTTATTTTTTTTAATGCCCGAGGATCCTCTTTAAGCTGTTAAAGCCTACGTTTAATAAAGAACGTAAAACCTGAAAGTAGAGGGCTTTTTGGTATATTTTACAGACCAACGGGCATCAAATAAGAGAATTTCATTGTTATGCCCTGTACACAAGATAGGATTTTCCGACATCAAAATCCATGTTTTTTTTTTTCCAACGAATGTTGGCTCAAACTTGTCTTGCATACACACGTCCACACAAATCTTGTCGGAAATTCCGAACGTCAAGAACGCGGTGACTTACAACCAGTGGCGGACTGACAACTCATGGGGCCCCCGGGCAATAGGAGATTATGGGGCCCCCAGGCAATCAGAGATTATGGGGCCACACAGTATACATCTACACACAGCTATAATCTCAGGATTTTTAGACCAAAAGGATGTAGGTAAGGGACATTTCAGAGACAGATGTAAAAAAAAACACAGATTTTTACATACTGTCCCTAGTTTTAGGCTTTAAACAGGAGAATCTGGATGCCGCACACCGGATAAAGTTGAAAAATCGTCTTTATTATAAAAATTGGATCATCAAAAATACAGGACAAACAGGCAAATCGTACAGACTCAGCTGACGCGTTTCACACTCTAGATTGAGTGCTTACTCATAGCTGTCCCTGGTTTTACTGAGGCTGGCAACCCTGATGGGGCCCCCTAGTGGCCCAGGGCCCTCGGGCAGTGCCCGAGTGGCTCAATGGTCAGTCCGCCCCTGCGTACAATACGCACGACGAGCCGAGAAAAATGAAGTTCAATAGCCAGTGCGGCTCTTCTGCTTGATTCTGAGCATGCAGATCTCAAATTTTGTGTGTCGGAAATTCCGATGGAAAATTTCCGATGGAGCCTACACACGGTCGGAATTTCCGACAACAAGCTCCCATCGAACATTTTTCCGTCGGAAAATCCTATCATGTGTACGGGGCATTAGAGTTTACATACCCTTTAAAGACCATAAAAATGACATTTAAATCTTGTGTATGATTGTGGTCGCGCCACAAAGCAACACATTGCAGACCTACTACACACAAACATTTTGGACTGCTTCCTAGAATCAGTCTGGGACTGACAGCAGCACAACACCCTTCATATTACAAACGCACGCAGCTGACTCTATGAGGAGCCAGAAAGATTATACTCAAAAAAAGGTGAGACATTTCCACGCCTGCATTGCTCCCTAACCAGCACAAATTGAAAGACCACTTTGGCAATATGCACCAGTTCAAGGCAGCTCTTTTTGTGGTGCGGCAATACAGGAGAAATTTAGGATTTTGATGACACTGCCACGCGCTATTAAGTCTATTACGGGTTAGTGAACAAGGCTCCATCATTTTAAATTCTATTCCAAAGTCATTTTAACCTAACAAAGCAAAGCAGCTGTGCCTGCACAGTAATGGGGGTAGGTGGGGAGAGGACCTGCGTACTAAGTAGATGCATTCTATACAACCATATTGAGCTGGATACACTAGGCCTAGGTTTTGCAAGTGGCTACAAGAAGAATTGTCTCAGTTAACCTTAAGAAACCAAATTTTTTTACTGAATTAATCCGGTGCTTGTTAAGGAATTAGACATTGATAATACCATTATTTTTATTTTTAAAGCTAAATTCCAGGCAAACAGCTAAACACACAGATTAAATACGTACACAATATTGCCAAAAGTATTGGGACGCCTGCCTTTACACGCACATGAACTTTAATGGCATCCCAGTCTTATGCCCCGTACACACGGTCGGATTTTCCGATGGAAAATGTGCGTTTGGAGCGTGTTGTCGGAAATTCCGACCGTGTGTGGGCTCCATCTGACTTTTTCCATCGGATTTTCCGACACACAAAGTTTGAGAGCAGGCTATAAAATTTTCTTCCGTTGTCGGAAATTCCGATCGTTTGTACACAAATCCGACGCACAAAGTGCCACGCATGCTCAGAATAAATTAAGAGACGAAAGCCATTGGCTACTGCCCCGTTTATAGTCCCGACGTACGTGTTTTACGTCACCGCATTTAGAACGATCAGATTTTCCGACAACTTTGTGCGACCGTGTGTATGCAAAACAAGTTTGAGCCAACATCTGTCAGAAAAAATCCATGGATTTTGTTGTTGGAATGTCCGATCAATGTCCGACCGTGTGTACGGGGCATTAGTCTGTAGGGTTCAATATTGAGTTGGCCCACCCTTTGCAGCTATAACAACTTCAACTCTCCTGGGAAGGCTGTCCACAAGGTTTAGGAGTGTGTCTATGGGAATGTTTGACCATTCTTCCAGAAGCGCATTTTGTGAGGTCAGGCACTGATGTTGGACGAGAAGGCCTGGCTTGCAGTCTCCACTCTGATTGAATTGTCCAAAATGTCTTGGTATGCTGACGCCTTAAGAGTTCCCTTAACTGGAACTAAGGGCCAAGCCCAACCCCTGAAGAAAATCCCCACACCATAATCCCCCTACACCAAATTTTACACTAGGCACAATGCAGTCAAGCAAGTATCAGTCTCCTGGCAACCACCAAACACAGACACATCCCTTGGATTACCAGACAGAGAAGTGTGATTCGTCACTCCAGAGAACACATCTCCACTGCTGTAGAGTCCAGTGGCGGCTTGCTTTACACCTGACTACTGCATCCGAGGCTTTGCATTGCACTTGGTGATGTAAGGCATGGATGCAATGGAAACCTATTCCATGAAGCTCTCTACACATTGTTGTTGTGCTAAGCTGAAGGCCACACGAAGTTTGGATGTCTGTAGCTATTGACCCTGCAGACAGTTGTTGACTTCTGCACACTGTGAGCTTCAGCATGTGCTGACCCCGCTCTGTCATTTTACCTACCACTTCATAGCTGAGTTGCTGTCATTCCCAGTTGCTTCCACTTTGTTATAATACCACTAACAGTTGACCGGGGACTATTTAGTAGCCAAGAAATTTCACAGATGGACTTATTGCACAGTTGGCAACCAGGCTATCTCGGTACCACGCTTGGATTCACCAAGCTCCTGTGAGTGGCCCATTCTTTCACAAATGTTTGTAGAAGCAGTCTGCATGCCTTGGTACTTGCTTTTATTTTTCCCAGAGCTTAGTGAATGAAGTGAATTTTCACTTTTCAAACAATACCCAATTACATGTAAGGGAAATACACAAACATTTGTTTGCCTGACTACTGACTCCCAACCTTTCCTGGGGTGTTGTAAAAGCTCACAAATTATCAGTTAACCCTCTGTTGATACCATATTAAAAGGTCAGTCCAGTGACATTTTACCATTAGGTGAAGCCTGGTGGTCTAAATCAGTCCATGTCTTCTTGTATGTCTTTATTATCACTCTTGTCCTCCTAGGACCTTTGAGTGTTCTCTGTCTTTTCTAACTTCTCTTGTATTCAATGATAAATAAAAGCAAAAAAAAAAACTAGCAGGAAGAGTGGGGGCAGGAGGTTTGCAGACCCATATAAAGTGCAATAAACCAATGAGAAATATCAGGATCTAGCAAGTGGCTAACCTCTATAGTTTCTATCAAAAACTGAAATACTAGATTTGGTTGGACTAATACTTTAAAACAGGCATTCCTGTATTTTGGAATGCCGTAATGGACATCTGTGGTACTATCTCGACATGGGTTGATGGTAATGTTGGGTTCTCCTACCATTTCCAGTGATGATCTGCCTTGATAGAGGACCCGACAATACACTGACACACCAGTAGTGATAAATGAGCTTTGTTGGAACAAATGAAAGTAAGTCCTGCAGAGAAGTATTAGTTCAACAGACTGAACAGCAGTAGAGGCAACAGAATGTTAACAGTGGTATCATACAGTAATACAATGAAATGAATAATGCTGGTTTTCATTCTCTTTACTGCCAGTGAAAGTTCTTGCCAGAAACATACTTAGTGAGTGAGGAAGGACACTCGAAGCTAGTAAATGATGACAATCAATACAACAATATTCCCCCAATTCAGATTGATATGAGTGAACTGACTATGGGGCATGACTGCAACTTCCAAGACCCTAACTAACCACTGGCAAATGGGTACATCTATTACCAAGTCTGGTAGTGGTGGGGCCCTCAAAACTCTGTGGTGAAGTGCTCAGCTCAACCTTCAGGAAAAGATGTTTGTAATCCACAGGGTAAAGATATCTTTGCAAAGTGTCCCAAACAAATGACAGGATGGTGTGTCCCTTTTTTAATATAAAACTCCTCCAGAAGCAGTAGTGTCCTCAAACAGGTGTAGGCAGCGTGTAGGCAGCTGCAGTCTGTTTTCTCTACTGCAGGTGGCGCTCATCCTCAGCAGCAGTGCAGAGGGAGAGGAAGTCAGGGGGAACATGGTTCCTCCATGGTTTCCTGAGTCACTGGGGCAGCGCTCTGGTTTGGATGCTGGTTGTCCACGTGACTCTGGTGGTCATCTTATGTGTGGCAGAGTCTATTTAAGACCCTGGCTCCTGGGTCTGATGTGCATTCACATGTGGGTAGTGTAGGGACAGGTGACCCACCTGTCAGGGACAGTATTAGCGATAGGGAAAGGTTCCAGACAAGTAGGGAAAGCTTAGGGCTCAAACCCCCCCATGGACACCTTCCCATTTGGGCTTGGGCTGGCCAGGCCACATTTCTACCCCTCCTTACAGACAATGCCAGTTCGGCTGAGACTTTCTCAGCTACACGCTGTTGGCTTCCCTGAGTGTTCCCGGTTGGGCCTCCTTCTACCTCATTTGTTATGAACTGTTCTGCCTTTACTTCAATACTAGCTCCAATATTGGCACCTGGCACTGTTAGGGTCAGCCATGGCTCTGGTGCCAAAGTTTAATGGCAGCAATATATCATTGGTGGAGTGAAGGAGACACTAGATCTGGTTGACTACGGAGCTAACCCTTACCTCCTTGGAGGATGACGCCCGACAGGAGGCAATGGCTCTGCTGGCAGAGGACCGGGCCACACTGGAGCAAATTGTGACACAACCAGAGGGCCCAATATGGAGATAACGTGACAGTTCTGGAGCTGAGGTGCATATTCTTTGTCCAGAGGCAACAGGAGAACTTTGCAGTGACACTCCAGCACCTCTGAAAACGACTGGAAAAGAAGGATGCACATGGCAGGTTGAACTGGATGGACTGGTGTCTTTATTCAACCTTACTAACTATGTAACTATTGCTGTGTGGAAATCATGGATTTGGGCCACATTCTGAGGGGTCAATTTGTGGCAAGACAGAAAGCGGGTCCAGTCAGGAGGCCCCTTCAGGAGCGCATTAGAGTACAGCCTGCCATCTCTTTTCATGACATCGTAGCGGACATGGTGGCGGGGGAACAGGATGATGCAGATGCAGCGATAGCCATAACTAAAAAGTATGATCCATTGCATATGCCAGAATATGCCTTGGCCCCTTCACCGCTATCTGCCATACAGTCAACACTACAGGAACTTGCCCTGGACATGGCCTTCCTAAAGCAAAAGTTATCTGCACTTCAATGGCATTCGATCCTTTCCCCTATGGGTGAGAATCTGCTTCAATGGGACCCAGAATAAGATCGTAAGTGCTGGCGGTGGTCACAGGGCTGTGGCGGGCACAGCGGTTTGTCTCAACATCATCCGTGCTTGTGAAGCCCAACAGAGGGCGACTGTATGGCAGACTGTATGACCAGGAAACAGCCCCAGCAAGTCAGGGTTGCCTGTACACCTCCTAAACAGAAGCTACTGCTGGCACCCTTCCAAGAGGTAGTCTGGTTCCTCCTATAGGGTCCCACAAGAGACTGCAAGGAGCCACGGTGATAATAGAATAAGGCAAAGACCCGGTGGTGCCTGGGGAATGGCTGGTTGCATGCACCTTGTATATGATTCACAAAGGAAAAGGTCCTGGTACAACTCATCAACCTGAGGACCACCCTGATTACGCCCCCCCGCCATGCCACTTCAGCGGACCTGTACATAAGACCCTATCACTGCATATCGAAAGTATAGCCTGGAGTAGAAGCCTCACATGCCACGCTTCAAGCAGCCATGGCCTCATTGAATGAGTCACAGTACAAGCTACTCCTTAGACAGCATTACATTCCTTTTCCAGGACTTTTCCCTGCCACAACAAAGGATGTTACACCAGCTGTTAGAGAAGCACCTTTTGGTCTTTGCTGCCAGCCATGAGGACTTCGGGTACACAGGGGCCATTGATCAGGACGCTCCATCAATCTGGGAGTTATACCGTTGCATTCCTCCAGCTCCGTGCTAGAGGATCAAAGACTTGCTTTGTAACATGCTACAAAGTGGGGAAATCTGGGAGAGCAGCAGCCCTTGAGCTGCCCCATGGTCCTGGTTAGAAAGAAAGATGGAGGCCTATGGTTCTGTTTGGAATATCGAAAGTTGAATGCCTGCACCCATAGGGACGCCTACCAATTACCTCAGGTAGAGGAATCATTGACGGCATTGGGGCAAGCCAAGTATTTTTTTCACCCTTGACTTGACGAGTGGTTACTGGCAAGTCCCAGTAGGGGATAAGGAATGTGAAAAGACTGCCTTTATCACACCCTTGAGGCTATTTGAGTTTAACTGCATGCCCTTTGGGCTGAGCAATGCTACAGCACTTTCCAACGCCTAATGGAAAGGTGCCTGGGAGACTTCAACCTTGGTGCAATGCTTCCTGTCACGGCAGCGCAAGCAGCAAGGATAGCAATGGATATTACAGTAGTGACATCACCAAATCTCACTCCAAATCTCCTGACACTGGGATCAGAGAAAACAGTGCCTTATGTAGCAGTACCCTCATGAGGGCTGCTGAGTTGGTTATAGCAGTCCGCCGATCACCCTGCTGCCAACCTCCCATGCACTGTGTTAAAGACATTAAACAGTCAATGACTTGGTTTTCTTTCTCTTTTATTGTTGGGGTATAACTTGGAAGAAACAACGGAAATATGAGATGCCCATAAAGATTTCACTTTGCAGGATATCATCCATGGCCTTGGCCTAGTAAATGGATTTTCCTGTAGAATCCTCACTGCAGACTATTGTTTCTTCTGTTACTTGGCATATCTGACTGAAGATTTACTACTCACTGCTTCCAGTTAACAAGAAGAATCACTCTGAATAATTCCCCTCTAGACTGATGTGGTTTTCCGGTTACATATCAGAGAGCCAAAGGCCTATACCGCCTATCTTCCATGGCTCAAAGAACTAAACAGCCTCACAGTCTCTGGAAGTTATCACCACTGCACACACACAGGATCTTCCCTCCTGATGACTCAGCACATGGCAAACCCGACAAGCTACTGTTTCCAGATTGTCCACCTCTATCCATACTGTGTTCCCCGGTCACACAGCATGCTACGCTACTCTCTCCAGTACTCCTGCTTCTTCAACGTTACACTGACCTTCTCCTTTGTATGAAAGTCCTGTGTTCCCCGGTCCCAGAAATCCGATATGCTTATCTACTTCCGCCGCTTTACTCCTACTTCCTTCACTTGATCTTCTTCTCATCCAAGCTCTGTGTTCCCCGGTCACAGAAGCCCGATGCACTCAGCAGAGCTGAAGATCTTTATCTTTAGTTTCCTCCCAGATGGCTCCTCCATCACTCCTCCTTGGCCCATGGCGAGTCCCCGCATGGGGACGCTAGGGTTGCCACCTCATTCCTTTAAACCCGAACACCTTTGAATTACACAGGTTCTGAGGCTAATTAAATGCAGAAAAGGCAACAAGTGAGTTTAATTACCACCTTAATCAGCCACAGAACCTGTGTAATTAATATGTGTTCGGGTTTAAAGGGATGAGGTTGGAACTCTAGGGGATGCCCAGGACAGCACCTCCCGTACTCCATGCTGTCTTTCCTGGAACTCTCGACTCCTGAACCCCTCCCGAAAGCATGTGACCCCAGCTCATATAGGAGGCCTGCCCCCTGCCAATGCAAGTTAATGATTGGTCAGAGCTCCTCACATGAGCTGCCTGCCACTCAGGTCTCAAGTCCAGCCCCTCTTCCAGAACAATTCCTCTAGAAGCAGAGGAGGCATCTTTGAGCCAAAGTGTAGGTGGCCACACCCCCCACTATACTAACACTCCCACTCCCAGATCAAAACAACCAGGCCTTAAATGAAACACAGGCCTGGCTAAATTTACCTGTATCTGAGCCCTACCACTAGAAAAATACTAATCTAGCACCTACCTGTAAGTAAAGGGTGCTACACTTAAATCTCACACTGAAGAGTTACAGTTATGAGGCTGTAGACACAGTCGTGCCTTGGCGCCCTCTCTCAACAAGAAGTACCCTGTTATTTTTTTAGAGGAAAATTCCTGATGTTCCATATAAGAGAACAAATTTTCAATTCAGGACCAGTTAACAAACCTTGTAATAGAAGGACAAACGTTCTCCATTATAATATGTATTAATCTGTGATTTCAAAGTGGCGGAAAGAGTGCAATAAATTGTGAAATAGAAGCAAAAATAAATGACGAACAATCATAACTTAGGTTTAGTGCTAACAAAATATATTCATATTAAAGGATAACATCAGACACCCAACTCAATTATATCCGCCGTGGTCCTTTGCATCTCTTAGCCAGATGCACCCAATGATACCGTCTAAAAGGGTTAATGTCCTGTTCTGAGTCTAACAATGGCTCTTCAGGACACAATTCTTTTGATTTACATTCCTTTCAGGGTTTTTAAGATCTACACTAGCACATCATACTATATAATAACAGTGCAGTAATTGTTTTGGCGGATCCTTCCCAGCACTTAATTATGCCGCTGTCACATGCTGGCCTCTGTCTCACACAATAACCTTGCCTCGGCAATATAGCCAGGCAAAAAAAAAATTAAAAATCAACAAAGGGATTCAGGCTGACATGACAGGGAGCAGCAAATGGGGAGGAACTGAAGCTTTTGGGAAAATGGAGACGGCAATACGTGCTCATGTCACCTCAATGCTCAAAGGACAAGAGGTCTGTCCTGTGCCAGTGTCAAATAGTGCGAGTAATTTCTTTCTACAATATAGTTGTGGAAGGTACACTCTAAAATCTCATCTGGAAACATGGGAGCTGCAAAAATATATTGTATTGCATGAAATATACTTTTTTAAGTACACTTGTTCAATTATTATTATTTAAGGTACTTATATAGTGCTGTCAATTTAGGCAGTGCTTTACATATACATTGACATCAGTCCCTACCCTCAAGGAGCTTACAATCTAAGGTCCCATTCATATACTAGAGCCAATTTAGACAGAAGCCAATTAACTTACCAGCATGTCTTTGGAGTGTAGGAGGAAACCTGAGTACCCGGAGGAAACCCAGGCAGGCACAGGGAGAACATGCAAACTCCAGGCAGGTAGTGTCATGGTTGGGATTCAAACCAGCGACCCTTTTTACTGCTACACCACTGTGCCGCCCAATTGCTCATTAACACAAATTGCTTACCAGCCAACCACATGGCAGCAACTCAATGCATTTAGGCATCTAGATGTGGTGAAGACGACTTTCTGAAGTTCAAACTGAGCATCAGAATTTGGAGGAAAGGGGATTTAAGTCACTTTGAACATGGCATGGTTGTTGGTGCCAGAAGGGCTGGTCTGAATTTTTAAAAAATGCTGATCTACTGGGATTTCCACACACAACCATCTCTAGGGTTTACAGAGAATGGTTGAAAAAGATCAAATATCCAGTGAGCGGCAGTTGTGTGGACAAAAATGCCTTGCTGATGTCAGGGGAGAATGGGCAGAAAGATTCCAGATGATAGAAAGGCAACAGTAACCCAAATAACCACTTGTTATATCCAAGGTATGCCGAACAGTGGCGTCTCCAGCTTTCATATTTAGGGGGGCACATGGGGGGACAGGGACAAGAGTAGGGAGGCAACTATAAAATGTGTGTGTGTGTATATATATATATATATATATATATATATATATATATATATATATTTATATATTTAAATATATACTGGGGCCCTTTACTACGACCCCACAATGGCCCTTTCACATGTTCTGCAGTGAGCTCCCTTCTTACTGTATTGGGTCCCCCAGGGTGTCAGAAAACAAGAGATATATGTCACCAGCATACCAAGAAAATATAAGGATCCAAAGCAGTGGGAGAACTATCAGGGTTGTCTTGCCTCCGGGCCCTGGTGTTCTGCCACTGTGGGGTTCCCCAGCCTCCTCTTGCTGTCCTGCTCCTGCTATTGACAGCTCTGGTCTGGCATCTCTTGGAATTTGCAGGCTGGTTCTCCTGTCCTAAGGATGGGAGAAATCAGTCTGGTTTTTCAGTAACTGGGAGTCCTGGTGGAGTCCTTCCTGCAACTCGCTCTTCTCCCTGCCAATGAGGATGCAGGGGAAGGAGTAGATCGGGCGGCCATGGTTGTGTGAGTGCTCGCATTATGCAGTGTCAGCAAGCAGAGGGCCATGAGTTTTTGTAAAAAAAAAAAAAAATTTTTTTTTTTAAATTGGGAGGGCACATAGTGGGGCACAGCATAATGTTGGGGGGGGGGGGGGGGGGGGGTCAGGGCCCCCTCTGCCCCCCCCTAGGGACGCCATTGATGCCGAATACGATCTCTGAACACACAACACATCAATGTGCTACAGCAGCAGAATACCACACCGGGTGCCACTCCTGTCAGCTAAGAACAGGAAATTAAGGCTACAATTCGCACAGGCTCACCAAAATTGGACAATAGAAGATTGGAAAAACATTGCCTGGTCTGATTAGTCTCGATTTCAGCTGCGACATTCACATGGTTGGATCAGAATTTGGCGTAAACATGAAACATGGATCCATCCTCCCTTGTATCAATGGTTCAGGCTGGTGATGTAATGGTGTGGGGGAGATTCGCACCATGGATGTGCAGCCGACAAATCTGCAGCAACTGTGTAATGCTATCATGTCAATATGGATCAAAATCTCTGAGGAATGTTTCCAACACTGTTGAATTTATGCCACAAAGAAGGCAAAACGAGGTCCTACCCGGTACTAGTAAGGTGTACCTAATAAAGTGACCGGTGAGTGTATGGGATGCCATTACTGTCCATCTATTAGTGTTATTGAGCTTAGCTTCAGTTCTTTTTGAGCCACTAACCCAGAGCATGTATTCAGATCAAATCAGAGTGAAGTCAGCTTGTGCAATCTTTATACTTATTCATATTTCAGAAAATGTATGGTTTTGGTCAATTTTATTTGACTGGATTTTTAAAGGAAAAGAATAATTTTAAACATGTGCACTTGTCTTTTTTGTCCAACTCCTCTCTTGCTGTGCTATGCTAGCCTACCCTAATGCCCCGTACACACGATCAGAAAAGCCGACAGCAAAACTCAGATGAGAGCTTTTGGTCAGAAAAGACGACCGTGTGTATGCTCCATCGGACTTTTGCTGGCAGAATTCCAGCCAGCAAAAGATTGAGAGCAGGTTCACAATTTTTCGGTCTGAAAAAGTTCCTAGCCGAAAATGGGATCGTCTGTATGCAATTCCGACGCGCCACAAATCACGCATGCTCAGAATCAAGTACGAAACGGAAGCGGTCGGTCTGGTAAAACTAGCGTTCGTAATGGAGCTAGCACATTCCTCACGCTGTAAATTTTGGATCTTTTAATGCAGCGCATTCTTTTGTTCTTTATCATGCTAGAAGAATGAAGTTGTTTTGCTGCTCACATTCACACAGAGTTCTGGCAAACTTATTTCTTTATTATTTCTCGTGATCTCCTGAATAATATTTTTTGTTTTTAAAGCCAGATCTCCATAATAATATTTAGAATTATTTTTTATAGTCATCTTTTTTTATTTTTAATCAAGATCTCCCGTTTTTTGGGAGATCTTGACAGATCTCACAACAACACAACAACATTATTATCTTGTATTTTTATAAAGCTCAAGGAGGTTGGTTGTTGTCCCATGTTAATTTGACATTGTATTTTGGAAATGTACCTGCCTACTCACAAACAAACTGTCCTATTTGAAGAAAAACACATAGGCAAGTATTTTCATATAAAAAAAAAAAACATTTATTCTGGCTCATAATAACAAAATAAAGAGGAAGGTAACGCTGGAGAAACTGCTTGAATTTGCAAAGCCTTTGGCTCCCAGGGCAAACATCAACTCTTTGTAAAGTAAAATTGGTAGCCTGAGCAGTCCATATAATGGGGAGCACAATCTGGTCCAGGACTCTCTGAGATCATGAACAGCAGCAGATGACATAAATGTCCCCAGGCTGTGGTACTACAACAGGCTGCGTCTTCTGTCAGACCAGATTTAACCCAGGGCCATCACTTTCTTGTCTTCCTTGCAGCCTTCCCCCCACGCTTCCCTGCAGCCTTCCCTGGAGGCTGTGGCTCAGGATGTGGACTTGTGGCAGGAGGAGGAGGAGGATGGGCGAGCGCAACTAAGTGCATGTTCACTAATTTGGCCACTCACCCCCTTATGAATGGCCTCAAAAATAATTTTCTCACACTTGAGGCGTTGGCCCTCCTCCATTTGCCGCAATTTTGCAGCTACATAGCAGCCATAGGCCTCTTCAACGTCGGGGGGGGCTTTTCAGGGCCGCATTAGCCTCCTTAATGAGGCCCAGTGCTGCCTCCTCCATGTTACTCCCCTTCCTGGTCCTTTTTGTTGGAAGGCGGAGGGAAGACACCTGGGATTGGGTGAGGCTTCTACTGGGCCCAGCCACCTCCTGGCTGACACTTACCCCCGCCACCTCCTGGCTGACACTTACCCCTACCTCCTCCTGTCTGCCACATTCCAGAGCCTCGTCCTGGCTGAGGTCTTCCTGTGTATGAGAAAGGGACATAGTTGCAAATTGAATGTTAATAAATAGAAAAGACTATCATTCTGAGCCCAGCATTTTTCATTCTTGTCCCAATCATTTTTGGCCCCTACTGTCTATTGATATGTAAAACACTTTTTGTTAAATCATTCATTTGTTATCAATAATAACATCTAGTTAACAACAATAATTTTCGGATAATAAATATGTTAAAAAATACTATACCTGGCTCCAACTGGGCACCTCCACTTCTTCCAGGATGGAAAGCCCAGGTTGATCCTCGGAAGCCTCAGCTGGGGTTGATGGAAGGGTTGAGGGAAGGGTTGAGGGAAGGCTGGATGGAAGTGTAGAAAGTGATTCTCTGACCTCCATCTGGTCTTCCAGAAAATGCATCCCGTTGTAGTACCACAGACTGGGTGCATACATGTCTCCTGCTGCTGCTCCTGATCTCATGGAAGCCTGGACCTTATTAAGCTCCTTCCTATACGTGCTTCTCAAGCTACCAATTTTCCTCTCCACAAACTCAATGTCTGCATTGGGGACCTGTGTCTTCACAAATTGCAGCAGTTTCTCCAGCGATGCCTTCCTAGCTGTTTTTTTTGCGATATAACGGGTTTTTAACCTCCCACAAATTACGCATATCCATGTATTTGTCAATGAAATGGCCCATGAAATCAGGGCCTTTGAATTGTTTCATATTTGCTGCAAGACAAAAACACTAATATCAGGCTAAACTCTCCTAATCTTATCCCAATATAGGCCTCAATCTCGAATCAGTACAGACCACTGATGTCCCAAGTTAAAATGCTACCTTCGTTAGAACGTTCGGTGCTTCCGATCCTCCTTCCTACGCACACAGAACGTAGGTATGACGCGTGTTAGCTTTATATACACCGCGCATGCGTGAAACTCCGCCCGAGTTGCCCGCCCCTGACGTTCTTTCTAGAATATTCCCCACCCCTTCTCTTTCGGCGCAGTGGGAGATAAACATGGCGGAGACACAGCAGGTGAGTAATAGCAGTAACGAGGAGGAGGGAAGCCCGGAGCCCGAAACGTCCCGATCCCAGAGGAGAAGGTTTAAGGCCTCAAATATGTTCTTTGTAGAGATGGTGGAGATGGTGGACATCTTGAAGAGGGCCGACTATGATGGGAAGTATAAACCGTACCTAAACCCAAATGTGAGAAAGGCCAAGATCATGACTAAAGTTGTGAAGAGTCTGCACAGGAATTTTGGGGTACGACGATCCAAGGAGCAATTGAGGAAACACTGGTCAGACCTTAAATTGAGGGAGCAGGATCAGTACAGAAGGATCAAGAAAGTGCTTCTAAAAAGTAAGTACTTGTGTGTTCCGATTAGTATTATTACTTACATGCTGCGCCATGTGCTTTTCTTTACTGTAGTACAGTATAAAATGGCAACTTTCAGGCTTGTGGGCACAGTAATTGTTCGTAGTAAACATCATTCGTTCACCAATTAAATAAGTTGTTTTAGGCAGATACAGGGTTAACTACATTTGGTCATGCTAATTTGTATTAAAAGAAGTTTAGGACATTGTTGTCTAGATGTGTTTGTAACTAGAATGAATAGCAAACTTGATTCAGTGTAATGTAAGGAGAGGACATTCAGCAGCTGTTTACACATCTAGACTCAGGAGCACTAGTGTGGGACACAAGAACAAACTTTTTAGGGTGTCCCACACAGGTACTCCAGTGGATACTTGGGGTGTCTCCATGTGTGAAACTTGTCCAAAAAAGGTAAGTATTGCAGCTTTGTTAAGGGAATAATTAATGTCTTCAACTTGGAACTCTGCCCAAACAGACAATTGTACCCCACTTCCAAGCAATGTTTCATATTCCTATTTCTGACCACAAATATCTGTGTGCTAAGTATACCTTTTGTTTCAATCTAATAGGGGAGAAAAGACTCGGGACGTCGAAGGGCAACAGGAACCCCCCCTCACCTCCTGAAGAAGGGGAACAGAGGACACAACCTCAGGATGTGGAGGAAGGAGAGGTGGTTGAGATAGTCACCACAACAGGTGAGTGTCTGACATCACAGATTCAGGTAATAGATGTATGCCTGCATATTTATAATACATGGTGTGTAGTTTTTCTTTTAGGTGATATGCATGTTGTGGAAGAACAATCTACTCATTTCACGACTGATAGTGCACAAAGCCTAATCCAGGACATAATGTATTGTAATCGGGATTTAGACCTCATGGAGGAAAAAAACAAGGAGATTGAACAAAGAATGAAGAACATGATTGATGTATTAGGGAGAATCTAAATCCAAAAAAATGACAACTTTTTAATTTTTTTATAAGAACATTTAAATAACCTTTTTATACATTTTAAAAGCCAAATTTGGAAGATGCACACGGTGTGTCAACATGTGCTATCTGCCATCAGGGGATATAAATGTACGCATTTTGTGGGTGCAACCCCTTCCTCGCAACTCTAGTAGGTAAGAGGAAGGGGTTGCACCCCCAAAACACGTCCATTGATCCCCCATGATGGGAGATAGCACATGTTGATATTAGGCAATGGGCATGGGATCAGGAGGGAAATCCCCATTTTTACTCTGAATTTGTGTGCATCTCCTAAATTTGGCTTTTACAGGGGGACATCACCCCATCTGATGAAGGCAAGATCAAGACATTTTTGACACTATAATGTCTGATATTGCCTTCAGTTTTTCAATGTAGAACTTTGTAAGTTCCTGAGTTGTGTATGTTATGTTTTGAAACATGCCTGTTTATGTACCAAAATAATATTTTCAAGGCAAAAATTTATAAAACAAAGATGTTATTTTTTTAACAAAAAAGGTTTTACAGCGCACATGTGAATGTGCACGGAATAAAAGGTTTTATACTTAACAATGTGTGGCTTCTTCTTTCAATGCTCAATACCAGTTTTTGTATTAAGTTGGTGTTTACAGTGACAATGGGTGTTATTTAATAATGGAAAAAACACTTGGCACTACAAGTGCACTAGGAGAACCTAGGAGACAAATAAAATAAACACAAGCAGTAAATCAAATTCCAGATTTTATCATATCATTTTTTTTTTATTTTGCAAATATTTAAAAATTTGCAGGCATAGCAATGGCCCCACTACCCGTAAAATATTTCACATATTTTTGACGCACTTCACGGGCGCTTTAGGGGGGCAAGCCAGGACGGCCAGCTTCCAGGGCCGTCATTGTTGGTTCATGAAGTCCAGCCTCAGGCCCAACTGAGGCTACATAATTAGTAGCATTTCTCTTTAAAAAGTTTTGCAAGATGCAGCATGCTAACACAATGTGGTTAAGTTTGTACTCCGCCATATTTATAGCCGTTAGAAATAGGCGGAACCGGCTGGCCATTATCCCAAAGGTGTTCTCCACGACTCTTCGGGCTCTGGCCAGCCGGAAATTAAAAACCCCTCTTCTCCAGGGTGAGGGCCCTCTGGGGGAATGGCCTCATCATGTGATCACCCAGACCAAACGCTTCATCAGCAATAAAAACAAACGGGAATCCTTCAACGTTCTCTTCCTCAGGTGGCAATCCCAAGCCACCACTCTGGAGACGTGTGTAGAACTCCATCTGGGCAAAGACTCCACCATCTAACATCCGGCCATTCTTTCCCATGTCCACATAGAGAAATTTGTATGTCGCTAACACCACCGCCATCAACCCGATACTTTTAAAACCCTTATAATTAAAATAGTATGACCCCGAATAGGGTGGTGGGACGATGTGGATGTGTTTCCCATCAATTCCCCCTCCACAGTTGGCAAAGTCCCAACGGTCGGCAAAGTGGGATGCCACAGTCTGCCATTCCTGTGGCGTTGAAGGAAACTGTGGAGTCAAAACATTAAAAAAAACATTAGTACTTTTGCACAAAACATTGCAAGCAGATTAGACACAAACATTCTTGGCCAACATCAGTATAACATTTATTTTAAGGAGTATTTAAAGACAAAATTATAAGGTCCACTTATCTGATTCCTAACCCCCTCTGATGGCCCATTGGAAACATTTTTTTTTGGGGGGGGGTTATAAATGAGTTTAAGGACAACAATAACATTTGGACACATTTTAGGGGGTGTTTAGGGTAAAGCACTACAATGGAGCTGACAAAATATATTGTTAAGTAACTAGGCTAGGTGTATATGGGCCCAGGATAGCATGCTGGGGAGGTTAGTGAAACAAATATGCATGAAAGACAAAAAAGGAGCATTAAAAACTTCCAGCATGCATGAGGATAAAGAGGACATTCACAGCATATTACAATCATGGTAATTAGGGAATGATGAAAGAAATACAATACATTAGCATACATTAAGTACATAGAATGTGATGTTAAAGGAGAAAACTTACCCTAATATAGTCCTTCTGCAGGACCTGAATGATGGCGGAACAGGTCTCTGGGATAATGATCCCCAGAGCCTGGGGGGAGATGCCTGTGGAGAACTTGAGGTCCTGTAGACTTCTCCCCATCGCCAAGTACTGCAACGTGGCGACTAGCCTCTGCTCCGGAGTGATGGCTTGCTGCATGCAGATGCCCTGCTTTGTAATATAAGGGGACAGCAAAGCCAACAGAAGGTGAAAAATGGGGTCCGTCATCCTGAGAAAATTCCTGAAATCATCAGGATTATTCTCCTGGATCTCACGCAGCAAAGGCATGTGAGAGAATTGGTCACGCTGGAGCAACCAATTCTTGGTTCATGAACTCCTCCCCACCCTGTTCATGGACTGGTCTTGGGTCAAAGTAATAACCCCAACACCAAGTCCCCGCACAGCACGAACTCTACGACGAGCATGTACCCGCAACATGGCTTCAAAACGGTCGGCTGGTCAGAACAAACTAACAGAACGCACTGAAAAACAGCAAGGCCTGTGAAGAGCGAGCTGAAAATCAGAAACGAGGGGACAAGAACGCACTGGAAAAACAGATACGAACTGACTACACGCACGGAAAACCAGATACAAACCCACAAGCACAAACTGAAGAGCAGTAATGGACTGAAAAGCACGAAAGCTGAAAAGCGTGAATCGTCTCTCACCAAACTTCTACTAACACGAGAAAAAACACAAGATTAGCAGAAGGAGCCCAAAGCATGGCGCACTGGCTATTGAACTTCCTTTTTCTAGTGCCGTTGTACGTGTTGTACGTCACCGCCTTCTTGACGGTTGGAATTTGGTGTGACCGTGTGTATGCAAGACAAGCTTGAGCGGAATCCCGTCGGAAAAGCCATCATACTTTTTTCTGACCAAAATCCTGATCGCGTGTATGCGGCATAAGGTTTTTTTTTTATTGAATTCTGGCTCTTTATAGGGTAAAAAACAAGCCAATGCCAAAATAAATAAATAAAGTCTCTCCCTATACAAAACTATTAGCCCTCCCTAACAGCTCCAACAAACATTGACAATATGGCTGCTGTGAGCCCACCCTCCTGTAGGATGTATGCGGGGATATCCATTTCTTCAACTCTGTGTCACTTACTACTGTCCCCTGAACTTTGGGAGTTCTATCTGGTGGAGGTCAGGACTCTGTGCAGGCCAGTCAAGTTCCTCCACCCCAAACTCACTCATCCATGTCTTTATGGACCTTGCTTTGTGCACTGGTCCAAATCATTTGGTGGTGGAGGGGGGATTATGGCGTGGGGCTGTCTTTCAGGGGTTGGGCTTGGCCCCTTAGTTCCAGTGATGGGAACTCTTAAGGTGTCAGCATACCAAGACATTTTAAACAATTTCATGCTCCAAACTTTGTGGGAACAGTTTGGGGATGGCCCCTTCCTGTTCCAACATGACTGCACACCAGTGCACAAAGCAAGGTCCATAAAGACATGGATGAGCGGGTTTGGGGTGGAGGAACTTGACTGGCCTGCACAGAGTCCTGACCTCAACCCGATAGAACACCTTTGGGATGAATTTGTGCCTGACCTCACAAATGCGCTTCTGGAAGAATGGTCAAACATTCCCATAGACACACTCCTAAACCTTGTGGACAGCCTTCCCAGAAGAGTTGAAGCTGTTATAGCTGCAAAGGGTGGGCCAAATGTAGCACCGGAGGGGGGAGGAATCCGATCCGCGGAAGTTTCATTTCTGAGTGGAACTTCGCTTTAACTGTTTGCCTATAGTTCAGCTTTAAAGTGGTAATAAACCCAAAAATGAAATGTATTGCACCTTACCAATCATTGGATGTGGTGGCTGCATTAGTTTTCTTTTTTTCTTTTTTTCTTTTCACCTGGTGATTCAGCCAGTAACACACTTCCTATCTTAGGGTGTCTCCATTTCACTAGAGGAGCAATGAAGACACCCATTGGACAGCAGCACTGTCAGTTTGGGGAGGGGGTAGTGTTAGATGGACTAGCAGATTTAGTTGGACAAATGAAAGCGACATTAAAGGTTCATTTTCTTTTTAAAATAGCAAACATGCCATACAGTGGTTCAGCACAGAGCAGCTCTGATCCTTCTCTTATCGGTTCCTCCGCCGGCGTTCCTGGCTTCTCCTCTTATCGGTTCCCCCGCCGGCGTTCCTGGCTCCTCCTCTTATCGGTTCCTCCACCGGCGTTCCTGGCTCCTCCTCTTATCGGTTCCTCCGCTGGCGTTCCTGGCTCCTCCACTTATCAGTTCCCCCACCAACGTTCCTGGCTCCTCCTCTTATCGGTTCCTCCGCCGGCATTCCTGGCTCCTCCACCTATCAGTTCCCCCACCAACGTTCCTGGCTCCTCCTCTTATCGGTTCCTCAGCCGGCGTTCCTGGCTCCTCCTCTTATCGGTTCCTCCGCTGGAGTTCCTGGCTTCTCCTCTTATCGGTTGCCCCGCCGGTGTTCCTGGCTCCTCCTCTTATCGGTTCCTCCGCTGGCGTTCCTGGCGCCTCCGCTTATCGGTTCCCCCACCAACGTTCCTGGCTCCTCCTCTTCAGCCTGTGCTGCTTGCTCTGGGGGGACTGGTGCATACTCGCTCCTGAGCCCCGCTCTATGCATCCATAAGACACAGAGCCACAACTCGGCCCCATCCCTGCTATCTCTTCATTGGCTCACTGGCTGTGATTGACAGTAGCAATAGCCAATGGCTCAGCTAATGAGGAATAAGAGACTCAAGAGAAGCTTAGCTCTCATGCACATTGCTGGATCAAGAGGGAGCTAAGGTGAGTATTAGGGGGGCTGGGGGGCCACTGCACACAGAAGGTTTTTTTACCTTCATGCATAGAAGTAAAATGCATAAAAATGATTAAAAGCCTTTCTATTCAATTTTAAAACATACACATCAACAACTCATCAACAATTAAGTGAAAAGCTGGATTTAAGCGGTTTGCCCAATTTGCAAGTTATTTGTCTCTGTTCTTAAATGACAAGACAACAAGACATCTTCTAACTGCCCATATTTTACAGTATTTTACTAACAGAAGCAATGCAGCAGCATGGTAAAAAAAAAAATCTAAAAAAGGAATGCAATAATTTCAAAGAGTAAAAAGTGCAATCGCTTAATTTTCAGGAGTCATTTTGTAGCTGCGCATTACATTACAACAGCATTATTTACACCTGGCTTGACTGCACTTCTTGCATTCTCATCTCCGGGTAATTTACCTTCCCTTCGTTAATATGCAAATTCGCTAAATTGGGTGCTGAGAAGATTGGATTTCCGGCAACAGTTGGCCCAGTCATCGGAGCGGGCCAGAAAATCTGCATATAAATGGTAGCAGAAAAAAAAAGGGGAGCCGATTACTGGTGAGCTCAAATAAGATGGAGTTTGGAAATGACCCTCTTGGGAGACGATTTGTAAGATTAATGCTCTGCTTTTATCAATAGAATAAAGCCAATGTGCTCAATTGTATGGTACTACAATGGTATTTAATTCCAGCTCCTCCATGTTTTCTTCTTTGCTTTCTGTGTCCATTGGCGAGGAAGGTGAGTATTACAGAAAAAGCTTTATTTTTCCTAGCGTTGTGGTGCAATGTATTTTTTTTATTTTTTATTTGTTAATTTTATTTTTTAAGTCACTGGGCCATTATAACTATGGGGGTCAGGTGTTCTGGATCTACTTGCTGCATGCTTGTTCCAGGTCAGCAACCGTGAAAGTATTGAATTCAGGCAGATAGCAGCTTCAGGAGGAACCATGACAGCCCCAAATTTCTCTCACTTTCCTTTAAAGGGTACGTTCACCTTTACAGAAAAATCTGTAAGGTGAGCTTACACAGGACCCCCTCCTCATGCCCCCCAGTCCCGCTGACCTGGATCGCGGGAATCTTCTGTTCTGAGCCCCAGTATATCTGCGTCAGGAGTCCGGGGCTTAGAAATCCCCGCAGCTGAATCTTCAAAACGTACCCCATCAGGAGGGACGTTTCGGAGCATTCTAAATGGTCGGCGCTGACCAACCAGAAGCCGCGTAGCCCGTCCTGTCAGCTGGGAAGAAGACTCATGGATGCCGAGGGGATTACCTATAGGTGCTTGAAATATCCTCCACGGTTTAGGAGATATTTACGAAAGAGCCGAGCGCCGATGACACACATTGTGCCGTTTCTAGTAGGGGTCGTGCCGTGACTGGCGGCTTCCACGCGCATACGCAGGATTGACGACACGCGACTCCGGCCAGTCACAGAGCCGGAGTTCACGGCCCTGAAAGGAAGAGGGGTGAAGATGGACGCTCCCTGCTAGTGGGGACAACGGTGACATTGCGGGCTTTGGTTTCAGGTAAGTGACACACAATGGGCTTCTATGCGATGCATAGTAGCCCATTATGCTTTACCTTTGCAGGGAAATAAAGAGGAAGTAAAACCCACCAGGGTTTACTTCCTCTTTAAGAGCATCAAATACAGCCAACATGTTTTGGAGGAAAAAGCCTTCTCCTACAGGGCTTGAACAATGGATGTTATTAGAACTAAATGGAATGCAACAGAGTGTCTATATTAAGGCTTAATAAAGATTAGTATCTCCTAATGGGACAAAGAACGTCTGGCTGTGATATTGCCATTTGTACCTGACACTCCTCAGTGCACATCCAAGAGTTTATCATCCCTTTGTCATGATCAGAGAGCAACCTAAGGCAGAACAAGGTTGATATACTGTCAAATACAGATCTGCTTACTTGAAGAAAAATGCATTCTATTATACAGTGGGGAAAATAATTATTTGATCCACTGCAGATTTTGTAAGTTTGCCCACTTACAAAGAAACGAAGAGTCTTTAATTTTTATCATAGTATTTTAAATGATAGAGACAGAATATCAACCAAAAATACTGAAAAAAAACCCATAAAACAAATGCTATAAATTAAGTTGCAGTTCAGTGAGTAAAATAAGCATTTAATCCCCAAGCAAAACATTACTTAGTACTTGGTGGAGAAACCCTTGTTGGCAAGCACAGAGACGGGAAGTTTCTTGTAGTTGGTTAACAGGTTTGCAAACATCTCAGGAGGGATTTTGGTCCACTCATTGTTATTGTCATACTGGAAGACAATCCATGACCCATCTTCAGTGTTCTGGCTGAGGGAAGAAGGTTCTCATCCAAGATTTTACAATACATAGCCCCATCAATGCGGCAAAGTCAGCCTGTACCTTTAGCAGAGAAACAGACCAAAAGCATCATGTTTCTCTCTCCTTGCTTGACTGTAGGGATGGTGTTCTTAGGGTCATAATCAGCATTTTTTTTTCTCCAAACACGTTGAGTTAATGCCAAAAAGCTCAATTTTGGTCTCATCTGACCACAGCATGTTCTATCAATCCTTCTCTGAATCATTTAGATGCTCATTGGCATGACTGTACATGTGCCTTCTTGGTGGAAGAAAATGCTGACTATGACCAAAAGAACACCATCCCTACAGTCAAACATGGGGGTGGAAACATTATGCTTTGCAGCTGTTTCTCTGCTAAAGATACAGACCGACTTTGCCACATTGAGGGGCCAATGGACAGGGCCATGTATTGTTAAATCTTGGATGAGAATCTTCTTCCCTCAGTCAGAACACTGAAGATGGGCCATGGATGGGTCTTTCAGCATGACAATGACCCAAAACATACCCCCAAGGCAACAAAGGAGTGGCTCAAGAAGAAGCGCATTAAGGTCATGGAATGGTCTACCTTAATCCTATAGAAAATGTATGGAGAAAGCTGAAACTTCGAGTTGCCAAGCGAGTTAAGGATTTAGAGAAGATCTGTAAAAAAGAGTGGACCAAAATCCCTCCTGAGATGTGTGCAAACCTGGTAACCAACTTCAAGAAATGTCTAACCTCTGTGCTTGCCAACAAGGGTTTCTCCACCAAGAACTAAGTCAGATTTTGTTTGGGGATCAAATACTTATTTTACACATTGAACTGCAACAAAATTTATAACATTTGTATCATGTGTTTTTTCTGGATTTTTGGTTGATATTCTGTCTCTATCATTTAAAATACACCTATGATAAAAATTATAGACCCTTCATTTATTTGTAAGTGGGAAAACGTACAAAATTTGCAGGGGATCAAATAATTATTTTCCCCACTGCTCTATCATGCTCATCAAATCACATCAAACACATCAAATTTCTTACATATCTTGGATAACCCAACATCAAAATCTCCCCACAATAACTTTTGACCTCCTGGTAGGAGTGTTGAGTATTTGATGTTGTGTATTGCCATCCACCAATGTTGGGTATTGCCATCAACCTTCTAATTTAGTCTTGTTACATTTTCCATTACATAAAATAAATATAAACCCCAAAAAGTGGGGAGCCCTAATCATGGCCACAGCAGGTGAGCAGACCGAGGAACTCACCAAAAGAGTCCCCGAGAGGTGGTTTAACTCCTCAATGTCTATGAAACACTAAAATACCAGCTTTGAGTGGATACCAGCTTTGAGTGGATACCAGCTTTGAGTGGACTGATCCTTTTAAATGTTCAGAATCATGCATAAACCAGTCATAGTGGGTCCTCTTTGACAAGGCTGTAAATTCACTTTGTTTGGTTATTTAAAAGAAGCAATTGAAACTCTTGATATTTATTACTGGAAATGAATGCATGTACATGCGTGTTCACACTTTCTATATGCACTTCATCAGAAGTGTACAGCGTCTAGTAAACTATTCGCAACATAATAAAGGTCATATTTGCAAAACAAGCTCAATTAAATTTGTGTCATATGAAAGTGGATTTAGCCGTTAAGAGACTGACAAGCAGCCAAAGTCATTTATTTTCTTTGACAGCAGCAAGTATTTCACATATGTGAGCAGTTATGACACCTGGTGAGTGGCAGATGAGAATTTCCAGTTTTTTGCCGCAAGATTGCCCTTAATCAGATGTCTTACATAGCTTTCCTTAATGAGCTGCAACAATGAGGGGCTCATTCATAATGGAGAGAGGATCTCGCTCTGCGCTCTGCGTTATACTCCATACCACGGCATGTATTTTGTGGCCTAATTTGAAAATGCAGGCCACAGTATGCAGCCTATGGTGCCCTATGGTGTTCTATCTACTTAAAGTGTAAGTAAACCCTAACTGTCAACTTCTTTTATTTGCTCCCTTTTCATATGTTAAATATACCATTGAAAGTGTTTTGTTATATCTGTTCAACAAGCGCAAAAAGATACCTGTTGATCCTGCCAGAAAACTTGTCAGCTGATAACATCCTGTATCTTTTCCCTCTGCTGACTGTTATAAGTTAGCATTGTTCCAACATGTCTCTTTATACTACAGAATACTTCCCACATGTAAAATGGGGAAGAAGAAAGAGGAAGGTGTTCTGTAGCCCTAACACATTTCCTCTCCTATGGTGACAACTGACAACATTGCTCTTCCATAAATACACTGAGTGTTCATGGTCACCTTATGGCTGGGTTAACACTGCTCCATCATGAAAGTCGTGCGACTTTGCCAGGCGACTTCAGCGCGACTTCATAGTATTACATAGTATTACATAGTAGGTGAGGTTGAAAAAAGACACAAGTCCAACCTATGTGTGTGATTATATGTCAGCATTACATTTTATAACTCTGTATGTTGTGGTCGTTCAGGTGGTTATCTAATAGTTTTTTGAAATTATCGATGCTCCCCGCTGAGACCACCGCCTGTGGAAGGGAATTCCACATCCTTGCCGCTCTTACAGTAAAGACCCCTCTATGTAGTTTAAGGTTAAAGGGGTTGTAAAGGTAAAATTTTTTTTAACCTTAATGCATTCTATGCATTAAGGTGTAAAAACTTCTGACAATAACGCCGCCCCCAGCCCCCCCGTTTTACTTACCTGACGCCTCGAAAGTCAGCTTCTCGTTCCCGACATCTATTCCTCCGCTCACCCTGGCCGCTGATTGGCTACAGTGGATGGATTGGAAGCAGCGCAGCCATTGGCTCGCGCTGCTGTCAATCACATCCAATGAGGCGGCGCGCTGGGTGGCGGGGCCGAGTGATACAGTGAGCGGCTATATTAAGGTGGTTAATGCTTGCGGGGAGGAGCTGAAACAGCCGCCGAGGGACCCCAGAAGACCAGGTTCAGGGCCACTCTGTGCAGAACGAGCTGCACAGTGAAGGTAAGTATAACATGTTTGTTATTTAAAAAAAAAAAAAAAAAATTACCTTTACAACCCCTTTAAACCTCTTTTCTTCTAATTTTAATGAGTGGCCATGTGTCTAGTTAAACTCCCTTCCGCATAAAAGTTTTATCCCTATTGTGGGGTCACCAGTACGGTATTTATAAATTGAAATCATATCCCCTCTCAGGCCTCTCCAGAGAGAATAAGTTCAGTGCTCGCAACCTTTCTTCATATCTAATATCCTCCAGACCCTTTATTAGCTTTGTTTCCCTTCTTTGTACTCGCTCCATTTCCAGTACATCCCTCCTGAGGACTGGTGCCCAGAACTGGACAGCATACTCTAGGTGCGGCCGGACCAGAGTCTTGTAGAGTGGGAGAATTATCGTTTTATCTCTGGAGTTGATCCCCTTTTTAATACATGCCAATATTCTGTTTGCTTTGTTAGCAGCAGTTTGGCATTGCATGTTGTTTGTTCCTACTATGTAGGAACAGCAATATGTCTCCTCTCCTACTCAGTCTTATCCTCATACAGTTAGAACACACTGAGGGAACACACATTTTTAATACATGCCAATATTCTCTTTGCTTTGTTAGCAGCAGTTTGGCATTGCATGCCATTGCTGAGCCTATCATCTACTAGGACCCCCAGCTCCTTTTCCATCCTAGATTCCCCCAGAGGTTCTCCCCCCAGTGTATAGATTGCATTCATATTTTTGCCACCCAAATGCATTATTTTACATTTTTCTACATTAAACCTCATTTGCCATGTAGTTGCCCACCCCATTAAATTGTTCAGATCTTTTTGCAAGGTTTCCACATCCTGCGGAGAAGTTATTGCCCTGCTTAGCTTAGTATTGTCCGCAAATACAGAGATTGAACTGTTTACCCCATCCTCCAGGTCGTTTATGAATAAATAGGATTGGTCCCAGCACAGAACCATGGAGGACCCCACTACCCACCTCTGACCATTCCGAGTATTCCCCATTTATCACCACCCTCTGAACTCACCCTTGTAGCCACTTTTCAATCTATGTACTCACCCTATGGTCCATGCCAACGGACCTTATTTTATACAGTAAACGTTTATGGGGAACTGTGTCAAACGCTTTTGCAAAATCCAGATACACCACGTCTACGGGTCTTCCTTTATCTAGATGGCAGCTCACCACCTCATAGAAGGTTAAAAGATTGGTTTGGCAAGAACGATTCTTCATGAATCCATGCTGATTACTGCTAATGATACTGTTTTTGTTACTAAAATCTTTAATATAGTCCCTTATCATCTCCTCCAAGAGCTTGCATACTATTGATGTTAGGCTAACTTGTCTGTAATTCCCAGAGATGTATTTTGGGCCCTTTTTAAATATTGGTGCTACATTGGCTTTTCTCCAATCACCTGGTACCATTCCAGTCAGTAGACTGTCAGTAAAAATTAGGAATAATGGTTTGGCAATTAGTTGAATGAGATCCCTAAGTACCCTCGGATGCAAGCCATCTGGTCCCGGTGATTTAATAATGTTGGGTTTCCCAAGTCTAATTTTAAATCTGTCCCCTGTTAACCATTGAGGTGCTTCCTGTGATGTGTCATAAGGATAAACACTGCAGTTTTGGTTACTGAAGCCCCCCGATTCACTCGTGAAGACTGAGGAGAAGAATAAATTCAATACATCTCCCCATCCTTTGTAACCAGATGTCCTTCCTCATTCTTTATGGGGCCAATATGGTCTGTCATCCCTTTTTTACTGTTTACAGTACATACTTAAAGAATGTCTTGGGATTTTTTTTTTTTGCTCTCCTCCGCTATACTTAGACGTGACTTAGAAACAACTTCAGGGAACGCCTGTGTAATCTTCCTGTAATGTTGGATCCAAATTACATCATTGAAGATGAGGATCCAACTTGGATGCGACTTCCATTCAATACTATGGCTAAAATCGGACAGAAGTTAAAGCAAAGTAGTGCAGGATCCTTTTTCAAAGTCAGACCGACACAAGTCAGACCAGTTAAGACAGCTCTCATAGGGAAACATTGATTTTTACATGTCATGTGACATGTCATGTGACATATGCTCTCAAAGTCGAAGTGCATGGCGCACCCGTGGGAAGCGGGCCTAAGACAGGAAGGGTGTTACTGGCATGATCACCAGGTGAAAATAAAAATGAAAAATGAATAGGAAGTTCCATAAAATATGGAATATCTGGGTGGAATCTACAAATGCAGATTCTGTGGATGACTAATGAGTGTCAGGCTATGCAATTGTCCCTTCTTCGGTAGGGAAACTCTGCCACACCAGGTGGGTGACTTCCTGCGTACCTAGGTTCTGGAAGAGAGGGCATCTCATCACTGTGTCTGCCACTGAAGGTTGCCTAGTAAAGCTCCTGTACCCCAACTTGAATAGCTGGACTGAACATAAAACTCTTGGTTGTTTTAGGATGTTTTAGTCTTGTTTTTACTGTGTATGCCCAAGAGTCTCTGTTTTGTAATGTACAATTAACCAGTTCCCGACCGGCTCACTTCTATATACGGGGCAGAATGGCTCCCCTGCACAAAACTCTGTACAGGTACGGGGTTCCTTTAAGAGCCACCAGTGGGCGTGCGCGCCGCCGGAAGGGTGCGTGCGAGCCTGCTGCACAGCGGGGGACCCGATCATGTGCATGAGCTTCAGCACGGGGATTTGTGTGTAAACACACAAATCCCTGTGCTGTCAGAGGAGAGGAGACATGTCGTTTGTTCCTACTATGTAGGAACAGCGATATGTCTCCTCTCCTACTCAGTCTTATCCCTATACAGTTAGAACACACTGTGGGAACACACATTTAACCCCTTGATCGCCCCCTAGTGTTAACCCCTTTCCTACCAGTGACATTTCCACAGTAAACAGTGCATTTTTATAGCACTGATCGCTGTATAAATGTCAATGATCTAAAAAATGTGTCAAAAGTGTCCGATTTGTCGCAATGTCGCAACACCGCTAAAAATCGCAGATCATTTCCTTTACTAGTAAAAAAATTATAATAGTAAAAATGCCATAAAATGGCATAAATATTTCCCATAGTTTGTAGACTCTATAACTTTTGCGCAAACCAATCAATATACGCTTATTGCGATTTATTTATTTTTTTACCAAAATTATGTAGAAGAATATATATTGTCCTAAACTGTTGAAGAAATTTGTTTCTTAAAAACATTTTTGGGGATATTTATTATAGCAAAAAGTAAAAAATATTGTTTTATTTTTTTCAAAATTGTCACTCTTTTTTTGTACAAAAAATAAAAAACGCAGAAGTGATCATATAGCACCAAAAGAAAGCTCTATTTATGGGAAAAAAGGATGCAAATTTAGTTTGGGTACAGCATTGCATGACCGCGCAGTTACCAGTTAAAGCGATGCAGTGCCAAATTGTAAAAAGTGCTCTGGTCAGGAAGGGGGTAAAACCTTCTGGGGCTGAAGTGGTTAAAAACTGCAATAAAAATAATTAAAAAAAAATGTAAAAATAAAATGAATGCTGCCACCACATCTAAAAGGCTGCAATATGGTAAATGTTTACTCTTGGAGTTAGATATGCAATAATAGAACTCCATGATTGGAAAATAGCACATGGCTTTGACAGGTGATTTGGCTTTCTTACTAGGTTTTTCCTCGTTCAACTAGCAAAGCATAATGTACATCTGTAAAGAACATCACTGTTCTTTATTAATTAGTGTTAATGTCTGATAGTCTTATGTTTTTTTGTTTTTTTTCTTTGCTTGCGTTACCTTATGTACTGACCCTTCTATGTATAAATGAATAAAGCGACTGTTCAGATGGTATCAAGCGTGTGTGGTGTGGCTACCAGGTGAGAAGTACAAAGACAAGTGTGTCTTGCCTACAGTCAAGCATGATGGTGGGAGTGTCATGGTCTGGGGCTGCTGGCACTGGGGAGCTACAGCTCATTGAGGGAACCATGAATGCTAACATGTACTGTGACATACTGAAGCAGAGCATTATCCCCTCCCTTTGGAGACTGGGCCACAGGCCAGTATTCCAACATGATAACGACCCCAAACACACCTTCAAGACTACCAATGCCTTGCTAAAGAAGCTGAGGGTAAAGGTGGTGGACTGACCAAGCATGTCTCCAGATCTAAACCCTATTGAGCATCTGTAGGGCATCCTCAAATGGAAGGAGGAGCGCAAAGGTCTCTAACCTCCACCACCTCTGTGATGTCGCCACGGAGGAGTGGAAGAGGACTCCAGTGGCAACCTGTGAAGCTCTGGTGAACTCCATGGCCAAGAGGGTTAAGGCAGTGTTGGAAAATAATGGTGGCCACACAAAAAATATTGACACTTTGGGCCCAGTTTGGACATTTCCACTTAGGGGTGTACTCACTTTTGTTGCCATCGGTTTAGACATTAATGGCTGTGTGTTGAGTTATTTTGAGTGGACAGCAAATTTACACCATTATACAATCTGTACACTCACTACTTTACATTGTAGCAAAGTGTCATTTCTTCAGTGTTGTCACATAAAAAGATTTATTGAAATATTTACAAAAATGTGAGGGGTGTACTCACTCTTGTGAGATACTGTGTATATATATATATATATATATATATATATACACACATGTATATATATACACATGTATATATATATATATATATATATATATATATATATATATATATATATAGAATAGAGAGCCCTAAAAAAAGGGAGACAAGTACCCCCCGGTACGCTGGGACTTTATGGGCGAACAGAAAAAGGATCATATATAAAACATGACTATTGTATAACAGATGTCACTTGCTTACCCCCTTTTACTAACTACCCCCTTAGCTGCATACCCCAACCTTCTACCCCAATAATTGAGACCACAACCATATGGAGTAAAATATTGGCCGTAGCAGCCAATAATCTTTATTAAACATAAACCAATAATAATAATAATAATTTAACTCAACATAACATAATCTTATAACACCTGAAACATCCATTTTCCTACGAATCCCCTTGGTCTTTGCAGGGAAAAACCCACCAAACTTAAAACTCAAAAACACTCAGGCACTGTGGTACTATACTAAAATTAGGCCTCCAGCTGACAAGCTAGCTCGGAGACAAACAACCAATAGCCCGCAGTGCCCCAATAACCAATTCAAGCTAAAACCCTTTTTGGCTGAAATCTCACCAACGGGCCTCATACTAGCGATGGGTCCCGATCTCTTACATATCTGGGGTTTAATCCATCACCCGCAAAGACCAACATCACGCCACAGCACACACCAGGGTAACACCTTACCCTTGTGTGCCCTGCCATACCCTCAAAGCTCGCTGTATCCCATCTTGCAGACCCAATGACCACAAATCAATCCCCACATCATTCAGGTGTACTCCATCGCTCCTCAAATAGCTCCATGTATCTACCTCTAATTCCAGGTGCCGTATGGCCAGCCCTCCATTCCTCACTACAAAACTGCTAACCTCCTTGTTGACCTTCTTCCTGGCCCGGTTGATCTTATCGACCGACCTGGCCAGTCTCCATGTGGTACGCGCCACGATATCCGTCCACACAATAAGCATGTGTGGAAAGACATCCTGAGCTACCAAAAATCGAACTTGATGTCTCTGACCAAATCCAACATTGACCTTAACCCCAGATCATTACCCCCCACGTGCAACAGCAACACATCCGGCGCTCTGTCCAGGCGTGCAAATTTGTTAACTTCTGCCACTGTCCTTCCCCACAGCATGCCTGGCACACCAAACCACCTAAGACACACTTCCTGCCTGGAAAACCCCAGTTGTCTCCCATCCCTTCTGGCATCTCCTCTCCTGGCCCTCCAACAAACATACGAGTGGCCCACTATCCACACAAGGCATTGCTGTCGACCTGCAAGAAAAGAAACAAACAAAAACCCCCCCAATACATCAATAACTCCCAACAAATCATCAACAAGCAACACATATCTCAATATGCCCACATTACATCTAACAAGATCTAACAAGATTAAACAGTCTTTCCTTTATTATTATTTTTTCTTTTTTTTTTTTTTTTTTTTTAAACAGTCAATAATTGCGGGCGAACATAAACCTAAACCGCCTAGATTCCCATCTCCCAATCCTCTTCACTGCTGCCTCATCCAATCCCCACCAAACTGCTTCCGTAGCCGCCCCTATCCTAAATGAATGGGATGAAAACTTTTCACCCCCTAAACCTAATGCCCCCAAACATTTTTTGAAAATCCCACTAAATTGAAATCGTGATAAAAACGAGCCATCCCGGTGTATTAAAAAGGGGGCCTCACCCCCCGGACGTATCGCTAAAAACTCACGCACCAATTTTACTGGGCACAAGGGAGAACCGGGCAACGAAAAAACCTGCACTGTCTTGCCCTTGCCCCGCTGATCCGTTTTTGACTTCCTAACTAATATGGACAACCTGTCATCCCCACATCGAATGTCAGACTCCCCCAACCCACCTTTTTCTCTTTTGGAGGGACTAACTAACTCACTGATCCGAAATGCAACAAAGAACTCTAATGCGAATGCCGCATTGAACAACACCACCTCGTATCCAGGCGAGCAAACATTGTCCAAACATCCAACTATCTGACCCAACAACTGGAACGAAACAGGCCGCCTGGAGTCCCTCCCCGGCTTAGCCCGCCTGTAACCCTTCCTAACCTGCCTAACCCAAAAATCTTTTGTAAGGTCCGGTAAACCTTGAAATTTTAACCAAAACGCCAAACCTGTCAACTTCTTCTCCATCCCCGACACCAACACCCCATCTTCTACATTCCTGGAAACGAAGTATAAAACTAACAACCGGAGATCCTGTTCTTCATGTCCTTCCTGCACCTGTCTCAGCAGAGATACCCATTCCTGCCATACCCTGTTGTATGCAGCCCACGTCGTATCGCTCACCGACCGTTTTATCCAGTCCTCCAAGGCAATCCTCCACAGCCAGTCTGGACACGGGACCCCTTCTTGCTCCGCCCCAGGCGCCAACTCCCGGAACCTGTCCCACTGAAAGCGAGACAGTGCATCAGACACTACATTTTCCACTCCTGGGAGGTGCACAGCATATATAAACACGTTTAGCTGTAGGCATCTCAAGACCAGGTGTCTAAGCAACCTAATCACCGGCGGTGACGCTGCTGATACCTTATTAATCACCTGCACCACTCCCAAAGTGTCCCCATGAAACCTAACTTTTAAATTCCTAAACAACTCACCCCATAACTCTACCGCTAACACCACCGGGAACAGCTCCAACAGTAGCATGTTCTTCAGCAGACCTGCCTCCTTCCACGACTGTGGCCATGGCCCCGCACTCCACTTACCCCGAAAAAAGGCTCCAAAACCTGCTGCACCCGCCGCATCTGTAAACAACTCCAGATCAAAGTTGCTCTCTGGCCCTGACATCCACAACGCCCTGCCGTTGAACTTAGCCAGGAACGTGTGCCAAACCTTCAGATCCTCCCTGTGAGCCTTCAGCAAACATATGTAGTGCCTCGGAGAATCCACCCCTGACGTACTTGCAGACAGCCGCCTGCAAAATACTCTTCCCATAGGCAAAATTCGACACGCAAAGTTCAACTTACCTAGCAATGATTGTAACTCCCGTAATTGAACTTTCCGCCTTCCGATTAGTACCCGAATTTCCTCCTGCAACGCCGTCAACTTATAGCCTACACTCCATTGCGTCGGTGTCCAGAATAATACCCAAGAAACTCAACTCCATAGTTGGACCTTCTGTCTTCTCCGGGGCCAGCGGGATGCCAAACTTCTCCGCAATATGTTCCAACGTCGCCAACAGGACCGCACAGACTTCCGATCCAGGGGGACCCACGCAGAGAAAATCATCCAAATAGTGGATGATGGAGTTCAATCCCGCGACGTCCTGTACCACCCATTCAATGAAGGAACTAAACTTTTCAAACAGAGCGCAGGATATCGAACACCCCATAGGTAAACAACGATCTACGTAAAATTCGCCCTGCCAACAACAACCCAATAAACGAAAACTCTCCGGATGCACCGGTAACAAATGGAAAGCCGACTCTATGTCGTCTTTTGCCAACAGTGCCCCTTGCCCATACCTCCGAACCCAAAATACTGCTGCATCAAAGGACGTGTAAGATACCGCACACTTCTCCGGGTCAATGGCATCATTCACCGACCCCCCTTTTGGGTATGACAAGTGGTGTATCATCCTAAACTTATTAGGCTCTTTTTTTGGCACCACACCTAGCGGGGACACCACTAAATCCCGAATCGGTAATTCTGCAAAAGGGCCACTCATGCGGCCCAACCTAACTTCTTTTTGCAACTTTTCCCTAACCACGTCCCCATGCAGCAACGCTGACCTCAAATTGCGAGACATCGGGGGTGTGTCAACCAGGCGAGAAGGGATTCTAAAACCCTCTAAAAACCCCTGAGCTAACAACCCCGCTGCCACCCTGTCAGGGTACCTATCGAGGAAGGGCTCCATCCTTCCCACTTTCAACGGCGTTGTCCCCTTTAGTAACAGACTCGCCAGCACGGCCTTTTCCTTGTTTGAAACACCGCGACACCGGGTGTCCCCCCCCCCGCTACTGGAGCATTCATGCTTGTATTTGCACGACCCTCCAAATCTACAGGACCCCTCATTAAATTGCCAACCAACCCCTTTCTTTCTTGTGCCCGATTGTCCGGAGTTGGCTGATCCACCGCCCCCCCCCCCTGAAAAAACGGACCCGTCGGCCTAGCCGAAGTCATGAGGCGCATCCATAGGCTGATGTCCTTATGGTCCCACCTCAATGCTGGGCAGATGGCTCTCCGCTGTCGGAATTGCTCATCATACCGCAGCCAAGCCGTGCCCCCGTAGACTCTATAAGCTTCTCCCACTGCGTCCAAATAGCAATAATAATGCCGAACAGTGCTCAGGATTCTTCTCCCCTATCACACTTGCCATGATCGCAAAGGCCTGCAGCCAGTTCGTAAATGTCCTGGATATCAGCCTATACCGTCTTTTTTCTTCATCCTCTTTCTTAGTATCCTCCGGCTTAACTCTATCCAAATTAAACTTCTCCAGGGGTAAGAGTGAAAAAATTTCTACGTACTCCCCCTTCCAAATTTTTTCCCTCACTTCTGGCATCAAATGCGCCCCAAGCGGCCCCTCAAAGCACACATACACTTCGCATTTCGCAGCATCTGCTAACCTCACTAAGTCTTGTTTCTTCGCCCCCTCCCCCGTTGCCCCTTCAGGTGTCTTAGGAACCTCCGCCTGCACTGCCACCCCCGCGACTTCAGTCGCCGGCGCCGCTCGCTCCTCAGTAGGCCCCGAAGGAATCCCCGTGTCTGTGACCAAGCCCTCCCGGCTCCCCCGTCCCTCCCCTGGATCAACCCATGCCGCCGCCGGAGACTGACTCCCGCTTGGCCCTGGCTCAAACCTTTTTAACAATTCCTTCAAACCCGTTACAAACCCTTGTAACCCTGCATCCGCCGATGCGCGGTCTACTACCTGCGCGGCCGGATTAACAGGCACGGTCGTTACTGACCGCCCCGCTGAGACCTGCCCCCCCCACTACCCCCCGCCCCCACATCACACCCCACATTACATGCATTATTACAATTCCTCTTACCCCGATGCCTGGGAGGGATTCCACCAGCCGTAGGTCCCGTCTCCACCGCCACTTCTTGCTGCACATCGCTGTCCGACTGCGACAGCTCTCCTTCCGATCTGTAATCACCCATCTCTTCACCGATCATCGATGGCCCTACAGCAGCTTCATCACTGGATGCCGAGGATCTGCTCTGCCTTCCACTCCTCCTCTGTGCTGAGGATCCGCCCGCCGATTTCTTGCTCACCTTTTTTGGCCGAACGACCTCCTCCGTGCAGTGCCGCCCACAGCCACTGCCAGTGTCCCCCTCCTGCCTATCTCTCCTCTTGGGGCCACCGACCACCGCACCCGAGTGACCGGTTGCCGCAGCAAAATTCCTCCTCCGCTGGAGCCCCGCCCCTGCCGTAGCTCGGCCCGGGGCCTGGCTTTCAGAGCCTGAGCCTTCTTCACCAGCATCCGAAGTAGGACTGCTGGCTCTCCTGTCTGCTGTGCTCTTGTCGCCGCCATGGCCGACCACTTGCTTGTGCCCCCTCCTCCCCAACTCCTGCACCGCCGTGCGCTTCACGGGCGGCCCTGTAACAGGCCGACCCGCCCTGCCCTGCTGTCCTGCATTACCCGATCATGGGGGATGGGGATTGGTAGAGTGTCTGCTACTGTGCGGCGCCGCCACATTCTTCACGGGTGGCCCTGTGGCAACCTGACGCTTCCTCCTCTCAACCAAACTGAACTGGGGCGGAATATTTCCCCCAGCTCAGTTAACTCTGCTCCACCCCCAACCCCCCACCTAACCAATCACACACCACCTTACATATATTTTCCCCCACCAAGTTCCCCTATTAACCCTGTCATGCCCGCCCTCTGCTTATTTCCTTGATTTTTTGCTCCGGGCTTCCTTATCATTTGTTTGGAAAAATTTGTTTTAAAAGCACATGTGTAATGACAAACATGGCAACACTTTGTATAATACATGAAAAGTCAAAAAATGCTTATAGTAAATTATTACAAATTCCAATGAATGTGGATTTTCTCCTTTTGGCCTGACATGTTTCAGGAAAAATATCCCTTCCTCAGAGGCATTAGAGGAGAGGGTCCAAATACATTCGACATTGAATTGTAAGGGATTTTCATGCAAGTACTTTAACCCCTTCAATACCAGGCACTTAGACACCTTCCCGCCCAGGCCAATTTTCAGCTTTCAGCGCTGTGGCAATTTGAATGACAATTGCGCGGTCATGCTACACTGTACCCAAACAAATTTTTTATCATTTTGTTCCCACAAATAGAGCTTTCTTTTGGTGGTATTTGATCACCTCTGCGATTTTTATTTTTTGCGCAACAAATAAAAAAAGACCGAAAATTTCGAAAAAAAACAAGTTTTTCTTTGTTTCTGTTAAAATTTTTTGTAAATAAGTACGTTTTCTCCTTCAATGATGGGCACTGATATGGCTGCTATGACGGGCACTGATACGGTGGCACTGATGGGCACCGATGAGGTGGCACCAATGAGTTGGCACTGATGAGGTGGCACTGACGGGCACTGATAGGTGGCACTGATGGGCACTGATAGGTGGCACTGGTATGCAGCACTGATGGGCACTCATAGGCGGCACTGATGGGCACTCGTAGGTGGCATTGATTGGTACATATGGGTGGCACTGATGGGTACATATGGGTGACACTGATGTGTGGCACTGATGGGCACTGATAGGTGGGCACTGATGGGCACAGATGGGCACTGAAAGGTGGCACAAATGGGCACTGACAGGTGGCACCGATGGGCAAAGACAGGTGGCACTGATAAAATATATTGGGGGCATTGCTGGGCAGATCTGGAACATAATGGTGCCAATCAGTGCCCATTTGTGGGCACTGATTGGCACAGATTGGGCACATGTGGATGGCCATGGGGTACATACCTGGCCATCCACATGTTGCCCCTTCCCTGGTGGTGCTAGTGGCGATCCCTGGTGGTCCAGTGTGGTGATCTGAGGGGGACTGTGCTGATAAACAATCAGCGCAGACCCCCCCCCGCGCCAGGAGAACCGCCGATCGGCTCTCCTCTACTCGCGTCTGTCAGACACGAGTGAGGAAAAGCCGATCAACGGCTCTTCCCATTGACAGCGTGATCAGCCGTGATTGGACATGGCTGATCACGTGGTAAAGAGCCTCCGCCGGAGGCTCTTTACCAAGATCGGTGGAGCAGTGTGTCAGGCTGTGTGTCAGGTGTGTCGGGCGCGCGGCGGCATGTTATCCTGCTGGACGTCATATGACGTCCAATCAGGATAACGGAACCACTTTCCGGACGTCAATCCGCTATAGGGCGGGCGGGAAGTGGTTAAAATCAAAACTATGTAAGAAGATACATTTCCCGCTGTCTGTCCATCAGAAGGTGATGAACCCCTGATGGCGCGCTGAGCAGTGCAAACTTTGCCTCTCGGGACCAACAACTCTCAGCTACATGTGTCCACACACACCCACCCTAATATTTTTTCTGTGGCTATGCCATGAGGGCTGCTCCGTGGGGACCTTTGTGAGGGCTGTTCCGAGCCCAGACGGGGTTCATCGCCTTCTAATGGACAGACAGAGGCAAATTTATCTTCTATATATATATATAAATATATATATATTTGATTTATTTATAACAGGTACTTATATAGTTCCATCAATTTATGCAGAGCTTTACTATATTATTATATACAGTATATACAATTCAGTGGCAAATTCACTGTACTTTCATCTAATATTCATGTATCATTCAGTGAGCATTCACCCTATTTATACAGCACACTCATTGTACATTCATCCAACATCCAATGGCTAATAAATACATTTACTGGCATTTGCCCTCTTCTGTTCTTAAGTAGGAAAAGAGGCTTACTGTAACATTCACCCTATTAAAAACAAAAGTAAATATTACATTTCCTTCTCATTCACTCAACAAATTTAAGAATAAAATTCATCAGAATTGAGGCGTGGAATCGTTTTATAATAAAAATTCAGAGGTTGCTTATTGAGATTGTTGAATTTGTGTTAAGAGCAAGGTAAGGCTAATTTTTTCTTTAGTAAAAGAAACATAAAAAAGTGTATGCTTCCACCTTTCTTGACACACCAGGCATGTCAACTGATATCCCAATAGCAAAAATTCTACAAAGTCGTACTGAAATCGTGTCTATATTATTCAGGTACGATTTGCATACTACTTGAGGGTTTAACATTGAGGTCTATGGAGTACAACTCGCATAGAAGTTGGACCAAAGTAGTGCAGAGACTAGTTTCAAGTCGGCACGTCTTAGGCTTTGTTTCCACTACTGCGAGTTGTTTTGCGACTTGACACATGTCAAGTCGCATGACAAGTCAAAACCCATGTATTTCAATGGTCCCCGTTCTAATTGGTGCGACTCAAGTCGCAGCAACTCCAAAAAAGGTTCTTGCACTACTTTGTTCCATCTTCGGTGCGACTTGTTCTCCATAGAAAGGTATTAAGTCGCAATGCAGTCGTATGTACATGTCTGACACCGCGACTTTGTTGCGACTTCCACGGAAGTCTACAGAAGCACATGATCTCTGCTCCTCCCAAATACATCACTTCCTATATTGATGTATGTGAGTGTGGAAGACAGCAGGAAGCATGCCTAGGGCTAGAAAGAACAAGCGACAAGTTCATGACAATGAGGAAATTATTCGGCTTGTCAATCAACGTCCGGCAATATATGACCTCAGAGATCCAGGTTACAAAGATCATGCAAAGAAGGAGAGAGCATGGTTGGAAGTGGCTCGCATATATTATGATACCTGGGACTCTTTATTAGCCACAGAACGGTCTTCAAAAAGTAAGTGGTTGATATATGCTGCTTAGCACTTTGCGCCTTGCACCTATTTATATATTTTGCAACCAATGGGTGTGTGTTAACAATGTGCACTGTGTTTTCTTGGTGGGGACCGCTTCTCCTGCCGGGAGATCACAATGGTTTGGCAGGAGGGAATCCCCTGTCAACACTACCTGTGTTGATGGTGTAATTTATATAGTTACTTTCCTGTAACCTGTGGCTGCAGGAAAGTAAATCTGTGTGTGTGTGTGGGGGCCAGCAAATAATATTTGACCACGGTCCAAATAATATTAAATAATATTAAAGATGGCCCTGTCAACATCCTTCAGCACATGGCAAATTATGCAGGTGTCATGGGTAATATATTTAGCGGTTGTTTTAACACCATCCATATCAATTATGCAGCCTAGCAAATGAAGGCAATAAAGATTTTTTATTTTATTTATTATTTTCTTTATATTTTGTAGTGCACTTGTTACAAACTCGATGGAGAAGTCTCAAAGACTGCTACAACCGGTACTTACGAAAATTAAAAGAAGGAAGGAGTGGTTCCGGCTCAAAAAGATTAGCCCCATATGCCCATGCCGGGGATCTTGATTTTTTAAAACCAGTGTTGGAAATGCGAGAGTAAGTTATCAGCAGGCATATGTTATGAATTGTACATATCAAATTGTAATGCTTACTTTAAAAATATGTGATTTGTATTTCAGAACCCAAGCAAGCTGGGAAGACAGCACACAGGGTTTGGCACCAGAAGATGAGTCAGAGGAAGCTGCTGCGGAGGAGGAGCAAGAACAATTCCAAGACAATGTTGACAAGGAACTGTTCGTAGATGAATCAAGGTCAACATCAAACTCAATGAATGAGGAGAATGCAGAACCAGGGCCTAGCAATGTCTCTAGGCCTTTGCGAAGATCTTTAAGGGGAAGTGCCCGGCCTGTGAAACCCATGGATAAAATTTTAGATGTTGTCAGTCAGATGTCCACTAAAATGGCTGAAAACCAGTGTGAAGACACAGCATTTCTCACTGTAATTTTAGGCATATGTAAACAGGTACCCCCTGAGAAAAAATATGCACTCAGGGTGGCTTTGATGTCAACTGCTCAATCCTTTGTGGGTGAGGGGCCAACAACATCCTCAGCATATATGCGACCCCCCCTTCCCCAATATCCCCCTTATCAACAATACCCTCACTTTCAAAGTACACAGTATGCTCCACAAATAAACCGTCCATACTGTGACCAGTATGGTAATATGCTGAATCCCTCAAGGTCACGCATGTTGCATCCAATTCCTGCCCCCACTACCTCCACCCTTGTCCCCCCCAACCACTCACCAACTTAGGCAGCCTACACCCAGTCAGGTTCCGCCTTTTCTTGAAAGGAAATATTACCCTGGTCCATCAGTGGATTTCCCTGGACCAACCAATAGATCAGTTTCCGGGACCACTGAAAACAAAACATACGAGCAATTGTAATTTTCTATTATTTTTGCTGTGGGTTTAAGACTTGTTATATTTTTTTTGTTGGTTGTGGATGCCAAAACAACTGTAGAATTTTTGAGTTCATGGAACTTATTTCTTTTTTTTTGCCTTCTTGCAAAAAGATTTTGCTTGTAAAAAAGATTCAGATTATATATTTTATTTTTGTGTTGTTCAAAGTGAAATATTTTATTATTTTAATATTTGTTGTGCTTGTTTAAAAAAAAAAATGGTGTAGTTCACCAAAAAAAAAATTTTTTTTGGTGCATTCTTGCACAAAATTCCGGAAAATAAAAATTATTCTGGTTACATTATGCATTTTCTACTTATCCTTTTTTTATAATTTGTGTTAAAGACCTGTTATTCTGCATTTGGATGCAATTAAACATAACAGACATCTAAATAATATTTATCCCTCATAATATGAATCCCTCACGCACAGTGGTACCATTGGTGGTGCCCCTACTGGCACTCCATTGTGCACCTTCCAGATCGTGCATGAGGGAATCTCCAAAAAGATAGCCATCACAAATTCTAACAAAATTATGAAGCACACATGCTGCTTTTACTGCAGATATTGTATTCTCAAGTTTTAAATTATTCGGTGTATGTAGCAAACGCCACTTGTTTGCTAAAATGCCAAATGAACATTCTACCACTCGTCTTGCCCTCGTTAACCGGTAATTGAAGATTCGCTTCTCTTCACTCAGACACCTATTGGAATAAGGCCTTAATAGATGCTCACTGAGAGCAAAGGCCTCATCCCCAACATACACAAATAGCATTGGCGGCCCATTTGTTCCTGGCAACGGACAGTCCTGTGGCAGGTCCAGACCATTTTCCCTCAACATTCTTACAAACAATGATCTTTGGAAAATACTGGAGTCTGAGCTGTTGCCATACGATCCTATGTCTATATAGCTAAAACAATAATTGGCATCAGCCACTGCTAGTAATACAAAAGAAAAATATTTTTTGTAGTTAAAGTATTTGGTTCCACTGCCGATGGGCATCACTACCCTCATATGTTTTCCGTCAATTGCCCCGAGACAATTCGGGAAATTGCAACGATCCCAGAACACTTCCGCTATCTTGCACCAATCTTCGCAAGTGGGCTTCTTCAGGACCAAATCCCTAAGGACATTCCAGATGTCTCTGCAGGTATCGTGGACAATATTGCTGACAGTAGTTTTGCCAATCAAAAACTCATAATGCAAACTTGCAAAGGAATGTCCAGTTGCCAGGTACCTAAAATGGAACAGTACATACAGTTTATTATAATGATACATATTTACAATAAGCTACTTAAATAAAATAACAAAAAATGAGCTAGGAAGGAGGTGCCTGAGGAAGTTAAGGAAGAAGAGGAGCAGGAGAAAGACACTGGTGATGTAGAGGGAAAGGTATTATTGTAAAAACAATCTCACCCACAATTACATGCTAGTATTTATTTTTTTACTTCATGTAAAGAGGATGAAAGAATGATGTGGATATCCAAATGCCACATATAAGTTAAGAAGAAGAAAAAGTAGGTATGTTACCTCAATGTTATAATGAGTCTTTCAACAGCTGGAATACTCCTTCGGAAACTTATGTTTTGTCGCTCTAGATGGCTAGAGAGCAAAGCCAACAATTCATCAAAACTGTAAAGAGAAAAAATATGGCTATTATCTACATTGACCATGTAAAAATCAAACATTTAAAAATCGAGTTCCATTTTTTTAACAATTTGATCAGGTTATAGTTAACACTTCTAGCTATTCAAACCTAAAAATTATAAAAAGAGTCATACTGACCAGGCATATACACATTTTCATAAATATATCTTGCAGCATTTGCAAGTTGACATCAAAAAATTTTCTCACCTTCTAATTGACATCCTTGTGTAGTTGAAGAATTTGTCTTCATGAGCTCGGAGGTCATTGTAAAGGACCCCAAACTGGCCTATTACTTCCCTTTGGGCGATGATGGGATGGATCCAAAACCTATGCCTTCTCCTCCTCCGGTTATCCTCCTCTTCTTCATCTATAAATGCTGCTACAGCAGCCAAAATGACTGCTGACCCAACATATTGCATAGCCAACATGTTTGCTAACCAACATACAACACGTGACCACGAAAGAGGAAGGGGAAATAACTAAGCAGGATAAGGAATGACATCACTATGACTAAATCGCAGAACATCCAGGTCGCACAAAGTCGTTTTTAAAGTCGCAACAAATCTTACCACAAATCGCATCGCAAAGTCGCAATGTAAATCGCGCGACTTTGGGGACGCACTAGTGGAAACATAGCCTAAAAGTCGTGCCAATATGAATGGTAGTCATTGAAAATCATGGAGAATGACTTGTCATACGATTTTGCAGTACAAAATCGTGGGACAAGTCGTATAAGTGTGAAAGGGGCCTAAACCAGCATGTTCTGCACTAATAAAGGGTCTGTTCATATATTTGAATTATTTATATTTGACTTAAATGGGGATAGTTATAAAGCAGTGAATTTGATATTTACCCAACAATTACTGCAAGTGACTCCTCCTGGTGCATGTGTTTTAAATTATAGTGATTGATATATAGCCGGTGAATATCTGGTGAAAGTCACAATCACTACTTTATAAATGTGCCCCAAAAGCACCATTTAAATGGGCGTATTGATCCATACATCTTTGCGGAGAGCCATTATCACCCATGTGGGATGCTCAGGTATGCCATGCAGGTAGTCTGTTTAAATCATCCCACATTTTTAAAGAAGGCCCTTTGCGCAGGTGTACAGATCATACCTCCCATGTGATAGAGGCCAAATTGTTAGTCTACCAAAAAGTGATATATTAGTTGTAGGTGAAGCCTCTCAGGCTGTGTCAGCCTCTGATGTCTTACTTTTTTTTTTTAAACAGTGAGCCCTCTCTGTCAAAATTTCCACCTAAATAAAAAAAAAAGTGGTCTGGAAGCCAATAAATAATAAAAGAAAATAACGTTTAAAAAATATACAAAATCAGGCCCGGAGAACAATAAGTCCCAGCTTTTATGGTTACTTGGATTCAATATATTATTTTGTATAATCTCTAATGTTTTTCTTTTACAAGAATATTGGTTTCCATGCTCATATTACACAATTTAAAATACTTGATTGTCACCCACTTTTGTGTATTGCTCAACAGTATTTGCATGGGCTTTCTTGTTTTGTGCTTTAACTTTGAAATCTAATTTTTTTAAAAAATGGAAACTAAAAAAATATACACATTTTATTTACCTCTCATTGAATGTGTAATTCATTACAGCTTCTGTTTTTTTTGTTTTTTTTTTAATCGCAGTAACTGAATGGAGTTTTATTAAAGCTTTAGAAAATATATTGGGCCCTTTTCACCTTGATATCTACCTACAGCAATAAAACCTATTAGATGTCTCTGACAGCAAGAACGAGCCTGATGCATGAGCTCCTCTTATAGAATCTACTGCAGGTAATTTGAGGAATCAGATTCAAGAGGCAGCTCCAGCAATTCATTGTGAAGCACGAGGTCTACAGTGAAGGAGCAGATGTCTCCACGGACTCCCGAGAACTCTTGCGCACATCTTGTATGTGCTCTAAGGTAGAAGCTTCTCTCTCTGATCTCCATGCGTTATCACTCAGAGCATGAATTTTTCATCTTCTGTCCTACATGTTTGTGGCAGTGTATTTGGCTGTACAGCCACATCATAAATATAGTAGCCTTTAATATTCTCTGATGTTTCACCCGGTGTCGAGAGATGCTTCTGTGAGAAGAACCGTTTTAAATGGAATTTCAAAAAGGAAGAAAAGTTTCTATATTCAAAATTCCGAGGTTAAAATAATTTGTCCTTCAAGAAGGGTTCAGGCTCAAGGAAACACCATGGGAATAAGTTAGAAACCAAGGCACTTATGCCATCCAGTGTACTTGATCTTTAACCAGGGAGATTGCAAACGGGATATAAAGGGAAAGTCAGATTGGTCTTTATTTTTTTGTCCAGCGTGATGAACTGGTAAAACACTATGGCAAAAACTATGAACTGTTAAAAAATCTTCTAAACAACCATTAACCAGTTCATTAACTAAAACTCCCACAACCGCCTTTTCCTAGCCTCTTTAATACAGTCAACTTCCTTGCAGGTCCATACTTACCTCCTACGACAACTGCAGCCTGGCTGGTGAAAATCTAGTGCCAGACTGTCCATAACTGTGCATGAACGTCCCATTGACCTGAATGGGACATACCTGCATTGCAGGAGCAATATCCTATTCAAATCCGCCCAAAGTGACTTCTATGAGATGTTAGTGTGCAGTTGTGGGAAGGGTGGCATTAAGTTTTTACCATCCAGGCTGCAGACATCAGAGAAGGCACTGTAAGTACAGAACTGCAGGGAGGGTGGCATAGCTGATTGTATTGAGGGGGCTAAATGTTTTTTTTTTAAAAAGAGTAAGAAAGGGTGAGAACATCTGCCTAGGTTTCCACTGCTGTGTGTGTCCCAGTTTGCAAGTTTTTTTCTTCTTCCCTGTGGGGTTTTACCCTTCCCCACTCTAAAAAAAGTTTGGAGTGGACTTGGGCTTAAACATGGAAGTAGTATTCTTCCGTATTGGGTGGTATCCTAATAAGGAAGTAAAGTACTTCCTTACTAGTGGCACAGGGACTGGCCAGAGAGGAACCACTTTGACACAGTTGGCCAGCTTGAACATGTATTGCAATATATGCAAGCCAAGATTTCTTTTTTTTAATGCACCGTTTCTAGAAATGACCTTATTCCTAATTTAATTTTTTTGTTTGCATGTTAGGCTAATATTTTTTTTCTTCCATGGGTGAAAGAAAATAAATTAAAAAGCCAACGCACAAAAACACCCAGAGATTTGCTAATATTTCCTCCCCATTGAGAGGGCTAGCAATGTGAGAAAATTCCAGGCGTCTAGAAACATGTTCCAGAGCTTAAAGAGGTTCTTCAATCTCTAGAAAAAAAAAAATCAGCAACTACAAATACTGTAGCTGCTGACTTTTAAAATATGGACACTTACCTGTCCAGGAATCCAGCCCCATCCTCGCCTCCTCACTGGTTTTTCACCAGTCTTTGAGTCCCCATTGCCGGCATGTCTAGTGTGTGAAGCCAGCTGGGACTCCTTGCAGCTTCACACTGTGCATGTGCGAATCGCACTGCACTTTGTGAATGATCCTGCAGCCTCTTGGGACCTGTGACATGTCGCAAGAGGTTGCAGGCAGGGAGGAGAGGGTGACAACTTCCGGTGGAATCGCCGAGGCGATTCCAGTGGACGTGGGGGTGGATACCTTCCAAAATTAGGTACTCGGTCCCCCCCAAAAAAATAAACCTCCAATATTGTTAAGGGGGGGATTCTTAAAAGCTGAACTTCCCATTTAGGGTGAAGTTGTGTTTTTTGGTGACTAGGGCCGTGCATCTACTGATTTCAGTTAAAGGCATAAAGGAATGGGCTCCTTCGTACAAATTGGTTTTATGCAGGGTTTTTTTCAGCAGGAACTAGGGGGAACTCAGTTCCACCACCTCCGGCTCAGGTCTTCTGCACCCTGCTCACCACTATCACTTGGTAATACTAAAGTCCAGCTTCTGCATTTACAAGTTACAAGGTTTTCCCCCAGTAGCTCCCACAGGTCAGATGTCCTGTGCAGATCCCACTGAGTGCCGGACAGGCACAAGGGAGATACAGAACAGGTGCCCAGGGTTCAGTGCAGTCATGGGCAGGAGAGGGTGCGTGGTAGGCTGCACCCTCTGTGGTCTCCATTTTTTCCCTGGTGACCAGTTGTTGATACTCCTACTGGATGATCTCCCTTGCAAGCGACTGTAGTATAGTATAGTATGCTGGGAGGAACTATAGCCGGATAGGTGCTTCAGCTTAATATTGCAACAAAGGTAAGAAATATGACAGATGGTGGAGCTTTTAAGGAGCGGGGAGAAGATGAGGGCAGTGGAGGGAGGGGTTGTATGCACTATTTGATGCCATTTGGCAGGTATGCGTGTGTGGCGGGCATGGTTGAGTTCTTGCACCTATTCTCTGAGAAAAAAAGCCCTGGTTTTATGAATACATAGGGTTACATGAATACAATGACTTTATTCGGAAACACAAAATGTGCACTCAAAAGTTAAAATGTTTGAAATAAAAAGAAATTGTCTAATAAAAAAAAACTATGTAGAAATTTATATTGTTTTTTTTTTTTATTGTTTTTTACTTATCGTGAATAACATTATACACAGGAAATTAGGTTACTGTTGATTTTCTGAACTGGCTCCTAATAAAACTATTTAATCTGCTGAATGTGTTCTTTTGTGTATTCAAACTGCTGTGTGTACGTCTCTGAAATTATTTCCGTAAATATAATATTGGAACACTGTAGCATCCAATCGATTTTGATTTGTGATGTAAGATAAATCACAAAATTTTTAAGGGATTTTTTTGCACAGGGGGGATTTTAGGTATTTTGGCTACCAGAATATTATCTCCATAATCAAGATGATAAAAATATATCAGTTTAGTAAACAGCTTTATCTATTTCAGGTCAAAAGGGAAAACTGCTGTTCAATGAGAAACTGAAGAGTTGGTATGCCTATGTGATAAGAAAGACGGAGGATTGATAAAAAGGAGTGACAAAACACAAAAGAAGCAATGGTGGACCAGGTATGGAGAATAATGAACATCTGCAGGAAACAGCCCAAATATGTAAACTTCTAATGCTGTGCAAGAAAAACCGTGACTGTTCAGAAGTCAGAAAGTGCACTGAGGACTCTGCTTGGAATTGGTTTTGATAGTCTCCGATGCTGGGCCATTCAGAAGAGGAGGAAGCTGCAACTATATTTAGCTATGGAGTGACCAGGTGGAGAGAACAAATAACAGAAGAAGCGAGAACTACTCAGCAGGTAGGCAGTGTCCTCTGAGCCATTTTAAATGTTTGACTGCATTACACCTTTAATTACCGTATATGCTTCCATAAGCTAGTTTTACTGGCTCAATCCATGACAATAGATCCCTGGGGAGCCCTATTCCTAGAGTGATGAAATAAAATACATTTTTAAAGACAAGGAACGAGAAAGAGCATAGGAAGGATAAGAAGGAATGGAAAAAATGTAAGTAAGGAAAGAGTACAGCTCAAGAGAAAGGGATGAAGAAGGAGAGAAACTTTTGGGATTTGCTAAATAACAAAAAGAAGGATACCCAGGGTAGGGTAGAAAGAAAGGGGCGCTATAAGTAAGTAGGGATACAGTCAAGTAGTTTGTAAAGGAGAAATTAGAAAGGTGAAAGTGGTGGGGTGAAGGGTCCAGGGTCTTTCTCTTATCCCCCAAAACAGACCAGTAATCCTAAACCTGGGTTTCATAGCAATATGTTCTCTACTAGCTTGGATGTGCCTTTCCTATATTATTATTCAAATTACTGATGAATTAACCACTTGCCAACCCTTGCAGTACATATACTGCGATGGGGCAGCTCCTACATACCCATATGTCGTTGTCTGTTTCTGCGATTTGACACAGCGGGGAGAGTCTGTCTGCAGATCCCAGCCAACGATTCATGGCCAGGACCTATTGATCGGCTGTGTCGAAGCACAGCCCAGAGCCCTGTGTTGACGAACAACACAGGGCTCTGAACAGAGGGAAGCATCACTTTGTTTCTTTTCCCTGCTAGGCAAATCAATCTGTAGTAAAAATCACACACATTACACATTGCTAGGCACACAATTAACCCCTTGATTGCCCCTGATGTTAACCCCTTCCCAGTCAATGTCATTAGTACAATGACAGTGTATATTTTTAGCACTGATCACTGAATTGGTGTCACTGGAGATGTCAGTGGCAGTTAGTCAATTCCCACAAAGTGTCGGTTACTGTTAGATTGCCCGCTGCACTATCACAGTCCCACTATAAGTCATTGACCGCCGCCATTACAGGAGGTCCCCGAGTTAAGAACCTCCGACTTGCGAACGACTCCTACTTACGAACGGGAGGCGGTGGCAGGCACATCGGAAAACATCGGAAAACAACGTCTCTGCCGTTCTGCGCATGCGCTTCTGACTTATGAACAAATCTGACTTAAGAACAAACAGGCAGTCCCTAACCCGTTCGTAACTCGGGGACTGCCTGTACTAGTATATAAACAAACAAAACAAAAATTCCAATATATATACCATAGTTTGTAGACACTACAACGTTCATGCAAACCAATTACTATACACTTATTGGGATTTTTTTTTTACCAAAGACATGTAGCAGAAGTAAAAAATATAGTTTATTCTTCAACATTTTCGGTCTTTTTCTTTTATTTAATAAAAAATAAAAAACCCAGTGGTGATCAAAAGAAAGCTCTATTTGTGTGGAAATTATATAAATTTTGTTTGCATACAGTGTTGCATGACCACACAATTGCCAGTTAAAGTAGCACAGTACCGAATAGCAAAAAAATGGCCTGGTCAAAAGGGGAGTAAAATCTTCCAGGGCTCAAGTGGTTAAACAGGTTCTGTTCTTTAAATGCAGTTAACGTACTGACAAGGAAAAAGAAGGAGGAAATGAAAGAGGAGAATGAAGGAAAAAAAATAAGTAAAGAAAGAGAAAAGACAAGGAAAAGGCAAAGGCAAAGGGAAGGAAAGAAAAAGGAAGGAAGCCCCAGGGATTTCATAGATATCAGGGAGAATGATAGTCAGGATAAGGTAGACCAAAATGGGTGCTATAACGAAAAACAAGACAGAGAGTAGGGATATATTCAAGTAGTTTGTAAAGGAGAAATGTGATAGATGAAAATAGTGGGGCGTTTGATCCCCCCCTAAGAGACCAGTAGTCCTAAACAAGGGACACGCACCAATATGTTCTTTACTAGCTTGGCTATGTGCTTCCTATATTACTATACATATTACTGATACTTATGAATTAAACACGTTCTGTTCCCTGAATGCATAGTTACATAGTAGGTGAGGTTGAAAAAAGACACAAGTCCATCAAGTCCAACCTATGTGTGTGATTATGTGTCAGTATTACATTACATATCCCTGTATATTGCGGTCATTCAGGTGATTATCTAATAGTTTCTTGAAGCTATCAATGCTCCCCGCTGAGACCACCGCCTGTGGAAGGGAATTCCACATCCTTGCCGCTCTTACAGTAAAGAACCCTCTATGTAGTTTAAGGTTAAACCTCTTTTCTTCTAATTGTAATGAGTGGCCACGAGTCTTATTAAACTCTCTTCTGCGAAAAAGTTTTATCCCTATTGTGGGGTCACCAGTACAGTATTTGTAGATTGAAATCATATTCCCTCTCAAGCGTTTCTTCTCCAGGGAGAATAAGTTCAGTGCTCGCAACCTTTCCTCATAACTAAGATCCTCCACACCCTTTATTAGCTTTGTTGCCCTTCTTTGTACTCGCTCCATTTGCAGTACGTCCCTCCTGAGGACTGGTGTCCTCACCAATGCAGGCAAGATACTGACAAGGAAAGAGAGTAGGTAAGAGAAAGAGAAGTAGGAAGGGAAAAAGTAAGTAAATAAGGGAAAAGGAAAGAAAACAAGAATGTAGAAGGGCTAAAAATATGAACGCAAGCTACTCACTAGGGGGAGTACCTTTGTAGGAATCCAAGATGGAAAAAGAGCTGGGGGTGTTAGTAGATCACAGGCTCAGCAATAGCATGCAATTCCAAACTATGGCAAGCAAAGCTAGAATATTAGCACGCACTAAAAAGTGTATTTACCCAGGAAAAAATACTATAATTCTACGACTTTACAAAACTTTGGTTTGAACACATCTTGAGTATGCCATCCAGTTCTGGTCACCAGTCCTCAGGAAGGATCTGCTAGAACAGTTGGGAGTCCAGTGAAGGGCGACAAAGCTAATAAGGGGAATGGAGGACCTCAGTTACTGGGAACAACTACAAGCATTAAACGCATTTTCCCTAGAGAAGAGACAATTAAGCGGGAATATGATAACAATATACAACTATCTCAGTGGTGATTCTAGCATAAGGAGGAAACTATTCAGTTTCAGGTCGCTTAGGAGGACACATGGCCACTCAATGAAGTTTGATGAGAAGCAATTTAACCATAAACTGCGTAGCGGGTTCTTTACTGTCAGAGGGATAAGGATGTGGAACCTTCCACAGTTGGTGGTTTCTGCGGGAAGTGCTAACAATTTCAAAAACTCATAGATGAGCATCAAAGTGAGTGCAGTATACGGGGTTATGAGAAATGGTATTGACATAAATACACACACGCACCCACACACGTTGAACTGGATGGACTGGTGTCTTTATTCAACCTTACCGACTTTGTAACTGTGTATGTAGGGAAACCCTGGGAATTTGATAAATAACAGGGAGAAAGATACCCAGGATAGGGTAGAAAGAAAGGGGTGCTACAAGGAAAAACAAGACAGAGAGAAGTGACACATTCAAGTAGTCTGTTAGGGATAAGAAAAAAAGATGCAGGTCATGGGGTGTAGGGTCCAATTGCATCCTCTTACCTCCTGTAACAGACCAGTAGTCCAAAATAAGGCTCTGACTCCAAAATGTTCTCTACAAGTTTGGCTGTGGCCTTCTATATTATTATTCATATTAATAATATTCATGGTTTAAACAGGTACTGACAAATATCTGGTTAGCCCTGAAACCTGTGTAACTTAGATATGTCATTTATTAAAGGCATGATTTGCTCCATGGGCAAACCACTTGCTGGCCAAAGGGTTCCCGTTGGCCCATGTTGTTGCTTTCCTGTCATGTATCCTTTCAGCTACTTTAAACCACTTCAGCCCCGCTCACTGTATATATACGTCATTTTTTTGAAGATGGATATCTCGGTAACGGCAGCAGCTGCTGCCACAACCGAGATATCCATCTTTACAGTGAGCGATTCTGTAAACGATAATGGTGGTCTCAGCGGCGGGTTCGCCGCGAGATCACCGTTATCGGCGGCGGGAGAGGTGCCACCCCCCCTCCCGCCGCTCTCCCGCACCCTCCGCCGCTTACCGGAGCCGTCGGTAACGGCGGAGGTGATCGGGTCCTGTCACTTCCTCGGTATGGAGATGAGTGAGGCCAAGATGGCGCCCACCCGTCTCCATACCATGTGACGGCCGGAGCGGCGTCATTACGATGGCTCCGCCCACTCTCTTAAAGGCACAAATTTTTTAAGTGTCATTTTTTTAAACGACTTTTTTTTTTTTTTTTTTTTGCATTTTAGTCTAAATATGAGATCTGAGGACTTTTTGACCCCAGATCTCATATTTAAGAGGACCTGTCATGCTTTTTTCTATTACAAGGGATGTTTACATTCCTTGTAATAGGAATAAAAGTGATCCAAATTTTTTTTTTTAAAAAAACAGTGAAAAAATAAATAAAATAAAATAAATAATAAAAAAAAAAAAAAAAATTTTTTAAAGCGCCCTGTCCCGACGAGCTCGCGCGCAGAAGCGAACGCATACGTGAGTAGCGCCCGCATATGAAAACGGTGGTCAAACCACACATGTGAGGTATCGCCGCGACCGGTAGAGTGAGAGCAATAATTCTAGCCCTAGACCTCCTCTGTAACGCAAAACATGCAATCTGTAGAATTTTTTAAACGTCGCCTATGGAGATTTTTAAGGGTAAAAGTTTGACGCTATTCCACGAGCGGGCGCAATTTTGAAGCGTGACATGTTGGGTATCATTTTACTTGGCGTAACATTATATTTCACAATATAAAAAAAAATTGGGCTAACTTTACTGTTGTCTTATTTTTTTTTTCAAAAAAGTGAATTTTTTCCAAAAAAAGTGCGCTTAGAAGACCGCTGCGCAAATACGGTGCAAAAAAAAGTATTGCAATGACCGCTATTGTATTCTCTAGGATGTTAGAAAAAAAAACAATATATAATGTTTGGGGGTTCTAAGTAATTTTCTAGCAAAAAAACCTGTTTTAAACTTGTAAACACCTAAAATCCAAAACGAGGCTGGTCTTTAAGTGGCTAGATACAACCTCGGCTTCTTGGTTTTGCACTTTACTGTTGCCTAACAATTTTGTACTTTAATTTAAATGCCCATCATTTCTCGACTGGTAAAAACATGAAGGCAGCATTCTAGGGGAAACTGAAACCCACATGCAGAGCTTCCTGGTAAGGACTGGATTTTGTGTCTCAGGTACACCCATACCTAACCCTACAAGGAGGGTTCACACTATCCTGTAACATGGGCATTACTCAATATATGGGCATATATAGCTAACATGTCAGTGCCAATATGTTGAAAATGGCAATCCTTGGTAATAATAACAGTTTTAAAATTGCTTGTTGAACAGTTACAGAAACAGGGCAGCTCTGAAGGTTAAAGTCAACATGTGGTCTTGTGGGAAAATCTTATATTTCTATTTACTGTGGCACTCAAATAGAAAACACATTTGCCTTAAATCAAATATCTTCTGATGTCTATTTGTATGCCTGAAGTCTCTGAAGGTCAAGTGGACCCATTCATTAGCCTACACTGGAATGGTCCGTTGAGTGAACATCAAGGTAAGGTGTGACGATGATCAGAATAGAAGTCTCCTTCTGCTAAGTGCTCTGTTAGAAAGACATCAGAAGGACAAAGCTGGGGTCTCCTAGGACCATACCCATAGCCTCAGCTATAGCAGAGGACATTTAAAGGGCGATCTCAGCTGGTATACCTGAGGATTTTAACCTCTTTGCAAGGCAAAATACAGTGCATAATGCCATAGGATATTTGCTTTAATTATTCACAAAGTCCAATCTTTTGAACTAAGCCTTTTCAATTTTGTGGTCAACAAGGTCAAAGGCCCGTTAGCTAAAGGTTTCTTGTAAAATGTCCATTTGGTACTAATTGGAGGTTATGAATAACTATGAAATGAAAACTATTTGTTAGATTTGTTAGATTTAAAGTAGATTTTAATCTTAACAGAATGATATTTAATTCACTAAAGCACCTTGTATTGTAAACAATTGCTATAATATTTAATAAGTGACTTAATTGTTTTTGCATTTCAGTGCTGCTGATCACTTGTATCCCCTTTGCAGCTATCTGTATTCCAGCAATAGCTGCATGGCATTTGTCAGGGCGACATAAACTGATGGCGGTAACAACGGACTATTCCTACATAATGTGTTATGTGTAAACAGACACTTGTTCACTACATATGAAGCCATGTGACAGAGTGACAACAGAGGAGTACAACTGGGAGACAGGGACAAAGCGTTGTCACCCTATAACAGGAAATGCCCGATTGAACAGGTTCATGACAGGATCACCAGTTATTATTTTAATAAAAATAGCAGATTAAAAACTGTAGAACATTTCTTTAACCAGTTGCTGCTCACATTTACTGCTACAGGGCAACCACATTGTGCAGGATTACATATATATATATATGTGATCCTGCATCTCTGGGCATCGGAAGTGAGTGTGCGCTGCCGGAGGCTTGATCCTGCTGTGATTCTATACAACAGGAGCTGATTAGCAGATCCCGCTGACCCAATGTCTGCCCGGCACCCACTGATCGTTCTGTACACAGGCAGAACGACGATCTGCCTATGTAAACAAGGCAGATGGCCGTTCTGACAGTAAGGAAGGCATGCATCCTGTGTTCCTGCAAAGCAGGGACACAAATCTATGCCTTCCCCTAGTAAAAGCACCTGCCACAGAGTGAGTAAGCACAGGCTGGGCACACAGTTAACCCTTTGATCACCCCTGATGTTAACCCCTTCCCAGCCAGTGTCATTAGTACAGTGGCAGTGCATATTTTTAGCACTAATCACTGTATTAGTGTCACTGGTTCCCAAAAAAGTGTCCGTTAGTGTCTGATTTGTTCGCCACAATTTTGCAGTCGCTTACTAGTGAAAAAACATAATCCATAAATCTATCCCATAGTTTGCAGACACTATAGCTTTTGTGCAAACCAATGAATATACGCTTATTGGGATTTTTTCCCAAAAACATGTAGCAGAATACATATTGGCCTAAATTGACGAATAAATGTATTTTTTTTTTTTTATTGGATGCGTCTTATAGCAGAAAGTAAAAAATATTGTTTCTTTTCCAAATTGCCAATTGTTTTTTGTTTATACCGCAAAAAAAAAACAAAAAAAAAACCCCAAAAAACATGCAGAGGTGATCAAATACCACCAAAAGAAAGCTCTATTTGCAGGAAAAAAAAGTTATTTGGGACAGTGCCGCACGACAATTGTCAGTTAAAATAACGCAGTGCCATATAGCAAAGAAACAGCCTGGTCAGGATGGGAGGGGGGGGTGCTTCCGGAGGTCAAGAGGTTAAAGGAGAAATTCTGTATGGGCAAAGGTCATTTGGCTGTCCTTCTCCTATGGATCACAGGAGTGCAGTTTGTTCTGCACTCCTGTGACCCGTTTTCCGCTGGTCCAGGCTCTGAAAAGAACCCGACCATATGGTCGGAATCTACCCAGAAGCCTGGACAGGCAGCTGGCTGAGCCCCTCAGCGATCCACTGAGAGGCTGTGTCAGTCCCCCTGCCCCCTCCACAGCTCAGTGCTCAAGTGAGCACTGGAGGGGTAGAGCAGAGAGTCTGCGATTGACAGTCACCATTTTCCGTAAAGAGCAGAGGGGAGAACTGAGCGATCGGTGATGCAGAAATCTCAGTGCAGAGGCCGCGGGGGACAGATGCAGCATTGGATCAATGCTGCATCCACCTAGGTGAGTATAATGTTTTTATTTTTGTATAGCCCATACTCCTTTTTTTACCATAAATACATTTCTAAAAGATTTTATTATTTAAATATTGATTAAATATTCATATACTTTAATGAGAAAACGACAATGGTTTTATATCAGTTATATTTATCTTTTTTTTAAAGCCCATCTGAACTTTATGTTTAAATGAGATAAATACATTCCAGGAACATGAAAACAAAAGATGTGCAAAGTCTAACATTTTTTTCTTCAGAAAGCAGCCACATCCTAAGTAGAAAAGACAGTTCCCTGCCAGCATTCTGCAGAGACTTACCCTCTGTGCAGAAGCAGGGGTCTCTCTGCAGAGGGCATAACATGCCAGATTCAGAGTCAAGTGAGATTCAGGGTTCTCCAATCAGCAGGGAGCTCTCCTTACCGTCGGTGATTTTCTCATTTGGTCCTTGAATGAAAACTTTTAAGAAACTCTTGCCCTGAACTACCCAAAATACACACTGTACGTGTCACTAAACCCAAATCATAAAAACTATCAATAAATGCTGTATTACATGCTGTTAATACTCACTCAGTCACTATGAGATACATTTTCTGTATTCTGCAAAAAAACTGGTAGATCCTGCTACTCTCTGACTCCCCCTTCTGTTCTTGTCCCCAATTCAGCTTGGGATTGTGCAGCTGTAGTAGCAGCTCTGCACATGCTCAGTCTTTTTTGAGCTTCTATGCTGTGCATTTCCTCCCTATCACATCTGAGCAGCCCTTGTGATTATAGAGTCACACATGAGGGTGTATACAGAGTGCTAAATGAGAGCCCATTCCCTCCCTCCTCCTCCATGCCCACTAACCAGCTAAACACAATGGGAGCGGGATATTAACTGTAGATTAATGGTGGCTTCACCTCCCTCTTATTCTAAGACACAGGCTGGAGCGGCCTGACACAGCCTGTGACTGGCAGAAATCTGCCCACACCATGTTATTGCTAAAAAAATAATAAAGATTTGATTTCAAATATATATTTGTATGACAATTTCAAACAGTTTATTGATATTAATAATTTATTTTTACTCTGTATTCCAAAAGCTGTTTCTTTTAATTTGAACATGTGACCAGTAGCAGAGGACTAGAAGCTCCTCCTGCTGTTTCCCTGCAGACAGGCTGAGAAAGAGCTGGGTCATGTGACAGCTGTATATTGATTAGAAAATAAGTACTTTGATTTTTTTTTTTAAACAAAATAATTTCAGTGCCATCATTCGTATACAGAAATATAAGGGCTAATGTAAATTAAATAGTGTCTGTTTAGTATCACTTTAAAAACCCACATCCTCCAAATTTTTTCACATTTTTTTTTTAACAAATTTCACTTAAGCAGCCTATGAAGTGAAATTAAGATTTTATACATCTGCAAAATCATATCTGCCAAAATCACCCCACCCATTCTTAACTGCTATCTTAGATTAATGCCAATGCATGCGAGCATGTGTACATCACTATGTATTTGTAAATATTTCTGCATGAATGGGTCTTTGAGCACGCCAGCATACTTATCTTGCATTTCCTACCCCGCCATTATTTCTGGCGGTCTCTATGTTCTGTCTGCTTTTCTGCCAGACTGTTTCAGGGAGCAAGCCAGTCTATCTTCCTGTGTCAGCGCCAAGAACCAACAAGAGCCAACCTTCCTGCCGTGTATCCCATTCCAGTCTTTCTGTAGCAGACTCTCTAGCATTTTCTTGACAAATGTTACAATTAGGAGAGAAATAAAATATATTTGTTTTCCCTTTTATCCCACAAATGATTATTTCCAATGTGCAAGCGGCGAATGTGACCATGGCAGCTCTCCACTATTCAGAAGCAAATGTATAGCTTTTATAGTGCGCAATTTTCCAAAGAGAGCCAAAGCAACTTTTTGGAGTTGTCTAATTATAAATTGTGCCGGTTATCATTTTTGTTTAACTTTTGGAGTGTGATGGGGAAATTTCATATTTCCATTTTAAAATTGTTTTACAATATCTAATAAAGCCTCTAAAGCCTAGTTTCCTTAGCTGAGTTCATACTAAAGGAATGTCATTACAAACTGACTAAGTCCTTAAAAGGTCATGACCAGTGTAGATCAGATGTCCCCAAACCTTGATGTCTGCCCGACCACTCGTACTCACCCCACCCCTTAACGTTACCTAAATTAACGAGACCACAAATGAAATAGAGTACAAATGGCCATAGCAGACTTTTATTAACAAAATTATTTAAATTAAGATTCTTTAAAACATCAACATCTGAAAAAAAAACTAAACAGTCACTCAGCTTGTTGGTCTTTGACGGCAACCTGAAATTCAAAATATGTTCCAAAAGAAAAAACAGACCCACAACACAGGGAGGGCTGGTGGGAAACTGCCTACTTGTCACAGCTGCCCCTCCACTGATGCCCGGGAGACCCGCCTCCCCTTAAATAAACAAAACCGCTCCCTATTCTGCTGTTCCCACCCAATCCTACCTATCCCCTTTCTCTTTACCTTTCCTTCCTTTCAACCCCATATTTGCCTCCCCTTCTCACCCTCTCATGCCGGCCCTTCACTATTTTTCATTTTATTTCCCTTGCGCCGGGCCTCTCTTGACCAGTGTAGATCAGATGTCCCCAAACCTTCTTGATGTCTGCCCCGACCACTCGTATTCACCCTACCCCTTAACATTACCTAAACTAACAAGACCACACATGAAATTGAGTACAAATGCCCATAGCAGCCTTTTATTAACAAAATAATTTAAATTAACATTCTTTAAAACATCAACATCTGAAAACAAACTAAACAGTCACTCAAACAGTCACTCACTTTGTTGGTCTTTGACGGCAACCTGAAATTCAAAATATGTTCCACTTCTACACTGCGAGACCTTTTCATTGATAGACCTCCAGCCGTAACACACCAGCTCGGAAACAACCCACTACCCGCAGTGCAACCATTACCATATTCCAGCTAAACCGTGTTAACTGGAATACACCAGAGGGGCACATACCACCGATGAGTGCCCAACACTTCCATTTTGTAAGTATTTTCTTACACCATCAAAGACCAACCACTGCCACCACCCACGAGGGTGACACCTTACCCTTGGGGGCCTCTCCACACCCGCAATGCATGCTGAATCCTGTCCTGTAGCCCTAGGGGCCATAAATCTATACCCACCGCAGATAAGTGGACACCATCCCCCCTGAGAGACAACCTGGTATCTGACTCCAATTTTATATGGCGGATGACCATGCCCCCATTACGAATAAAAAATCAGCCCACCACTTTATTGACCTTTATATGGTCTTGTTGAGCCTTGCCACCGACCTCGCCAGGCGCCAAGTCATCCGAGCCACAATGTCGGACCACAAGACCAGCATGTCAGGAAAAGCTGTGCGGAGCCGCAGGAAATAAGACTTGACATCCATAATGAGCTCCCTACTGGAATGAACCCCCAGATTGTTACCACCAACATGGAGTACCAGAATGTCAGGTGGCCTGTCAAGGCGTACAAAACGATGCACCTCAGGCACGACCCTGCTCCACATCATCCCCAGTACCACCAACCAATGAACACACCCCTCCCGCCTAGAAATACCCAGCTGCCTGCCATCCCGCCTAACGTCAGCCCGCCTGGCCCTCCAAAACACATATGAGTGGCCCATGATCCAGATGAGGCGTTGCTGCACTCCATCTGAAAGAAAAGAACAAAAACCCCGGGATAACACAAGACAACCAATCATACTCACCCAACCTGAAAACCCACATAGAAACATGCACCTGATATTTACACCCCACCCCCCCTCCATCATCGGCTACTCAGCCAACAATTGTGGGTGAATGTAGGAACAGAATCTCCTGAAGTCCCATCTACCAATCTGCTTAACAGCTGCCTCATCCAGCCCACACTGAGCGGCCTCCTTGGCCACCCTGATATGGAAGGAGTGCGAGGTATACTGTTTGTCTTCCAAACCCGCTGCTCGAAGACTCTTCTGGAAAATGGCCATGAACGGAGACCCATCCCCGTGTAACAAGAATGGCCCCTCTACGACTGGGCGAACCTCTAAAAACTCTCATACCACCCCCACCGGGCACACCGGGGAACCTGGCATGGGAAACAGCTGCACCCACGTGCCTGGTCTGTCTTGGACCTGCGCAGCAATACCTGTACCCTGTCCCCCCTACAAATCACATCCTGCACCAATATTCCCTCCGGAACCCTCTTAGATGGACTGATCAGTTCACTAATCCTAAACACTCCAAAAAGGGCCAGAAAAAAAGCCGCTTTAAATAAGGAGACTTTATACCTTGATGTACATAATGAACCCAGTTGAATGAAAATGGCCTGCAAATTAGCAAAGGACACAGGACGCCTAGCATCCTTGCGCTTATGCAACCTATGATACCCTTTAACAGCTTGGCGCACCCAAAAATCTTTCGTAAGATCCTCCCAGCCCTGTAATTTAAAGAAAAATGTGTCATGGTTATGCAGTAATGTGTGTCTGTTAGCTCACCTTTCCTCCTGTGTTCACCTTTAGAGGCCAGCCACCCTCACCTGACTGTTTAAATAATCTTCCCTCAGCATAGCTCCACCCCGGCCTCTAATTAGGAACACTATATTAACCTGGGCATTGCTAGCCAACATTGCTGATCACCATTGTGTTTTAGCTTTCGTGTGTACTTGCTTACTTTCCTACGTCTGATTCCAGTTACCGACCTTGGCCTGTTCTCGACTATCCCTGTCTGCTTGTGACCCTGACCTTTGGCGTGTTATGTTTATCCTTGTCTGCTAGTCACTCCGACATTTGGCTTATCCCTTTACTATCCTTGTTTTTCCAGCCTGCTGCCTCCTTCCTCTTCTTCTGTAGTCTACCGTGAGCGTGAGCTGTGAGACCCTGGGGGCCCCGACCTGGAGCCAGACTGCAGCGCAGTCCATCCTCACCACTAGACACTCTGGGGAACACCTGCTGGCTCTTAGACTCAGCGCCCTGGGGAATCTATGCTCTAGCTCCCAGTGGGATCTGTGTTATTGATCCAGTAGATCTGCTTTCCGAACCTCCCAGGGTTCAATCCGCAGCAGTCAGTCCTAGGGTCCACTACCTTAGAGGTGCAACCCTGACCCCCACGGAGTGCATCTGTCACCAGGTCTCAAGTGACCTGACAAAATGCCAAGTCAGCCAGTTTCTGCTCAATGGCAGACACTGACACACCCTGCTCCAGGTTCCTGGAAACAAAGTAAAGGACCATCAGCCTAACCTTTTTGATCCGCCCCAGCTTGCCGAACCATCCCCAACCATTCCTGCCATACCTTAGCGTAGGCCGCCCACAGTCTAGCGTAGGCCGCCCACCGTCTGATCCATCCAGCGACGACTCCAAGGCAATCTAACACAGCAAACTGGGACAAAGAACCCCCCCCCCCCCCGTTGTTCGGCCGCTGGTGCCAGCTCTCGGAACCTGTCCCACTGAAATTGAGACAAGCTGGAAAATGCTCCAGGAGCACCAGTTTACTGAGAAAGCCCACAGCTAACTAGGAAAGCGGCCAAGGTTCCGCGCTCCAGTGACCCTGGTAGAAGGCCCCATAACCTGTCGACCCTGCTGCATCCGTAAACAGCACCAAGTCAAAGTTGCTCACCGGTCCGGACATTCAAACTGATCTGCCATTATAGCTTTCCAGAAACGTTTGCCACACCCTCAAATTCTCGAGATGTTCCCTATTGAGACGGATAAAATGGGTAGGAGACCTAACCCACGCTGTAGCCACTGACAGCCATCAGCAAAACACCCTGCCCATGGGAATAATGCGACATGCAAAGTTAAACTTACCCAACAGGGATTGTAGCTTCCAAAGTTGGATCTTGCGTAGTTTCAATATCCCACGAATCTCCGTCTTGAGTGCCAAAAATTTATCCTCCACCAAGCAACATTCCATGGTGCCCGAGTCGAGAACTATGCCCAAGAAACTAAGCATAGTAGTCGGGCCCTCCATCTTGTCTGCAGCCAAAGGAATACCAAATCTACCTGCAATGTGCTGCAACGTGGCTAGAAGTTTCGCACACACATTAGAAGAAGGTGGCCCCACGCAAAGGAAATCATCCAAATAATGAATGATGTAATTCACCCCCGATATATCACAAACCACCCATTCAACAAAGGAACTGAACTTCTCGAACAGAGCGCAGGAAATGGAGCAGCCCATGAGTAAGCAGCAATCTCGTAAAATTAGTTCTGCCAACAGCACCCAAGCAGGCAGAAGCTGTCTGGATGGACTGGAAGCAAACAAAAAGCAGATTCAATGTCAGATTTCGCCAATAAAGCCCCTTTTCCATAGCGGCGAACCCAGCCAACTGCTGCATCAAAGAAAGTATAAGACACCGTACACGTTTCCGGATCTATGGCATCGTTGACAGAACCTCCTTTCGGGAAAGATAGTTGGTGGATAAGGTAAGACTTGTGTGGCTCCTTTTTAGGCATCACCCCTAGAGGCGAGATCACCAAATCTGGCAAAGTCTTAACTCAGAAAGGCCCGCCCATGTAACCCAGTGCCCCTTTCTTAGCCAATTTGTCAGAGACCACCCCAGGATGTTGCAATGCAGAATGTAAATTCTGCGCCATAGGCGGCACGGCAGCCAAAGAACATGGGATCCGAAAACCCTCCAAGAATCCCGCCCCCAATAGCCGCGCAGCGTCCCGGTCCGGATATCTATTTAGGAAAGGTTGCATCCTTTCCCCCCTCACTGGCATCATCCCTCTCCTTTGCAAACTGTCCATCACGACCCTTGCCTTGCGGGACACGAACCTCTGCAGCCAGAGCATTCATGTTTAAAACGGCATGATCCCCCAAACTTACATGAGCCCTCATTGTACTGCCAACAGAAGCCCCATTTCTTAGCGGCCGGTTGTCCGGGGGAGGCTGTACCACCAGCCCTTCCTGAAAAATATTGGTTCGGGGCCTGTGCTGAGGACATAAGCTGCATACAAAGGCTAATGTCCTTGTGGTCCCAGCGGAGGGATGGACGGATGGCCCTATGCTGTCAAAACTACTCGTCGTACTGTAGCCAAGCAGATCCCCCGTAGACTCTGTGTGAGCCTCATCGATGGCATCCATGTAGCAAAAGAGCACCGAACAGTGTTCTGGGTTCTTTTCCCCAATGACGCTCGTCATAATGGCAAATGCCTGTAGCCAGTTAGTGAAATTCCGCGGAATTAATCTGTACTGCCGCTTCTCCTCATCCTCCTTCTTAGTGTCGTCGGGCTTGAGCCTGTCCAGGTTAAATTTCTCTAGAGGTAGCAAGGAGAAGATCTCCACATACTCACCCTTGCAAATCTTTTCTAGAACCTCCTGTTTTAAATGCGCCCCTAACGGCCCCTCAAAGCACACTTAAACCTTGCATTTTGCTGCATCGGCAATTCGCATAGCATCAGCTTTTCCCATGACATCCTGCAACGATCTGGCCTTCTCCCCTGATGCCGCTACTACAGCCCCAGAGGTCATGGGCGATACTGCAAGCCCTGTAGCAGCAGGGGTGACCACCATGATCGGAGGGAGGGGGGCACCACACTGGACACTGTACCTGCACCGTCCGCAAACGACCCACCACCCGGCGGAACCCACGGCGACACCTGCGGGGGTTGTCCCCCTTTTGCCCCCCACAAATCGTTGCATTAAATCCTGCAGACCTCCCAGTAAGTCCCGCAGCTGCGCATCCGTCCTGAAAGTAACAGGTGAAATACCCGCCCCTTACAGGCCGGCCTCCAAGCCCCCGCTACCTGCGTCACGGCTCTGTTAAACATTGAATCACTCCCATCTTACCGGACTTACCAGGCTGATCAGGGATGCCCCCAACAGCCGCTGCTCCCAAATCCACTGGTGCAGGACAGCTCTGCGACTGCTCCTCTTCTGAGCATGACAGCTCACTCTTCGACCGCTCTTCCGGAGACAGTTGTTCCTCCATCTGAAGCATCCCAGGCGAGGAGGGCCTGAATGCTGTGGATCCGTGCGGTTTCTGGCCCCTCCTCTCAGCACCAGATCTGCCCACCGAAGTGCTGCTCTGATTGCCCCCACGTTCTTTGCCCCGTGTACCAGCCTTGGATTTTTTGCAGCTGTTTATTCCTCCCCTTCTCCTAGCAGGGGGATCTGTCATCATGCTGGAGCCTCCGGCCGTGTCTGGTAACAGACACGGCATGTCTCCCATGCAGAAACTCGCCGAAGCGTCAGAGGGGGAGGAGTCCGCCGACTCGCGACAGTACCGCCGAGCGGGCGGGGGAGGTGTGTGCTTGTGCCCCCCTGCCCACCGAGCTCTGCCTACGGTGAGGATTCCGTCCAGGCCCCCCATCTGCGGAAGCCGGTGGTCACTTCGCTGGTAGGCCTGATGGGTCCCTGTGGGGCTCCTTCCCTGGCGCAAAGCTCGGGGGGAGGATCCAGGTGAAAAACGATCCAGAGGCCAAGACCTCCGAGCGCATTGGAGTTCTGCCCCCCTGCTGCCGACCCGGATAGGCACTGCATAGCTTTGAGGAAGAGGGGACTCTCCCCTCGAAACGCGTTAGCGGATTGCAATGTCTGTGCGTTCCTCCACGACCCCTGGAAGGTTTCGCTCATCCCAAATCGCAGATTGTCTACTGGTGCGATTTTATGCTGTGCCTCCTCCATCAAACGCTTGTGAGTCACTTCTTTTACTATTTTTATTTAATAAATGTTTTAAAAGTTAATGCACAAGGCTGGTGCGCCCTTGTCTTCTTTTTGTTTCGGTTTCTGCCGACCCGGATGCCTGGTCTTCTAGCAGGGATGACACCTGGCTGTGCAGCCACTCGGATCCCTTTGTTGCGCTAGCTGCCCGCAGCTGGGCTAGGATCTTGTCCACGTCGGCCATGCTTAGTGACACCGGCAGCAGCGTGGAAACTGCCTACTTGTCACAGCTGTCCCTCCACTGATGCCCCGGAGACCCGCCACCCCCTTACACAAAACCCCTCCCTATGCCGCTGTTCCCAGTCAATCCTACCTATCCCCTTTCTCTTTATCTTTCCTTCCTTTTAACCCCATATTTGTATCCCCTTCTCACCCTGTCATGTCGGCCCATCACTATTTTTCATTTTATTTCTCTCACCCTGGGCCTCTCTTGTTGCTTACAGTGGGGGGGTTGAACATTTCCTTACACACAAGTCCTATATACTACAGCCATAACTTGGAATATTCAGGCTCTACTGAATATTCTACTGAATAGGGCGAGCTTGTGCCTGGGTCCAGTCATCTGTGCCATGCGGTATGAAAGTCCATGGCGAAAAAGCATTTTTACTTAAGCATTCATGTTATATTTTCACTTTATGACCACCCTATTGTAGCTTTACTGCTACAGGGAGGCCGCTGTGTGCAGCATCACGTATATATATGTTATCCTGCACTTCTGGGTCATGGGCATGCATAGGCACCGTCAGCGGCTCACCTCCGCTGTGATTGTGCACAGCGGGAGCCGATTAGGGGGTACCCTGTACTAGATGTCCCGCTGATTCGGCTTTACACAGGCAGAACGTCAGTCTGCCTATGTAAACAAGGCAGATTGCCTTCTGTCGGTAGGGAAGGCATTGATCCTGTGTTCCTGCAAAGCACGGACATGGATCCCTGCCTTCCCCTAGTAAAAGCACCTCCCACACAGTACACAAACACTGGCAAGGATCCCAGTTAACCCTTTGATCGCCCCTGATGTTAACCCTTTCCCAGCCAGTGTCATTAATACAGTGACAGTACATATTTTTAGCACTGATCACTGTATTAGTGTCACTGGTTTCCACAAAGTGTCAGTTAAAGTCCAATTTGTCTGCCGCATTATCACAGTCCTGCTACAAGTTGCTTACCATTACTAGTATAAATAAATAAATAAATAAATAAAAATTCCACTAATATACTAGTAGTAGTTTAAAGTGTAAAGACACTATTTTGCACAAACCAATTAATATTCGATTATTGGGATTTTTTTTCCATTTTTTAATTGAATTTGTTTTATAGCAGAAAGTAAGAAATATTGTTTTTTTTTTTTTTCAAAATCGTCTGTCTTTTTTTGTTTATAGCACAAAAAAAAAAATGCAGTGGTGATGAAATACCACCAAAGTAAGGCTCTATTAGTGGGGAAAAAGGGACATAAATTTTATTTGGGTACAGTTGTACATGACCGCCCAATTGTCCATTAAAATAACACAGTGCCGTACCAAAAAATGGCCTGGTCATGAAGGGGGGGGGGTAAATCTTCTGGAGCTGAATTGGTTAAATAAATGCAATACTTTAAAGTATTTGTGTGATCTCTTTTTGCATATTTCGAAAACAACATTAAAAACTTAAACTATCACGTAACTGTAATAAAACATTGTGCAGCCCATTTGTCTAGCTGTTTGTGAGCTTAACGTTTGAGCACACACACAAAAAAATATGGTGCCAACCAGTCCACAGAGCTACTATTCTGGGTTAAGGGTGGAAAAAGGTGAAGTTTTTGAAAATTCACTCTGACATTGATTTTGTTATTCATTGATTTTGCTGATTAGTTTTGCCAGCCAATTAGCTGGTCTATCACCCCAAAGTGATGATAGTACAGCACATTCATTTACAGATGAAGGTTAATTTTTTGGTCCAGACACACCTGCCAGTCAAACCTTGCAAAAAAAATATCTGGTATGCTGCAGATCCAATTTTTGTGAAACCGTGATCCAGCTCCAATTTATAGAAAGTGGCTTTAGGTGGAATGTACTTGACTCTATAATAAATGTATTTCTCATTTATACTTGTGATGAGAGCTTAATAATAATAGTAATCTGGCATTGGAAGAAGGAGGATAGACTACATAAAAAGAAATATATATATATATATATATATATATATATATATATATATACATACACACCGTATATATATATATATATATATATATATATATATATATATATATATATATATACCGTATTTATCGGCGTATAACACGCACCCCAAGTTTAGGAGGGAAGTTTAAGGGAAAAAAACGAAAAAACGTACATTTAAATGCCCATCAATGCAGCGTTATCTGTCCATCTGCAGCCTTGCCCCAGTGTCCAGTGCAGCCTTGTCAGTGCAGCTTTGCCCCAGTGCAGCCTTGTCAGTGCAGCTTTGCCCCAGTGCAGAATTGTCAGTGCAGCCTTGTCAGTGCAGCTTTGCCCCAGTGCAGCCTTGCCCCAGTGCAGCCTTGCCCCAGTGGTCAGTGCAGCCTTGTCGCCGCCGACATACAAAAGTTTCGTTTGTATTTTTAAATATGGCGCCGCGGAGTTCAGAGGGATTCGGCGGCGCTCGTTCAGCTGAACGAGCGCCGCCGAGGACACAGTGACTGGGCGGAGCCGAGATACACATAGCCGAGGGTTCTCGGCTCTTCTCGGCGCCATTCACAGTCACGCCCAGTCCCTATGATGGACATAACACAGGTCCAATGGCGGGACTGGGCGTGACTGTGAACGGCGCCGAGAAGAGCCGAGAACCCTCGGCTATGTGTATCTCGGCTCTGCCCAGTCACTGTGTCCTCGGCGGCGCTCGTTCAGCTGAACGAGCGCCGCCAAGTCCCTCCGAACTTAAAAATACACGCTATGTGAATGTCCGCGGCGATCGCTCCGACAGATCACAAAATAGCGGGGATCGGCGTATAACACGCACCCACGATTCTCCCCTGATTTTAAGGGGAAAAAAGTGCGTGTTATACGCCGATAAATACGGTATATATTTATTTAGCAATACATGCTTTATTGTTTTGGTTGTTTTACACACACACTCTGTGTCTCACTAAGTCCCACTAAGCAAAACTCATCCACCTTACCAACCATTCAGTGTCCTCCACCCCTCTCTGCCAATCCCTCCACTGGCTTCCACTCACCCAACAAATAAAATTCAAAGTACTAACAATAATTTACAAAGCCGTCCACAACTCTGCCCCCAGCTACATCACTAACCTAGTCTCTAAATACCAACCAAGCCACTCTCTTAGGTCCTCCCAAGACCTCCTGCTCTCTAGTTCCCTTGTCTCCTCCTCCCATGCTCGCCTCCAGGATTTCTCTAGAGCTTCTCCCATCCTTTGGAACTCCCTACCCCAATCTGTCCGACTGTCCCCCAATCTATCCATCTTTAGACGATCCCTGAAAACCCTTCTCTTTAAAGAAGCCTATCCTGCTTCTAACTAATACACTGTTTTACTTTCTCCATCAGCTCATCCACCACAGCTAAAAAGGGGGGAGGCGAATGGTAATATTATGCTAGTATAGTGCCACATCCAGTATTATAGAAAAAAAGAGAAGTTCCCCTAGGTGGACTTTAAAAGCACATAGTAGTATCTATTAGAGGAGTGTATAGAGTATTTATAGTAGAAAAAAGATTTTTTATTAATGGTTAAACAACGTCATTAAAAATACAAATAGAAATGAAACAATAATTGTCTAAACAATGTCGAATATTGTCACCCTGCTAGAAAACATATAGGATATCCTCTTTGCACCAAACGCGTTTCGGAGTACAATTTTTGACCTTCTTAAGGGGTTGTGAAGAGGAAAATGTATCTATGACATAATTAAAAAATAGTAAGTAAAAAAAATTGAAAATTGTAATCATAATACATATTTGTGTCAAATATTTGATTTGTCCACTTACATAGTGTTTCATAGCAAGGTGGTTTACAATTTCATTATGTAACGTTTAAAAGATGAAGGTAAATAACACAAAGAGCTGTATCAATGAGGTCGCTATTTCAAGGCATATAGGCATCAAAAAAAAAAGAAAAGAGTCTCAAAAAGACTTGTACTGTAGCTGCTGTCCCCAAGAGAGAAAATCTCTCACATTCCAAGGCAGAGGGATCCCCCACAGCTATTACCTTTTGTATCAATAAACCCTCCCTCTTATATTGTAAGCTCTAGCGAGCAGCGCCCTCTGATTCCTCTTGTACCAAGTTGTAATGTAACTGTAATTTCTGCCTTCATTGTGTTAAGCGCTGCGCAAACTGTTGGCGCTATCTAAATCCTGTATAATAATAATAATATGTGTGTGTGTTATACAATGTAGAATCAATATATACTATAGCTTCAATAAATGTATTAAACCTTTAACAAGTCCCAATGAATACCTCAGGCTAATTTTTCTGTGTGTTATTTTTGGAAGCTACAAATAAACTTAATATGCTCTTTGTATATTTACATTTTAAACTACTTGCCTTAAATTGATATATATAAGGTCTGTCTAAAAAGTTCAGTGAATGGTTCGATATCTCAATGGCAATATGGGCCAGGTGCTCGTGCATGCACATGACTATCCAGAGATACGTAGAGAAATGCCACCTAGCGTGGAGCAGGCCCGGACTGGGACAAAAAATAGGCCTGGGCAATTTGGACTGAGCAGCCAATGACATGTTAACCGGCCCCGTCCCCACTCTCCACCCTGGGACAGGCGAGAGGGGGGGTACCCGGCAGAGGTGCATGGGGGGGGGTGAGGGGGACTGGGAAAGAGCATGAAGGGGGGGGTGGAGAGCACAGGAAGGAGCCTTGAGAACATGGGGTGGGTCAAGAGTACAGGGGAGAGGCAATGAACACAGGGAGGAAGGAGGAGAGTACAGGGGGGGGGGGTTGGAGAGCACAGGGGGAAGCAAAAAAATGGGGCGGGGTGGAGAGCACAGGGAGGGCAGGAGAGCACAGGGAGGGTGGAGAGCACTGGGTGGGGAGGCGGCCAACAGTGGGGAGGCTGGGGGCTGGAGAACACGGGGGGGAGGTGGACAACACTGGGGGGCTGGAGAACACTGGGGGGGCTGGAGAGCACTAGGGGAGAGCAGGGGGGAGGGGAAGAGCTGGGGGGAGGTGAAGAGCATAGAGTGGGGGATGTGGAGAGCACAGGGGGGCAGCGGAGAGCATGGGGGAAGGTGGAGAGAACGAGGGGGGAGGTGGAGAGCACAGGGGGGTAGCAGAGGGCACAGGGGCAGCAGAAAGCGTGGGGGAAGGGGGAGAGCACGGGGAGGCTGAGAGCCAGGGGGGAGAGGGAGAGCACAGGGGGGACAGGGAGAGCATGGGGGGAGGTGGAGAGCACAGGGGGGCAGCTGAGAGCATGGGGGGATGTGAAGAGCACAGGGGGGCAGCAGAGAGCATGGGGGATGTGCAGCACACGTGGGGCAGCGGAGAGCATGGGGGAAGGTGGAGAGCACAGGGGGGCAGTGGAGAGCACAGGGGGGCAGCGGAGAGCACAGGGAGGGTGGAAAGTACAAGGGGGAGGCAACAAAGAGCACAGAGAGGGCAGGAGAGCACAGGGGTTGGGCAGAGAGCACAGGGGGAGGCGGACAACATTAGGTAGCTGGAGAGCACTGGGGGGTGAAGAGCACTGGGGGGAGGCGGCCAACAGTGGGGAGGCTGGGGGCTGGAGAGCACTGTGGGGGAGGTGGACAACACTGGGGGGCTGGAGAACACTGGGGGGGCTGGAGAGCACTAGGGGAGAGCAGGGGGGAGGGGGAGAGCTGGGGGGAGGTGGAGAGCATGGAGTGGGGGATGTGGAGAGCACAGGGGGGCAGCGGAGAGCATGGGGGAAGGTGGAGAGAACGAGGGGGGAGGTGGAGAGCACAGGGGGGCAGCAGAGGGCATGGGGGCAGCAGAGAGCATTGCGGAAGGGGGAGAACACGGGGAGGCTGAGAGCCAGGGGGGACAGGGAGAGCATGGGTGGAGGTGGAGAGCACAGGGGGGCAGCTGAGAGCATGGGGGGAGGGGAAGAGCACTGGGGGGTATAGGAGAGCATGGGGGGATGTGGAGAGCACAGGGGGCACCAAAATACATGGGGGGATGTGAAGAGCACAGGGAGGCAGCAGAGAGCATGGGGGATGTGCAGCGCACGTGGGGCAGCGGAGAGCATGGGGGGAGGTGGAGAGCACAGGGGTGCAGCGGAGAGCATGGGGGGGATGTGGAGAACACATGGGGGCACCGGAGAGCATGGGGGGCATGTGGAGAGCACATGGGGGCACCAGAGAACATGGGGGCATGTGGAGAGCACATGGGGCACCGGAGAGCATGGGGGGGAGGTGGAGAGCACAGGGGGGCAAAGAGTATGGTAGAGAGCACAGGGAGGCTGAGAGCCGAGAGCCAAGGGGAGGTGGAGAGCACAAGGGGGAAAAGATGATGGGTGGGGCAGAGAGCACACGTGGGGCAGCAGAAATAAGCAGGATAGGAGGAGCAGTGGGGTGGCTGCATATAGAAGAATCATTTTCTCCATCTTCCTCCTGCAGTCTTTGAATGCCTGCTTCTCCTTTCCCTCTTGCAGGCATTCAAAGACTGCAGGAGAAAGATGGAGAGAATGATTCTTCTATATGCAGCCGCCCCCACTGCTCCTCCTATCCTGGTAACAGGGGGGCTGCACTCACGTTCTCTATGATCTGGCTCCAAGGTGTCTGCAGCAGGTCTCCTCTAGCTCCTCCCCCTTCATGGTCCCAGCACAGACAGCTGAACTATACGTGCGTCCGCGGAGGTGTCTCATCTAGCTCCTCCCCCTTCATGGTCACGCCCCCCGGCACAGACGGCTTCACTGTACGTGCAGTTGCAGAGAGCTCCTCCCCCTGCATGTTTCTTTCTCCCTGGCGCCGATGGCTGAGCTGAACTAGCAGCCTGGTGGCCGCGGAGAGGCCGGGTGAGTGGCGCAGGCTCAAAGAGCAGCCCAGCTGCCTCTGGCCCAGCAAGGACTTACAGCCCCAGCCTACTGGGCAAGTGCCCGGTTTGCCCTATGGCCAGTCCGGGCCTGGCGTGGAGTACACATGACCATCAGGGTAAACCTACTGTGGGCAGTCAAACATAGTCAGCATGAGAGGTAGGGGTCACAGTGCAATGAAGCAACAAGTGACCATCAAGTTCTGCTATAAATTGGGGAAAACGAAGACTCGTGAAATGTTGGTGCAAGTGCATGGGACAGAAGCCGTGAGCAGAAAATGTGTTCAAACACTTTCGAAACGAGGATGAGCCACAGTCGACAAGCAAAACCCTAGACATAATTGAGCGAGTGTGACAAATGCTGGTACTAGATCAGCGACTGAATCTACGATTGATAATGGAGGAATTTGGCATTAGCAAGGGCACAGTGCGCAGCATTGTCCGCAAAGGTTTGGGTAAGCAAAAGATCTGTTCCCGGTTTCTGCTGCACAAGCTAACAGATGAACAGAAAGTAAAACGGATGGAAACCTCTGGAGATTTCATTACCATATGTGACCAGGATCTGTCCTTTCTACAAACCATCGTCAGAGGGGATGAGACCTTGTGCTACCAGTTTGATCCGGAATACAAACGGCAATCGGCAGAAGGACGTTCACTGTCTTCCCCACAACAAAAAGAGTTGCCTGTAAAAGTCCAAGGTCAAGAAATCATGAAAGGTGCACATTTTGAGGACATGGTGGCAATCCAAGAATGTATGACAGCGGTTCTGCTATTGATTTCTAAAGAGGCCTTTGCTGAGAGTTTCCGGAAGCTTTAAAAACGTTGCCAAAAGTGTGTTGTGAAGGATGGTGATCATTTTGAAGGCCAATAAAGGTAATTTGTTTGTACCTTCTGTTTTGTTTGTTTTCTGATACCATTCATCAAACTTTTTAGATACACATATAATATAAATGGTATAAAGAAAAGCGCAGAGCTAAAAAATTCATCATAAAACCATAAAAGTAAAAAAAGCCCATAAACATAAAAGTCCACAAGTGTTAGTTGATCTGCTGTAATGCCTACAGCATCATATAGTGTCCCAATAAAGTCCACATAAAAGATAAAGTGTGTTGTTCTAATCTTCCAAACTGTGACCACCAATGTGCAGATTGAAAACAATTTAGTGCTCCCAGATTTGACACCATACTCCAGCCTCTAACCAGATCCTATTGACCATTAAAGTGGTTGTAAACCCTAAAAAAAAAAAAAAAGTAAAAAAACCCTGCAAAACAAAGGCATAATGAGTGAGCATGCATAGCATACTCGCTCATTATGAAATACTTACCTGAGATCGAAGCCCCTGCAGTGGTCCTCGTTTACCGCTCCGGCAACCAACATCGATCCCGGGGGGTTACTTCTGGGTATCGCGGCTCCGGTGCTGTGATTGGCCGGAGCCCCAATAATGTCACACCCACGCATGCGCACGGGAGCCGCCGGTAACGGCACAGTCTAACTGAAGCAACGGCACGTACATGCCGTTGCTTCAGTTTGCTTAAGTGAGCATGTGCCGATGACGTTGGTACATGCAAATTCAGGGATATCTCCTAAACCGTGCAGGTTTAGGAGATATCCAGTATAGCTACAGGTAAGCCTAATTATAGGCTTGCCTGTAGTAAAAAGTGGTTGTAAAGGGTTTACAACCACTTTAAAGTATAAATGGTGAATCAGCGCGTTAATGTCAACAGTAAGCATACTTCCCCCACAAGCCAAACTTAGGATACACTGCCACAATTGAAACATGAGAATTATCAAAGCATGTCACTCTTGTATAATGTCCGTAGTCTCTGATTGTCTCCTGTAGCGTATCTGCAGTCTCTGATTGTCACCTGTAGTATGTCTGCAGTCTCTGATTGTCACCTGTAGAATGTCCGCAGTCTCTGATTGTCTCCTGTAGCATATCCGCAGTCTCTGATTGTCACCTGTAGTATGTCTGCAGTCTCTGATTGTCACCTGTAGTATGTCCGCAGTCTCTGATTCTCACCCGTAGTATGTCTGCAGTCTCTGATTGTCACCTGTAGCATGTCTGCAGTCTCTGATTGTCACCTGTAGTATGTCCGCAGTCCCTGATTGTCTCCTGTAGCATGTCCGCAGTCTCTGATTGTCTCCTGTAGCATATCTGCAGTCTCTGATGCTCTCCTGCAGTATATTTGCAGTCTCTGACCCTTTCCTGTAGTATGTGTATTAATGCGCCACTTTACTTGCTCAATTATTTGGAATTGCTCCAGTGCTCAGTGAGTGGTATTGATGGGCATTAACCTGTAGCAACCAATCAGTGAACAGTAGTAATCTGCTGTAATCTCTAGCAACCAATCAGTGAGTGGTAATGATGTGCTGTAACCCCTAGCAACCAATAAGTGAGCGCTAATAACGTGCAGTAACCTCTAGCAACCAATCGGCAAGCAGAAATTATGTGTTGTAACCTTTAGCAACCAGCCAGTGAGCGGTAAGGAAAGGCTGTAACCTCTGGCAACCAATGCAATCGCTGTGTGATCTGCTGCAGTAAACCGATTTTGAGTCCACCTGCTATTTTTTTGTATGTCTCAGAATGGAGGGGGGGGGCCCAGGAAAATGTTTGCCCAAAGCCCAATCAATATCAAAGATGGCCCTGGCCCATAGATGACAAAACACATAGGTTGGGGCCTACTAGAGTGACCTCATCACACACACACCAAGTTGATTGTCGGCCAGGATCACTCTGTGTGCCCATAGGAATGCTACAGCTTGTGACATGCTTTGATGATTCTCATCTTTTTAGTGTGGCCATGTATCCTATGTTTGGCTTGCAGAGGAAGTATGCCTACTTTCGGGAGGTATTGACCCCTCATGCGCTGATTTATAGTTTAATGGTCAATAGGGTAATTAGAAAAAGTCCTGGACAGCCGCACTCAAACTGATGTGTTGCCTTTATTAAATAAAAGTCATCAAAGATACATGCCACAGCAGAAAAATGCAGGAAAGCTAAGGCGTTTCACACTGTAGTCAGTGCTTAATCACATGATTAAGCACTGACTACAGTGTGAAACGCATTAGTTTCCTGCATTTTTCTGCTGTGGCATGTATCTTTGATGACTTTTATTTACTAAAGGCAACCCATCAGTTTGAGTGCTGCTGTCCAGGACTTTTTCTAATTACTTAATCGTACAAGCATTGCCAGCACCTGTTGCTTCCAGCATGGAGGAGATGTTTGTTTTCAAACGGCCTTCCTAGAGCGGTGATAATTCTCTCTTAATGGTCAATAGGATCTAGTAAGAGGCTGGGGTATGGTGTCAAATCTGGGAGCACTGATTTGCTTTTAATCTGCACATTAGTGGTCACAGGAAGATTAGAACAACACACTTTATCTTTTATGTGGACTTTGGGACACAGTGATGGAGATTTACTAAAGCTTGTGCACTTCTGGTGCAGCTGTACATGGTAGCCAATCAGCTTCTAACGTCAGCTTGTTAAATCAAGCTTTGACAATAAAATCTGGAAGCCGATTGGTTTCTATGCAGAGCTGCACCAGATTTTGCACTCTCCAGTTTTAGTAAATAACCTCTATATGATGCTTTAGGCATCACAACAGATCGACTAACACTTGTGGACTTTTATGTTTATGGGTTTTTTTTAATTTTATGGTTTTATGTTGAATTTTTATAGTTGTACATTTTTTTATACGATTATTAAAGAACAAATTTTTGTGCTGGCAGCTTGGTTGTACGTTTTTTTTTTTTTTTTTTTAAGATGTAATATAAATGCTCTAAAACCCAACTCCAGGCAACTAAAAAATGATCCGTTGCAGTGGGCTGCAATATTAATATATAAAGGAACTGGCAATAAATGACTGTACACTGCACATGGGAGGGTTTAGTAAAATTTATTAGGCAGAATTCACATGGGCTCGGATACAAAAGTGCATCCAGCACCTGCGTAATTCTGGGCATCCTCCTTCTTGGCTTTGAGATGCTCTCCCATGGCTTGCAGCATCTGGCATGGTCCAGAGCATGGGACAGATGCTGTAGCACGTGTACTGAATGATTCCTTTAAAGCAGTACTCTGGGCAAACAGCTAAATGCACAGAAAAATGGCATATAAGTGTGCCATTTTACCCGCCAAAGGATATGTATTTCTGAATATTAATGTCTACAACTCTGACACATAGACCTGTCTGGCAGGGTGGGGGGCCCGGATTATTTGGGCTGCAGTTAAGTTATACCTACAGGTCTAGTCCCTTCCCCAGCCTGTGAGCATACAGCGAAAGGAAAAGCAGCACAAGTATAAGCTCATTTCTCCGCCACTAAGGTCTGTATTCATATTAGGATTTTCCTTGTTTGCACTTGAGCACTGCAACCCACCTGATTGGGTCCTTCTGCTGCTTCTCTCTCTCCCCATCTAAGCTCTGTTGTAGAGGCCCTGCAAGAGGCTATTACCATGTCAGACTCAGGCACTTAGAGCTCACTTACACTCAGGGCCAGTGCAAGGATCCATGTCCACACAGGCGAAGACACAAGCCCCATTGCCCCCCCCTCCCCACTGTCAGCCCCCCACAATGCAACCCCCCACCCCCACACAGCACACACTCCATGCACGTGGATAAGGACACAATGCTGCACCCAAAATCTTAATCAAACTGCTCCCGAACGGTGTGTGCATCCCCCCATCGTTTACAGCCGAGCCGGAACCCCCCACGCCACACCCATAATGCAATTGGGTGCAGCGCAAAGGATACCACGTAGTATCGAAAACCCAAGCTGCGCCACCAAATGGCAATGTGCAATGAAATGAAGGGACAGGGCCATGCACTCTCCACCTCCCCCCACCAGCCACGGGCAGCTGGCAGGCAAACCAAAACTTCCATGCTGCGCCTGGTAGAAGAGAGGGTGCACCGCCAGGGAATAGAAGACAGGTATTTTATTAATCAAAATCCCCAGCAAATGGCTGGGGAATCAGAATTTTCTGCCCCCCACACACACACATCCTGGTGCCCCAAGGCAGCTGCCTAAGCAGCCTTATGCTAGCACTGGCCCCGCTTTCACTTGTGGTAGCCCTCTGAAGAGAATCCTTCCTCAGGCTTTCCCATCCCACCGGATGTGTCGGCTGGTCAGACAGCAAAACAAAGCCGGGATTGGTATTCTGCTATAGAAACCCGGAAGAAATGAGCTTCCGGTTTACTCGGGTGTCAATGGTGCCATTTTTAAAAATATGTAAAGCATTCAAAACACAGATCTTGGCGTTTTAAATGCTTTTAAGGGCAGAGGAGGGATTTGGGGTCTTATAGAACCCGGTCTATCCATAAAGAGTACACTGTTTTTAGAGCAACAGTGTAAAAAAAAAAAAGTAAGTGCCCCCGTCCCCCCATGCTCACTCACCAGCCAGTCCTGCACGCGTGCAAACAGTGATCGTCCCACCCATGTGAGCTATCGCCGCAAACGTCAGATCATGGACAGTAATTCTAGCACAAAACCTACTCTGTAAATCGAAAGTGTCGCCTATTAATAGTAAAATTTACATTGTTTGTCGCTGTTGCACAGGCAGGCGCAATTTTAAAGTGTGACATGTTTGGTATCTATTTACTTGGCGTAACATCATCTTTTATATTTTACCAAAAAATTGAGTTATGTATTATGTATTAACCACTTGCCGACCAGCTGCCGCTGATATAAGGGGGTAGGTCAGCTCTATTGCGTGAATTGCCATACCAGTACAGCAGTTCGTTTAATAGATATAGCGGGTGCGCTCACAGTGCAGCGCCAGAGCCAATGCGCGTGGTCGGCGGGCCACCCGCGATTGCTCCTCCCTCTGTTCACTGTGGCAGCGTGGGCCTTGAAAACCTCTACCCTTTTCTTGTGTCTGCTCTCCCCTGGATACCGGGGGGTGCTCTATACATGGGTCTGCCACTGTTATCACCATTATTCTGCTCCTTTTGTAGTACCCCCTGAGGAAGACAATGAAAGTTGAAACGCATTGGGGTAGTTCTGGGGTACACCCCCTTATCCAACATTTTCTATGTGGTTCTGTCTGGGTATTTTGAAATCACACATGTGATTGAAATTGTACAGGGGACATATGTTTTTAAAGTTTGTACCTGTTTTTAAAGGGTAACTCCACTACCGTGGGGAAAAAAATAGCAAATAAAGAAAAAAATAATGTAGTATATACGAAACAGGTCATATTGTAATTGAATGTTATTAAAAACTACCTTTCCTTTCCTTTCCTTTTGGTACAATATTTAGCTATATAGCTATAATAATCCCGTGCAGGGAATATGAGCAGTGAGCATAACATAAGATATACATATAAAACTAGAATTTTAAGATGAACTATCGAACAGCAATAACCCTCTGGTCAAAGCCGGGGGTCAACACAAGGTGTCTGAGCTATATTGCTCAGGGATTGGGGTGTGGAGCAGTGCATAAAAATCAGGAGAAATAAATCTTAAACCAAATTCACACAAATAAATTTAAAAAAAAAGGGGGGGATCATATGGCGGAGGGGGATGCGGGAAGTGAGAGGAGATCACAGAATAGGAAGGGAGGAAAGAAGCGCAGAGTAGAAGAGGCGAGAGTTCTCCCAGGCCAGGGGGCAGATGAGATCATACTTTTCCTTTTCAATCTGCATGTAATTTTTTGAAAATGCAATGCAATATGGCTACCTTGAGGTGTTCTGTACACAGAATGTATACAGAACGCCCCCCAGAAACATTATATCCTGCTTGTGTGATTGGCTCACTGATCTTCCTAGAAGTCAGATTTTTGGCATCCCCTGGAACAAAAATTTCATTTTTGGTGAGATACCCCGAATAGGAACATGTCTAAAGGGTTGCAGGCCCTGCAGCTTTCCTCATTAGTGCTCTGCAGCTGCTGCAGCTGACTGATAATTATGAAACCACTCCCATTAGACTCACTTACCACATGGACACAGACAAACACACAGGGATTTCTTCAGAATAACAAAAGGTAGGAATCTGCAACAAAGTTTGTTAAAATCCCTGCAATGTACATAGATCACCCAGAGGGGAAGGTTTTTTCTCAACAAGATTGGAGTTACGCTTTAATTATGATGTACAATACATTTTTCATGTTTTAATGGCTGTAACATTTTTTGGTGACTGCAAAATCCCACCAATATACTTTCCATTTGCAAGGCTAAAAATAGACAACCAATAGAGGAGCAGCATTGTCACAATATGGAAGGACTACAGACCACACCTACTTATTTGCGCTAACCTGGGAGGGGGGGTTCTGTAGCCCGCAGAAGTGAACTAGGAACAATAACTGAAAACAGCCAGTAGAAACCAACAGCACAGGAAATGATCAGCTCACCTGATTTCTGGCAGGATCAATAGATCATTTACACGTATTGAACATACATAACAAAACCCTATGGAAAGAAAGAAAACGCAAACAAGGGAAGTATGTCGGGTTTACAGTAATGTTGCGTTTACAGTAACACAGTAATTTATTTCCTATGGACATGGTTATGTAGCGCCTGATACCTTAGTGAACAGGCTTGTCTCACATTTTTGCAGGCTTGGATTGGGACCACACAGAAAGTAGCATCCTGGCTGCCATAGGGATTTCTGTACAGGCCAGCCAGCTGTACAAGATGAATGCCAAGATGAAAATTAGAGCCTGCTGCAATTATTGTATGCCCTTTGAGTGACTGTAAATTCCCAGTTCTAATATGCCTTGAAGCAAACATGAATGGGGAAAAGTGCAAAGATGTGCTCAGCCTATGGCATTAGGGTGTGCACCCCAAAACTCAGATATACATTCTTGTATTTATATATACTTTTATATACTCCTATAAACAGGGCTTTTTTTCAGCGGGAACGCAGGGGAACGGCACCTCCAGCACTGGCTGTATGTGATGGCAAGGGGTGCTGGGGTGTGCTGCAGGGTCTATCGATGCTCACTGCTGGGGGATCTATTCTAGCTGGAGGGGATCTATTTTTGCAGGGGGGTCTATTGTTGCTAACGAGGTCTATTGTTGCTGGAGGTGGGTCTTATGTTGCTGGGGGGTCAGTTGTTGATCCTAACGTTGAGGGAGGGGGTCTATTGTTGCTGACTCTGGAGAGTCTATTGACGCTGGCTGTGGGGAGAACTGTTGTTGCTGAGGGGGGGGGGGGGATTTTGTTGCGGATGGTCCATTGTTGTTAGGGGGACCTATTGTTCCTGGCTGCAAGGGATCTATTTTACTGCTTTTCTTGTTACCATTATCAGATGGCGGTCGGCTTTCTGACGATACTAACTGATGCAGCTGAGCAGCCGCTTGGCCGTCATCATAAGGAGCGGGAGGGGACGCCTGGCGCCTTCCACCACTCTGCCCGGGTCTCCTGTCCCTCCGGGAGACCTAAGCGACCAGCCGGCATGTCCGAAATTGATTCCAATGTAGTAACCCAGAAGTGACGTCTAAACGTCACTTCTGGTTTACTTGGCTGCCGATGGTGCCAGTTTAAAAAAATCCACAGTATTTCAAAACGCAGATATTGCAGTTTTTAAGACTTTTAAGTGCAAAGGAGGGATTTGGGTTCTTTTAGACAACAGATCCCTCCATAAAGAGTACCTGTCACTGCCTATTACTGACACAAGGGATGTTTAAATTCCTTGTGACAGAAATAAAAGTGATAAGATATTTTTTTTTGTAAGCGACAGTGTAAAAAAATAAAAAAATAAATTAAATAAATAAGAAAAAAAGATTAAAAGCACCCCCGTCTCTGCGTGCTCGCGCACCAAAGAAAACGCATATGTAAGTTGTGCCCGCAAATGTAAACGGTGTTCAAATCACACATGTGAGGTATAGCCACGATCGTCAGAGCGAGAGCAATAATTCTAGCAAAAGACCTCCTCTAAAACTCTAAACTGGTAACCGTTAAAAAATTAAAGTACCGTAGTTTGTCGCCATTCCACCTGTGTGCGCAATTTTAAACCATAACATGTTAGGTATCTATTTACTCGACGTAATGTCGTCTTTCACAATATACAAAAAGAAATGGGCTAACTTTACTGTTTCATTTTTTTAAATTCAGTGAAGTGGATTTTGTCAAAAAAAAATGCGCTTGAAAGACCGCTGCGCAAATACTGTGTAACATAAAATATTGCAATGACCACCATTGTATTCTCCAGATTCTTTGCTAAAAAATATAATTATAATGTTTTGTGGCTCTAAGTAACTTTCTAGCAAAAAATACTGATTTTAACTTGTTAACAACAGGTGTCAAAAATAGGCTTGGTCCATAAGTGGTTAAAATATAGTAAAACCTTCCTAACGAGGCCAAGCCCAACCCGATCCTCCCTCACCTTTGTCTACACACACTTCATTCCATACTGGGGCCTTTAAAGGGTAATCACCAGCACATGGGACAAGATGACCATCCATTAGACATTGTCATTGGCCAATTATAAGAAATAGCAGAACTGGCCATCATGCAGCATTTCACATTCTCTTCACCTCGCATGCATAGCAAAGAATTTCTATAACCTCAATCTTTCTTTTCTCTGTACAGGATAAAGTATTCTTCGTCATGGAATACCTGAGTGGTGGACACCTGCTGGACTTCATAATGGAAAGGGCATCAACAGATACTGAGATGATAAGGTAAGGCAATGGAGTAGCATGATAATAGGGATGGAGGTAAAACATAATATTGTACGTAGATCACATCAAAGTGTAGATTTGTCATAGATATGGGATAGTTAAGACAATGGGGTACCACTATAATAGCGATGGGAGGTAGAACATAGTACTGTAGAAAGGTTTCTCCTAAATACAAGATTTTGGCGGGAAGGTCTGACTTTGAGTAGATCTGTCCTACAAAAGCTGTCCCTATACATGTACAATCGCGCACTAAGCAGACTTATCAGGCGCCGGACATATCTTGGGGAAATACCAAATTTCCAGTGAAATTGGTTTTGGACGATCTATTTTACCCTGGCGAGAATGATCTGTCAGGATGAGACTACAGATATTGCAGTGTGTCCATATACATACTGATAGATTCCAATCCACCATCCAATGGAAGTTTTCAGCCTTTCATCTGATTGGGCAGTCTCTAAACTAATCTCCTCTCACATTTACAAGCAACTATATCATATGGCGGCCTACAAAAAAATCAATTCAGTTATATCTGACTGGGCCTTGCACAACGTCATTTCTACTAAAGTTAGTGTTTGTAAATGAAAAATGTTTCTTTGTAGTTTTAGAAAGTGTTTTTATTGCCTTCTGTTTTGGCCTTACATACACTTTACTAGAGACTGTTCAATCACTTTTGGCCACCTTTACTATCACGAAAAACATTTAGTGAGAATTCCCAAAGCATATTCGCTACCAATTCATCAGCGACTTCAAATATCCATATAAAACACTTCTATGCATTTTGTTACATTTTTCCTTGATAATGTTTTCTTGATGATGATTTAGTTATAGCCAGCATACAGGACTATACCTTAATAATTGAAGTGTTGGGATCATTTTTTGGTTAATTTTTGGCTTAGATTACCATACAAAATGCTTCACATCAATGTTCTCTATCTCTCCACCAGATTCCTCACTGCGGAGACTCTTTGCAGCCTGCAGTCCTTTCATGACTGGGGTATTGTTCACTGGGATCTCCAACCAGACAACACTCTGTTGGATAGCATTGGACATGTGAGAATCTCCGACTTTGGCATCACAGCAATGGGTGTGGGCAAAGCCTTGACCCTGACTCACCTAATGGGCTCTCCAAATTTCTCGGCGCCAGAAGAAAGTATTGGATTATTTTTGTTTCCCTCTCTTCTTGTCATTAAAACAATCGGTAATAACCATTCTACTCTTTTTGACATTTCCACAGTTCTTTTTGCGTTAGCCTTATGGATTTGCCACTGATTATTTTTCCATGGGAATTATAATCTATATGATGGTGATCAGATATTATCCATTCATGTGCAAAGACAACAATAAAAGCACAGGCGATGAGGTGTATGCAGACTCAATCATCAACCATGATCCAGATTACCCTGAGGATTTCAGTGTGGATCTCAAGGACCTCATAGAAAGAATAAGTAAACACCCATTTATAGCCAGCAAAAACATGGCTATTCTGTTAACATTATAAAAGTAGACTTGTATAGGTATTGCCTTTGTATCATAGATAACCTACTTTTTGTATATTTTTACAGCTCCTATGCAAATAGAAAGGCCCTCATTATACATATTCTTCAGTAATAATGTTTCTTCTCTTCACAGTGCCCACCGATAAACCTGAGAAAAGAGATGGAAATGGAGAAAATCATACCATCTCCCAAAGAAGAACAGAAGCCTGAATTTACAGAAGAAGAACAGGAGCTTGACTGTGGGTTCTCTTTCATGAGCAGCAGATGGGGAGAAATTCAAAGACGACAGGTGCCATCGCCTCCCCCTTCAAAAGAACCCTTGATCATCCAAGGCACAGGAAAAAGAAACAGAAACAGAAACAAACCACAACCAGGCAAAACACAGCTTGAGACTCTCCCAAAATATGATGTTCAAGTTGAGACTTCACCAAGATATGAAGTCCACATTGAGAGTCCACCAAAATGTGATGTTCACATTGAGACTCCTCCCACTGAGGTGCCATCAGTTCCCTCTGCAGAAAACCACCCAGTCATCCCAGGCAAAAGAAAAAGAAACAGAAACAAAAACAAAAAATAGACAGTTAAGGTAGGTGTTTTCTTAACTCAAAAAAATTCCTTCTATTGCTCTCAACTTCCTTCAAATCTCCAAATTCCTTTTTTGCTGTTGTGACCTGACTTCCTGTTAGAGGGTGGCTACGTTCATTCTCCATGGTCCCACCGTAAGTAGCCACGGGAGCTCAGGAATGATGTTATAAGAAGGCCAAAAAATGCAATAAGAAACAATCCATGAAAAATAAATTACAGCCCCTTTAAGTAGTGGATGTCTATAGATTATTTTTGGAGAATAGGGATATAGTTTAGTGTCATTTTAATTACTAATTCTCTGGCTGCCATGCAGATCCAATGATTCCAAATTAGGTGTTCTAACCTCACCATTCACAAAGCCATATATTACCGCACAGCGTTTTTCAAAAAGTTTTTTTGAATTCACTAAAAAATGCTACTAAAATATCGTAGTGAAAACATGCGGTACTTTAACGCCTGGCCGTAGTATTTATTAAAATTAATAAAAAGGCGTTGTTAAGAATCAGGCGGCCGCCCGCATCCTTAACAACTAAACAACAAGGTTGTTAAGGAGTGGGCAGCCACCACGTCCTTAACAACCAAAGAGTCATCAGTTGTCAGCGGAGTTCTCAACTGACAGCTGAAAGTAAAAAAAAAACAATTGCCGGCAATTAAAAAAATGTGAAAAAATGGCGTCCCCCCCTCCCAATCCATACCAGGCTCTTTGGGTCTGGTATAGATTTTGAACTGGACTCCCACTGCAACATTTTTTTAAAAATGGTGTAGGGTCCCCCCCCCAAAATACAAACCAGACCCTTATCTAGCCCAGCATGTCAGGAAAGGGAGGGGACGGGCAAGTGCCTTTCTCAACCATACCAGGCTACATGCCCTCAACATGGGGGGGTACTTTGTGGCGGGGGTGCTCTTCCCCCTCCCCCAAAGAACCTTTTCCCCATGTAGATACATACAAGGTGCTCTTCCACATGACCCTGACCAGTGGTTATGGGGGTCTTGGGGGGGGGCTTATGAGAATCTGGATCCCTCCCATGTGAATGAGTATGGTGTACATAGTATCCCTACTCATTCACCCCCAAAAATGTGTAGTGTAAAAAAAAGGCATTAAACAGTTTTTAACAAGGTTCAACCCCCATGACATGTTGCCTGGTATGGATTGGGGGTGGTGCTCGTTCATACCCTCCTTTTCCTGACCTGCCAGGCTACATGCTTGGATAAGGTTCTAAGGGTCTTTCAGCTGTCAGTGGGGAATCCTGCTGACAGCTAATGACTGATCAGTTGTAAAGGCCGCCTGCTCCTTAACAACCAGGTTGTTTACTGATTGTTAAGGATGCCGGCGGCTGCTGGTACCTAAATATCGTATGCCGGGATCACTACTTTACTACCACTACATTAACCACATGCAATTTTTTTTTTTATGTTGAATTGAGTTCACTCCTGTTTTATGCAGTATTTACTGAGTATTTTTGCTTTATGTAGTACATACCGCATAAAGCAGTAGTGAATTGGCATTTTCAAGATCGCATGTGGCATTTGGGAATGTCGCGTGAAATCTGGTTCTGTGAATGGATCCCAGACTTTCCTCGTCTGCATGTTTGTTTTAGGTCAATGCCTTAAATATAGAAGCCAGAGAGTGGCAGAAACTTAGTATTTGCAACAAAACAGTCAGTGGCAGCCGCTCCATTAGGGGGGCAGGGGTGCCACCCCCCGTAATCTATGCGCCCGGCCCCTAATCTACATGCAGGGCGCTGGATGCATGGATTTCAATGGGGTTTTTTCTTTTTTGAAGCACGTGATTAGAGCCTGAGGCCTGAGGCTCTGGGGCTCTAATTGGCTTCAAAAAAAGGGTGGGCTCAGGGCGCAGAGCACTGTGCCCTGAGCCCACCCAGTTGTGTGAAATTAGCATTAGCAAATTAATATTCACTAATGTCTTCCTGTTTCTCCTCCCGACCAATCAGGAAGCGGGTCTTAGGACTCTCGGCCAAATCTCAGGACCCACTTCCTGTTTGGCTAGGAGGAGAAACAACAGCCTGGCTTTTCCCTCTGCAAACTGCAGCAGGTGGAGTGGCAGCTTCCAGGAGCCCTACCCCGGATCCAGCACCACCTCTTACGGTAAGGACATGGATGACCGCCTTCCTGTCTGACCCATCTGGGTGGGGGGGGATGCTAGTGCGAGTGAGGGGGCCAGGGGCAGTTTCCAGGAGTCCACGCGAGTGAGGGGGCAGGTTTGTTTGCCGCTCCCTCACTCGCGTGGACTCCTGGAAAATTTTGAGCACCAGCCGCCACTGATATCAGTGATGGCAATCTCTGTATTTCTCTTGGTACAGGTTATTTAGGCATTCTAGTTTGCAACACTTCAATCCAGAAGATCATTGTGTTATTTGCAAACCGACAAGGTCATGCAATCTCCACTGCTGCGCTCACAGATATAACTCACCAAAGATGCTACCTCTGTAAAATAAATTAGGTCAGTATGTGCTTAGGTTATATAGCTCAATCAGCTAAAGAGCACCCAAGAATATCTGTACCCCTGACTTGTTGAAATCACTGGGGGTTTGGACATTCCTGGGCCATCCAAATCTGAGGGCAGGGCCAGGACAAGGGGGGGTAGGAGGGGCAGCTGCCCTGGGTGAAGCACTGTCATTCAGGAAGGAGGTGCTATGTGAAGAGCATCACTATCCTTACCGCATGCATGCTACAGATCACTGGCTGACAAACAGGTCACAGCTTCATGTCTGCTCTGACGGCTATTGCTGTCACGCCCACAACATGAAAGTGCACTGCGCCTGCGCAACCACCTCGCAGCTGGTAGAAAGCAAAAGATTGTCCACTAATGCACAGTGCATACTTCATGCAAAGCCCGGCAGCCAGATCAAGGGGTGGAGAACAATCTTCTCACTCTACATGTAGCAGCCAGGGGTTGGGGTGCAGTTCTGCATCCTTGCCCTGGGCGCTGGACAAACCCGTCCTGGTACTGCTTACTGGAGATATTTTATATAACATAACCGCATACTGACCTCATACCTCATTGTGAGTTATATCTGTGGGCACAACGGTTGAGCTTTCATTGCCTTGTCGGTTTGCCAATAACATGGCGATTTTCTGGATTCAAGCAATGTATACTAGAAAATATATACAGTATGTTTTATGGACTAGACCACAGGTGTCAAACTGGCGGCTCTCCAGCTGTTGCAAAGCTACAAGTCCCATGAGGCATTGCAAGGTTGACAGTTACAAGCATGACTTTCTCAGGCAGAGGCATAATGGGATTTGTAGTTCCACAACAGCTGGAGGGCCGCCAATTTGACACCCCTGATATGGTCCTTATACTAGTGGCTTTCATTAGTGGACAATTGAGCATTAGTAAGACAATCACTTCTAGTGGAATACCATTTATTATGTCATGCCTGGGCCCCAAGGTTGTCATACCAGTGGGAGGATGAATTATCTTTTACAATCACTGTAAACCCACTCCAATATCCAGATCAATTACAGAACCAAACAAAGCTTTGTGGAGATTTGAACCCTTCAATCCATCATAAATGTGGCTTTAAAATATAATATGATCCACTTTGTGGGCTACCTGATCGTTCCCTGGCTCCCTCCCTCCCGGTTCACAGGCTGGCTGCACTCTTTATGATGCGAGGGAGGACAGCTGCAATACGCAAGTCTTGGGGAGGGCAAAGAACCTAAATAAATATATTTTATGGAACGTCACCATTTTATTCGCCCAGATGTTTCCTCCATAGAAAAGACACCGCGGCGGAGATGACAACACAGGTGTTTATGACTGGAGCATCATTGCGTTGCACTCTTCACCCTTCACTGGCCAAAAAAAGTGTTCGGCTAATTAATACATGGAGTGTGCCGTTATTAAGGCAAAGCGTAATGTTTTGCAGGTGTTAATGTTTTCACCGGGCACAATTAGAAAGGACCAGATGGCATTGACAATTTTTTTTTATTATTCTATTAGGTATAATAGCTTTAAAGCAGTGTGTATAATACATAATGGACAGAAAAAAAAATAATAGACCTACATTTAAAGTTAGACTTGAGGCAAACAACTAAATGCACATAAAATAAATATATCTTAAAATGTACAGTATATGGGAGCTTTTTTCCACCAAAGGATTTGTGTTTCTGTCCAGCTAGTCTTGGGATTTACACAGCTCTGTCAGACAGCCATAGGAGTGTGCAGCCTATTGGATTAGGGTGTGCACCCCAAAGCTCAAACACACATGCATCTGTGTATGTGTACTGTATATACAGTACACTATATTGTCAAAATATTGGGATGTCTGCCTTTACACGCTCATGAACTTTAATGGCATCCCAGTCTTAGTCCGCAGGGTTCACTATTATATATTATTATATATATAGCTATAACAGCTTCAACTTTTCTCATGTTTGACTTATGTTGTATGAGAAATCCTGGTTCCCAGTCTCCGCTCTAATTCCTCCCAAAGGTGTTCTATCGGGTTGAGGTCAGGACTCTGTGCAGGACAGCCAAGTTTCTGCACCCCAAACTCGCTCATCCTTGTCTTTATGGACCTCGCTTTGTGCACTGGTGTGCAGTCATGTTGGAACAGGAAGGGGCCATCCCCAAACTGTTCCCTCAAAGTTGGGAGCATGAAACTGTCCAAAATGTCTTGTTATGCTGATGCCTTAAGAGTTCCCTTCACTGGAACTAAGGGGCCAAGCCCAACCCCTGAAAAACAACCCCACACCATAATCCCCCCTCCACCAAATTATTTAGACCAGTGCACAAAGCAAGGTCCATAAAGACAAGGATGAGCGAGTTTGGGGTTGAGGAACTTGACTGACCTGCACATAGTCCTGACCTCAACCCAATAGAATACCTTTGGGATGAATTAGAGCAGAGACTGTGAGCCAGGCCTTCTAGTCCAACATCAGTGCCTGACCTCACAAATGCACTTCTGGAAGAATGGTCAAACATTCCCATAGACACACTACCAAACCTTGTGGACAGCCTTCCCAGAAGAGGTGAAGCTGTTATAGCTGCTAAGACTGCGATGCCATTAAAGTTCATGTGGGTGTCCGAAAACTTTTGACAATATTGTGTACAGTACATACACACAGATACACTCTTATAATAATGATTGCTGATTTTTTTTTTTTTTTTTTTTGTGCAACCCAATTTGCAGATTATGATTATAGTGTGAATTTATTCACTAAATGGGGAATTATGAACACAAATCAGGGATTTGATTTAGGCCCAAACAGCCCAGCAGGAAAAAGAAATGAACTAGAGCATTTTTTTTTTCCACACTTCATCTATATTTTGCAAATACCTTTACAATTGTTCATAATCACTTGTTTGATGAATAAACCCCATTTGTGACCATTTAAAAGCTAAGCAGGTAAAAAAAAAAAAAAGTCAGATGTTGTAGCGATTATACCAGCACACAGAGTGATAATGCTAATGTGCATGGGGTGATAAGGGTGTGCCCATGCACACCCAGCACACTCCATGCACACGCCTTTGCATATAGCACAGTCCTGTCCAACAGGGAAGGAGACCTGATTTTTCTCTGCTGAAGTTAATTTACATTTACAAGTCTTGTCCCACCCTCAGTCTGCGAATGGATAATGATGGAGAAGCAGGACACTGATGAGCTCATGCCTCTGTTATGCCCCGTACACACGGTCGGACTTTGTTGGGACATTTCCGACAACAAATTCCTAGGATTTTTTCCGACGGATGTTGGCTCAAACTTGTCTTGCACACGTGCATACACACGGTCACACAAAGTTGTCAGAAAATCCGATCGTTCTAAACGTGATGACGTAAAACACGTACGTCAGGACTATAAAAGGGGCAGTGGCCAATAGCTCTCATCTCTTTATTTATTCTGAGCATGCGTGGCACTTTGTCCGTCGGATTTGTGTACACACGATCGGAATTTCCGACAACGGATTTTGTTGTCGGAAAATTTTATATCCTGCTCTCAAACTTTGTGTGTCGGAAAATCCGATGGAAAATGTGTGATGGAGCCTACACACGGTCGGAATTTCCGACAACAAGGTCCTATCACACATTTTCCTTTGGAAAATCCGACCGTGTGTACGGGGCATTACTCTGCTTACTTCTCACTCTCTCAGACTAAGCTCTGCTTTACAGTGGACTGCAAGAAGCCCAACCCAAGTCAAATTATGTTATACACTAACTGCAATAAAAAAACACCATTTTAAAGCTGTAGTAATAAAACAATACAGATATACATAAATTGTCTTCTGTACATGCCTTTTTTTGCTGAAACATGTTGGTATTGTGTACCATTGCCTCCTGGCATTTTCCCTGCACTGCATGCTTTCCACTGGCATGTTGTTAAAGTGTGCTGCGCATCCCCAGGCTGCGATTGCATGTAATTTTTTTTATCTTAATGTTTCTGCGCTGCAGTGACATTAGAACCCGCACTGCAGCTCTTGCTTTTTCTTCTGTCAGACTTCAGATAAAGCAGCACTTCAGAGCAAAGGGAGGGCTTCCCTTGGCTTTACGTTTGTACACTGGCCTGTGTGTTACAGTACCTACTTCTGAGCCCTGTGCCATGCGCATTCCTAATCCCTGCATCCTGTGCCATATGCATTCCTGAGCCCATTCCTTAGTGTAATACCCACCCTGTGCCCTGTACATTATGCACTTCTTAGCCCTGCACTCTGCTATGCACTCCTGAGCCCTACACCCTGTGTGCTATGCACTCCTGAGCCCTACACCCTGTGTGATATGCACTCCTGAGCCCTGCGTTCTGTGGGCTATGCACTCCTGAGCCCTTCCCTTAGTGTAATACCCACTCCTGTGTCCTGTGTGTTTTGCACTCCTGAGCCCTGTACCCTGTGTGATATGTACTCCTGAGCCCTGTACCATGTGTGATATGTACTCCTGAGCCCTGTACCATGTGTGATATGCACTCCTGAGCCCTGTGCAATACACATTCCTGAGCCCTGCCCTTAGTGCAATACCCACGCTAGTGCCCTGTGCTTTATGCACTTCTGAGTCCTGCACTCTGTGTAATATGCAGATAGGAAAACCTAAAGATTTTATGAGGGGGGGGGTCTCCCCTACAAATTAATGAAAAAAAAAACCTTACAAATAGACATGCAGCTTGGCTGCCCAGAGGAGTATGTGTGGGCAGCAAGTATGCACCCCCTATCCTCTTGAACCATACCAGACCACATGCCCTCAATATTAGGAGGGTACCTTGCAACATGACTACAAAAAGGAAAGGTTTTGCCTGGATCAACCACCAGTAAATAATACTTAAATTATAAATAGAATCAGATATTCATCCACATCAGGTTATTGGATGCAGTTTGGGTTGCCTTATAGAGCATACAAAACAACTAGGAGAAGGAGATTCCCCCAAAGAAGGCAAACCACCCAAACACAATCTGCAAAATTAGTAAATTTATTGAACTACAAAACACCACACAAAAAATACAAATATTTGGGCAAAAATAGGGAATATATCATAGACCAAGTTAAAATAGATAACGTCATCATTAAAAACAACGGAGCCGCGGCCAAACATACCCCATACACACACCAATCACCACAGCAGATTCCTACAATATTGGGCAATATCGTGTGGAATAAGTCCTTAACCAATCCAGATACTGGTAGTATGGCGGTATGAGGGTAGGGGTGGATGATTGAATGGTTATAACTTAGGAGCTGATTGAACACATCATGAAATTTATGGCAGTCCAGGAACTAGACCTATGTCACAGGTGTAGCAGCAACAGTGACCGGCAATAATTGCTGAAGGTTGTTATGGACACAGGACATACAAGTAAAGCAGCTATATTGGAGAAAGCAGCAGGGGGAGCAATAGCAGCACAAGCTATACTATAGGTGTAAACTGGAGTAATACTTCTCTCACCAAGTAGATGGCTCAGCAGCTCCTGAGATCGTAGGCTCTACCCTGGGGGTAGAGCCTACATCTGGGGGTAGAGCCTACGATATAGTAGGAATCTGCTGTGGTGATTGGTGTGTGTATGGGGTATGTTTGGCCACGGCTCCGTTGTTTTTAATGATAACGTTATCTATTTTAACTTGGTCTATGATATATTCCCTATTTTTGCCCAAATATTTGTATTTTTTGTGTGGTGTTTTGTAGTTCAATAAATTTACTAATTTTGCAGATTGTGTTTGGGTGGTTTGCCTTCTTTGGGGGAATCTCCTTCTCCTAGTTGTTTTTTTACCTTGCAACATGAGTTTGAGGGGGCACGGGGCACCTTACTTTACTACTCCACTCCAGGGCCAGAGGGAGGGGGGTGTGAGCATTATCTATTCTGGCAAAAAACAAACTGCTTTTTATATGCCCAGAGTTTAGCTTCAACTAAGTCATCCATCTTAGCAAATTGCCCTGTTACATTTTTTTTACATATCATATGTCATTTGATGGGAACCTGTCAGGACAGAAATATGACCTTTTTTGACTTGGTCTCACCTCCTGAGATGGTGTCCTCATGCTTCTCCCACTACTTAGTGAGTCACTGACCTGAATCAGGCATGAAGGTCCCAACTGCACTGACTGCATCAGTGTTCTGGGTCAATGACTCACTCTAGTAGTCAGGCCAGAATAAAAGAGACATCCACAGTTTGTATTTATATGGTGCCAATATATGCACAGATATAAATGTCTGATAAATTACTTATCGTAACAGCTTCATTGAATTGGTTGAAATCTATTATGATAAATGCAGAAACCAACTGTGTCCATTCTGCAATTTTATCCACATCTGGATGATCAGGAGTGGCAGTAAATTGTATTAATCATTATTTAACTTGAAAGGCTTGTTTTAATCAATGCTCATTGCTATGATCAGGCCAGTGACCTTTTTTGATCGCACAAGAGATTATTCAGCCATATTTGAGCCTATTTTTCACAAAGTCATTTGGTATCATGTATCATCAATGAGAGTCTGATGGAAACCAATTGGAAATTGATGACTTGTGCATTTCGACTAACAAACTTTGAACAATTGATCTGAATGTACCTAAACTGATTGGCATTCCAATCCGAGATCAAAAGTGTGTTTAGCCTGTATAAAAGTGAATCTATCAATTTGACCATTCAGGGCTAGGTGACAACTTCACTTGAAAAAAACAACCTCCACCAGCTGATACCATTGCCAAGCATTGTAGGAGCCCTCAGTAACTACCCTGTTTCACCGAAAATAAGACCTAGCGTGATTGTCGGTGATGGCTGCAATATAAGCCCTACCCCAGCAAATAAGCCCTAGTTAAAGTCCTTGTAGGTCTTATTTTCAGGTTAGGGCTTATTTTCAGGGAAACCGGGTAGGGCTTTTTTGGGGGGTAGGGTTTATATTGCAGCCATCACTGACAATCACGCTAGGTCTTATTTTGGGGGAAACAGGGTACTAGGATCTTCCAGGTAAAGGAGGGCATGTGACCTCCTCCCAGGATGCAGTGCCCGGGCCTAGGCAGTCAATCGCCAGGCTTCAATACTGTCAGGTGAAGAGGGAAGCTCTAAAACAGGGGTCTTCAAACTATGGCCCTCCAGTTGTTCAAGAACTACCATTCCCATCATGCCTAGTCATGCCTGTGAATGTCAGAGTTTTACAATGCCTCATGGGATGTGTAGTCCAGCAACAGCTGGAGGGCCGTAGTTTGAAGATCCCTGCTCTAAAACTTACCATACATGCAACAACTATTTGGCATCTTTAACCACTTTTGATCAATCTGGAAGCGAAATTCCAAGCGATCAAATGCAAGTGGTTTCGACTGACAGCAAGGATATAGGATTGTAATCCCCTCAATTAAACTCAATGGCAAAATCCAATCATTTTTGATGAAATCAGTGACGTTTCTTTTTTGGTTTTCAACGATTTTTCAATAACATCAGTTTACAGCCCAGGATGATTGAATTTAGGTGGTTGATCAAACTCTTGGGTTGCAGCTTGTTTGTCTTAGGCCAGTGGTCTTCAAACTGTAGCCCATGGGCCAGATGCAGCCCTTTGCTTGCCTTTATCCAGCCCTTGGGGCACTATTCATCACACTGACAATACAGTGGGGCATAAATCCTACCACTGATGGGACTCTATTCCTCCCACTAATACCAATAATGAGGCACTATTTCTCCAACTTATACCAATGATGGGCCACTATTCCCTCCACTGACACCAATGAGGGGGCACTATTTCTTCCACTGATACCAATGATGGAGCACTGTTCCGCTCACTGACACCAATGATGGGGCACCTATACATCTAATGCTTTATATCATAATCAATCATTTCAGCATTACCAGCCCTCCTCCAGTGAAATGCACACTACGTGCTTTCAGACAGTTCAAGATATATTCCACCGTTGTGAGTGAGAAAGCAATTAGAATGGTTCACACCACTACTGTCTCCAAGAAGACGTTATGAGTGATTGAATCCATAAATACCATCACCACACCTTGTGAGATCCACTTCCCATAGGTATTCAACTCACCAGATCTCACAAAGCAATGCGCCTTATATCATTGGACTCTTTATCCACGAGAAGCCACACTTTGTACAAGATCCTTCTCCAGTCGCTGTCTTTTCTGGCTTGAAGAGGCAGCTGCTTGTTTCACCATCTCCAAACTGATTCCCAATGGGAGGACCAGCTGATCAAGCAGCTCACCCTTGTTTTGGGAGATCTGATGAGTTGAATACCTATGGGGAGTGGATCTCACAAGGTGTGGTGATGGTATTTATGGATTCAATCACTCATAACATCTTCTTGGTGACCGGAGTGGTATAAACCACTTTAATTGCTTTCTCACTCACAACGGTGGAATACATCTTGAACTGTCTGAAAGCACGTAGTGTGCATTACACTGGAGGAGCGCTGGTAATGCTGCAATGATTGACTATGATTTAAAGCATTAGATGTATAAGGATGGATTGATTTTATAGCAGCAGCTAATGGTTCAATTAAGTTTTTCATTTTGTTAATTGTTTGAATTTTGTGCATGAGCACTGGGATTAGTGATTTATTCACTTTTATTGTGTTGAAAATGATGGGGCACTATTCCTCCCACTGATACCAAGGATGGGGCACTATTCCTCCCAAAAATATCAATGATGGGATACTATTCAGCACAATGATATCAATGATGAGGCACTATTCCTCCAAATAATATCAATGATGGGGTACTATTCCTTCTGATATTGACCACAGGTGCTATATAAAAATAGATTTTAGAGATTCATTGGGTATGGGGCATTATTTTTTTCAAAAGAACCTGTCACTTTACCCTGAATGGTTTCTTAAAAATCCAAGTCAACAATAACAGTTTCCATGTTTCTATTGTCACAGACTCCCTTTATAGAAGACATCTTGTTAAAGTAGCCCTAAAGAATACTTTGTATATAGTATAAATAATGCCACAAATGAAAATTCTCTCAGCTGACAAAATGCTGTGCTGTCATTGCACTCTTCAACACTGAAGCTGAGATGGAAATGATATCCTGTAAGTGACAGCGGGCTTCTGCAGGTCAATGAACACGGCAGGACTTCAGCGAAAAGCTGAAAACAGGATTGATCTGACTGAGACCTATTAGCAATGCAGACGGCTATTGATTTCTAACAGATATATTTATTATGAATGCATGAACCTGATAACTTTACATAGTCCGTGAAATTATGCTTGTGTCAGTGGATAATGGGTGTAATGATGGGTAACAATATGCAATATGGCCATCATTGACAAGCTTGTGAGGTAAAAATGAAGAGCAGCATAGTATATACATATATATATATATATATATATATATATATATATATATATATATATATATATATATATATATATATACACAGTATATGTATATACTGTTCAGCCACAACTTTATGACTACCCACCTAACATTAAGTAGGCCCCATTTTACTGGCCTACTTCTAGGCATGAACACCACCAGACCTCTGAAGGTATGCTGTGGTATGGGGCACCAAGCCATCAGTAGCAGATCTTTTAAGTCCTGTAAGTTGTGATGTGGGGCCTCCATGGATCAGACTTGTTTTTCTGGCACATCCCACAAATACTTGATTGTATTGAGATTTGGAGGATTCGGAGGCCAAGTCTACACCTTAAATTCGTTATTGTGTTCCTCAAACTATTGCTGCAGTAAGGCAGAGTGCAATATCCTTCTGAAAGAGGCCTCTGCCATCAGGGAATACCATAAAGGGGTTATCAGCAATGTTTAACCCATTAGTGACTGAGGGTAAAACAAATATTATTGCCTGAACACAACTTTGCAACTGTGACATGTGTTAGTAAAACCATATATATCACCACAATTACTTTGTGTATCCTGGTGGATTACACCGCTGGTTTTTTTCAGGAAAAATGGAGCTTTCATTTTTTTATTATCAAAGGAAAACTGGCCCAAAATTGTAAAAATAAACAATATTTTTTTTAAATTTAGCTGTATGTTTTTTGCTATTATCATAGCTCACCTGAAAACAACCCAAAATAAATTCTCCTGCTCCTGACAATCACAGTGATACCACATATGTGTATGTTAGTTGTTGTTTGTACCTGTAGTGAGTCCTCTGCAGTCTTATGCCGCGTACACGCGACCGGACTTTACGGCATACTTGGTCCGGCGAACCTGAGTCCGTCGGACAATTCGATCGTGTGTGGGCTCCAGCGGACTTTTTTTTCTCAAAAGTTTGACGGACCTAGAAATGAAACATGTTTCAAATCTGTCCGACAGGCTCAAGTCCGGTCGAAAAGTACGCTCGTCTGTATGCTAGTCCGACGGACAAAAACCAACGCTAGGGCAGCTATTGGCTACTGGCTATGAACTTCCTTGTTTTAGTCCAGTCGTACGTCATCACGTACGAATCCATCGGACTTCGGTTGATTGTGTGTAGGCAAGTCTATTCATTCGGAAAGTCCGTCAAAAAGTCCACTGGACAAAGTCTGCCGTAAAGTCCGCTCGTGTGTACGCGGCATTAGTGCTCCAACAACCACTGCCATTTGTCTTCCAGATTGAATGATGGTCAGCGTCACTTAGCTGGATTGCTGTGACTATAAGGTGCCCTGTACCTGTCTCAGCAGAGCTCACAAGTCATTACATTAACATTGTTGATTCAAGGAGGAAGGGCCATACAGCGCTGCCACTGAGAAAGAAACTGTGACATCACTGACCCAACATGTCCCATGGTGGTGTGTCAATCCATAGTCTGGGCCCACAATACTCTTGGACTGAGCAGAGCTCACAAGTCATTGCATGAGCACTGCTGATTCAAGGAGGAACGACCATCCATTGCAGCCACTGAGGAAGAACCTGTGACATCACTGTCTCACCCAACCTGTCCTGTGTAGGTGTGTCAATCCTTAGCTGGGACCCACAGTACTCTTGGACTAAGCAGAGCTCAGAAGTGATTACATGAGCTGTGTTGAGTCAAAGAGGAAGGACCATCCAGTGCCAGCCCCAAGGAAGAACCCGTGACATCACTGACCCAACCTGTCCCATGGGGACACGTCAACCTGTAGGCAGAACCCACAGTATTCCTGGACTGAGCAGAGCTCACAAGTCATTGCATTAGCATTGTTGAGTCAAGGAGGAATGACCATCCAGTGCCACACCCAAGAAACTGTGACAACGCTGATCCAACTTGTCCCATTGGAGTGTGGCATCCTGTACCCTGGGACAGCGGTACTTTTTGGCTTAGCAGAGCTCACAAGTCATTGCACAAGCACCACTGTGTAAAGGAGGAAGCACCATCTAGCATCATCACCAAGAAATAACCTGTGACCTTACTGACACAACCTGAAGACCACAGGATGAAGACAACAGGAAAAAAAGGGTATATATTTATATATATAATGTAAAAAAAAAAAAGTAATCGGGGAAGGTAAAGCTTAAGGGAGGAAAAGCAGGCTGAGGAGGTGGGGGAGGAGATAAAAGTCTAAAGTTCAGGTTTTATATAAAGACTTTTGCTCCTCGGTAGTCTGATCCTCCCTGGGTCTCTACTGGTGGGTGGCTAACAGAGATAACTTCAAACCATTAGGCATTCACTAATCTGCATCAAGCAGATAGCTGCAAGATCCTTCTGACAAGATACATCAATTTGCCTATGAACAAGAGTCCTTAGTGCCCAAATCAGCCGCTGTTCTTTTATGCGGCCAGTGTTAATGCAGTTATAATTACTCTTGCAAAATATTAACATTTTTAAAAAAAATATGGTTACTGAAGCAATGTTGTAATTTGTATCAGTTTAATTTTTCAGGGGTATATAGAAAAAAATTATCTCATTAAAATTTAACAGCAACTGCAAAATTACTTAAGCTGTGGAAGGTTTAAGGTGCCAGGAAAGGAAACTTTCGCTGAATCCCACAGGAAAAGGAGTATAACAAAAAGCACTCCAGAAGGAAAGTAGGCTTAACCACGTTAATTAAACCTCCTCGTTATGATGTGGATCGCTCGTGCAGAAGGAGATTAGGAGAGGAGAAATAAAAAGGAGGAGGGAGCCGAGATTTATTCTGAGGGATCTGTGACATTTCCGCTAATGAAGGAGCCTTTCCGGTTGCTCCCCGTGCGGAATGATTTGAGTGGATTGAAATTGACGGGTGCAGTTCTGCTACATGTGTCGGGTAATTAACCCTCAGGTTGGAGAAAAGGGTGGGATGTTTGTTAATGGAGCTGTCTTTATGACGTGCCATGGCACTTTGGTAATATATAGGAAAAAAGGAGAAAGCCATGAAGCATAATGTGTGCAATCTGCTTTCAAAGGATCAGAGAGATCACTGCAGAGAGTAGACTGTGAGGCTTATTCTGTAAGGCAGGGCTGAGGGCAATTAGAAGGGCAGCTAAACGCTAAGTTACTTTACATGTACAGTATATAATAGTTTACTTACACAAATATTTGGAATTCTGTTTAGTCAATTTTGTGTTCACTACCCCTTGCTAAACTGCACAGCCAAGAAAGGATACTTAGAAATAAGCAAGTGACCCCCATGTCCTCAGCCTGCTAATTGGACAACAATGGCAAGGTCACTCCTCCTGTAAGTCATTTCCTAGTACCTTTTGAGTGTATTTTCACTTTCACACAGGTTGAACTGGATGGATTATTGTCTGTATTTAACTTTACCTTCTATGTAACTTTTGCAGTCAGATTTGAGAACCCCATTTGTAAGCAGGTGCAGTGTGTATTCTGCACTTTAGGTGGCGCTCGACCACAGCAGCAATGCAATTGGGGGGAGGAAGTTGAAGGGAACTTGGTTGCTCTATGATCTCCTCAGCCACAGGGAAACTGCTATCTGATTGCATGTTGGTGCCACATGTGACTTTGGTGGCCATTGTGGGTCAGGCAGAGTCTATGTTAGACTCCAGCTTCTGGGTTTGGTGCTTGTGGCGAGTGGCTAGTGTAGGGATAGGATCCCTGTCTGTCAGGGACAGTGCTTAGAGACAGTGAGAAGGGAAAGTGCAGAGACTGCATCTACTACTCCAGGAAGCCTACCCTTTTTGGTGTGAACTGGCCAGGATGCATTCCATTCCTTGTGGTAGATGTATTATGTCAGGAGTTACTAGGTAATACATAGAAAATAATTTTCATTGTGTAGCGGTCTCTCCGACTTCCAAGGGTCTGATGGTGACCCCTAGAGCCAGTGAGAACTGACATTCCTCCTCAGGGTGCAGGTTGCTAGACATAGTGGGTGTGGTGCAAGGTGAAAAGATTGGGCGCCAGTCACTTTTTGTAAAAATGAACAAAGAGTTTTATTTCTCTTAACAGGAACGTTGGGGAGAGAGGGTTTAGGGCACAGGACACCCTTAGGCAAATGCAATAGCAATTAAGGCAAACTCTACAGACAAAAATAGAACTAGGCAGACAGCAATACAGAATGAGGGCCTTTAAGCTGAATGCAGCAATCTGTATCTTGTAGCAACCGCTGTCTCCTATGGCAAAAAATTCTCTCACAGTATCTTACTGTAGATCTTCCAGTTTAACTCAAAGTAACCCACTGTATATCTTCCAGCTCAACTCACAGTATCCCACTGTAGATCCTTAAGCACAGCTCGCCGTCTTTTACAAGACTTCTTTGACTCTCAGCCACCCGCTGGATTCCCGAGCTTCACCCAAAGCTAACCACTGTACTTTATTTTCAAGCTTTACTCACAGCTACCCGCTGCCTTCCTGGATGAGTCTCCACTGAAGCTTTCTCACTACTGCACTGTCCCTGGCTAGTGAAGCGTCTGCTCTGGTACTCCTTCAGAACTTCATCCCTTCCAAACTTGCCTCTGGTAACAGGAATGGTCGTCTCTTTGTGGGAACTGCTTCTCCTTTACCTCCGACAATGATCAGGCTCCTTGGCTGTTCCTCCTTTGCAGGATACCGAACTGCTGGATAAACCTTAAGTGGACCTAGCAGCAAGCATGTCTCCTGAATAGGCCTTCAGGCTTCAGGTCTAGCAACCAGGAGATTCTCAACAAACACCCACCCAGGCCGCAGCCTCTGGCGGGAAGAACCTGACTCCTCCCAAATAAATAGCCTATCCCAGCATACACAGTGGTTAAATAAACTCCTGCTGATTGGCTGAGACAACCTAGTTACCCATTACCCGAATTTATGGTAATCCATCATTCTAATGCCAAAAGCAACAGTGCCACCTATTGGCAGATGAGCAAGACTACTCCAAACTCAGACTTAGGACAGGAATCAGTGGATCATTTTATCAATTAGCCAGGCTAGTTACCACCCAGCACAACTAGATTTGTTAACAGCCCTGTTTAAGACCAGGATGCTACAATTGGATTGTTTGATTTAGGGTGCTTGCACATGGGCGTAATAAAGTACTGATCTTGGCTGGCAGAAAGATTCTGCATACCAAACTCAAGTAAGGTCCTTAATGTGCTTTATCCGTGCATTCTTTAAGTCAAGGATTAAATTTGCACATGAAGACATATATATACATACATATAGATGCGTACATGCATAAATGTCTGATCTTGGATGCAAATGTTTCCATTTTTATGGAACTAAATGCAGCTTTGTGTATTGACACATAGAAAGCAATGCACTGTGTTAAGATTGTGAATTTTCCAGCTGTGCGCAAGGACCCTAAGAAACCGGATCTAAGAGAGGAAAAAAAAACAGAATAAACAGGCTGCATACAATTTAATTCCAATTTAGCTCTCACGCATTTGTTTTCTACTAGTAATTAACAGGTTTGGAGATATTTTATAATTATGTAAAATTGGACACCAATGAGTGAAGCATATGTCTCTGGCCATATTGGTGTGACCACCTATGGGGGGCCTATTTAATGTGCCACTGAATAATACTCATTGGTCCTTTGCTCCCTCCTGGATTTTCTATGATGCACGAAGATTCTATTGTTCCTTCACTTTGTGTTTTCCATACTGACTTAATGCAGAAAAATGAGAGTCTTCCGCATTACTTTTAATTGCTCTGTTACTCCCCTGCTAACTTATTCCATGCAACATTCACCAGCACATACCATGAATAAAATATCACTGTATTCAGTAGACAACTGGCTATCCAATAAATAATAATGCGCAGAGACACAAGAGCAGATTTTTGCTTTGGCAAATTCTCAAACTGCTTTTGAATATGTCAGGGAGCATTATTAATGGCATGAGCTAATGCTGCTGCTGCGGAACCTCTCCGTAAGCATCGCCATCAGGAACTGGATCTTCAGATTGTTCATCCTACTTGAGGTCTTATATTGCCTGTAAAATGGGGGTTTTGTTTTGTCAGTCAACAAAGATTTGAGCATTAAAGGTGATAACATTTATTGATAGAGCTACTGAACAAATTAAAGTGATACTAAACCCTCTGTTTTTTTTATTTCAAATGAAAAGGTCCGCACACTCATTTTATGTAGTCCTCTTCTTCTGAAATGTGCTCCTGTAGCCAGGGGTCCCAATGTCACTGTTCCCGGCTACCCATTTGCAGGTGTCTCCTTAGATAGTCATTTGACAAGGAGACTCCTGTGCGTGCTCCCTCCCCAAGGTGAGCTGTGTGCATCCATAGCCAGAGTATGCCGCACCACTGCACCGTCCTTCCAGCCTTTTGACTGAGGACAGCTGAAGTCTATTACTCTGGCTGCCCTCAGTATCTGCTGAGGGTCCAGGAAGTTTGGGGAGCTACACTGATGGATCCTGGACTCAGCAGCCATGACAAGGACAGCAGGTAAGTGTTTGTGGATGGGGGGGAGGTAAAAAGTACTGGAACCTTTTTTTTTTACCTTGATGCTGTGAATGTATTAAGATATATAGCTGGGTGCCCGATGTGTAGAGGGGCGCTCAAGCTCCCTCCCCCCTCACAGTTTCATGCTTGGACTCCAGCTCCCAGAGATCCCACCTTACAGAGGAAGAGAGCCAGTGAATTTTCCCAAGCGATGGACGAGAGATTTGGGCAGAACAGTGCAGGGAGCCAGAGAGTGTGGACCTGTTGCTGTGGGAGATGGCCATGGAGGGCTGGTTACTGGGATAGAGGCAGAGGATTGAGCTACTGAGAGCCTCTTGTGCTGAAGACTGTGGGGTACAGATCTGTTACTCTTACCTGTCTGTGCCCACATTCAGAGAGACTGATCCTAAAAGAACTGAGATACTGAGCAACAGAGAGTCACTGTATCTTGGGACCAGACCTGGAGAGACCCGTTGCCATGTGTGCCTACAGCCAGTGAGAGTTTGATCGTAAGGACTGAGCCGTCTGGGACAACTGCCCGGCATGCATATGAGACCAGATCTTTAGCATATCAGGAGTGGTGAGCGGGACAACCAATCTTAGTCCCTTACTGCCCGCAGTTAATGCCAGTAGAGACTGCTTCCTACTTAGCAGCCCATTAACCATCCTCTGGGTACTGTTTTTAAGAGACAGCATCAAGTGCACCACTTTACAGACGGGTCCCAACGATAGCCGGCTTAGTACTGCTAAATAGGTGCCAGATACAAAATAGCCACCTCCAAGGGTACTCCTTGTCTGGAAACACCCACCCACTATTTGGGCTGTATGCGTAAAGTGCATTGGAGGACATTTCTTTGGGTTAGTTAATGTTGTTATATTATATTATTACATCCTATTTGGTCTGGCCTGTTCAAATGTGTTCAGCTGTCTGTCTACAGGTTTATGCGTTGTCTAACTTGCCTTGCCATAATACATCTACCTAACCGCTTAAAGACCGCCTCATGTACATATACTGCGTCAGGCTGGCCCTTAAGCACAAAATCACGTACCTGTATGTGATTTTTGTCTTCAGGTCACTGCTGGAGCCCCTCTCCCACTGTGATTGGACACAGCAGGAGCCAATCAGCGAGTCTGGAGGAGTCCAGAGGAACCGATGTGATCGCCCCGAGAGAGGCAGAATGGCGGTCTGCCTATGTAAACAAGGTAGATCGCCATTCTGCTAGTAAGGAAGACAGAGATCTTCCTGCTAAGCCGGAACATGGATCTTTGTCTTTCTACAGTCGAACCATCCCCCACACAGTAAGAAAGCTCTCCCAGGGAACACATTTAACCCTTTGATCACCCTTGATGTTGACCCCCTTCCCTGCCAGTGTCATTAGAACAGTGACTGTGCATTTTTTTAGCACTGATCCCTGTATTGGCCTCACTGGTCCCAAAAAAGTGTCAGTTAGGTGTTCGATTTGTCCGCCGCAATGTCGCAGTCCCGCTAAAAATCACTGATCACGGCCATTACTAGTAAAAAAAAAAAAGTCCATAAATCTATCTCATAGTTTGTAGACTCTAAAACTTTTGCGCAAACCAATCAATATACGCTTATTGGGATTTTTTTTACCAAAAACATGTAGCAGAATACATATTGACCTAAATTTAAGACGAAATTCGATTTTTTTTTTTTTTACATTCTTTCATTGGATATGTCTTATTGGAGAAAAAAAATTTTTTTTTTCAAAATTGTCAGTCTTATTTTGTTTATAACGCAAAAGATAAAAACTGCAGAGGTGATCAAATACCACCAAAAGAAAGCTCTATTTGTGGGGAAAAAAAGGACATCAATTTTATTTGGGTACAGTGTCGCACGACCATGAAATTGTCCTGGTCAGGAAGCACGCAAAATATTGCCTGGTCAGGAAGGGGGCTGAAGCGGTTAACCTATCACCAAGTTGCTTGTGGGCTGTTACTTGATTATCCCGTCAAAACAGACAGTGTTGATGGGGGAATCCCTCTCACGGAGCCATTGTATTATAACAGCCGCCAGCAATAATCACATGTAAAATCTGGCAGGCTGGTTATGCCCAAGTTGATTAATTACATTCAGCCTGCCCATACATGGTTTAAAATCTCGCGGATTCCTGCTGAACTGGCTGAGATTCAATCCTTCTATGGCCAGCTTTAGCTTGCATTTAAGATGCTTATGATCTTAAATTGTATATAAGCCCTAAAGGGAACACATGACCTATCAAAAACGTATTTTTTACTTTGACTTCTGAAATAGTTATATACAACCAATTAAAGAAGAATTTGTTTTCAGGGTTCGGCTACCCAGGGGACAAATTACATGTAGCACTTTTTCCCATGTTCTTATATGCTTTGTAAGCCTAGTTATGAGGTTGGACAAGGCGCCCCCCCCTCCAACAATGTACCTAGTGAGGAGATGGCTGCTTGATAACCGGTGCTTGTCTTGGCTCCAAGCACTTGCTGAGATAAGCGGTGGCAAGAGGAATGCAGATTGTGGGGGGGGGAGTCAATCTCCTGTCTCTGCACTCCTCTTGCTGCCACTTGTCTTGGGTTAATGCTTTGAGGCAAGGGCCAGTTATCATGTTATCATAGCTCTCATAGCTGTCTCCTTGCTAGCTACTGTATGTTGTCAAACAGCCATGGGGGGAAAGAGAGATGGCCTCCTGTCTGACCTCATAGCTAGGATTACAAAGCAGGCATGAACATGAGAAAAAGTACTACATTTACTTGATCCCATGGGGAACAGAACACTGAAAAAAATTAATTTAGAATTCCTCTTTAAAATATTGCTAAAGGCTCATTTTTTCTAAATTAAACAAACATGCCGATACTTACTAGCTCTGTGTAATGGTTTTGCACAGACCGTCCCCAATCCTCTTCTTCTGGGGTCTCCCGCTGGCACTCCGGGCCCCTCCTGTACTGGGGGTGCCTCCACAGTAAGCCGTTTTCCATTGGGGCACCCGTGCGGACTCAGATCCACCCCCCCCGCTCCTGTGTCACAGCTTTTAAATGACAGCAGCAGGAGCCAATGGCTCCCGCTGCTATCAATCTGTCTAATAAGGAGGATGACATCGGCTGGAACCGCTGCTATTGTGCACGTCACTGGATCAGATCAGGCTCAGGTAAGAAGGGGGGGGGGAGCTGCATCACAAAAGGTTTTTTCACCTTAATACATAGAATGCATTAAGGTGAAAAAGTTAAGGCTTTAGTATCACTTTAAGGCTTCCACCTCTTACCTTTGCAGTTATTGAAACACAAAGTGCAAAACTCTCATATGCTGTATGTCCACCCCTTCCACGTTAACTAAAGCTGGCCATAGACGGTTTGAATCTTGGCCCATTCAGCAGGAATGGGCCGAGATTTGAACCATGTATGGGAAGGTGAATGTACCCAAGTTGATTGATCAATCAATTGGGTACAGCCAGCCTATTGGATTTTATATGTGATTATTGCTAGCTGCTGTTATAGCTGCAAGCAATTATGACTGTGTTCTCTTTACAGGGGCAGCTTCTCCCCTCCTGTGGTTGCAGGAAAGAAAATCGCTATTCCTATTGTATCATGGTTGCTCAGCTTTTTTTTTCCTGATTCAGAAACGTTGAGACGCAGCTGAAGAAAATTGACACATTGTCGGATTTTGCAGGGAGCCATTTATTGTACAGTCTTATTTTAGTAACACTTTAAAGAAGATTGCGGGTGATTTTGTGCACTAATTTTCACCCATAAAAGAAATCAGTTTTGGCTTTGGAGAAATGGAGAAAGATAACATGGAGAATTGGAAAGATGGAGAAAATAGATTACCTGGGCTACACTTAAAAAAATGTTTTTGCTGGCCAAATGACCCACATAACTGTCCAACATCGCAGTCGCCCTGGCCCCAAGTTCTGTCCACAATTGGCTGCAGCTGACATTTTAATTTGTAGATACTGATAGCTAGAAGGGTTAAGAAGCCTATGGCTTCTTGGCGAAGTAGGAAAGAATATCTGTAATATGAAAATAAGAAAATTGGAGCTTGCGTGGCATGTTAACCCTTTATTTGACAGTGGCGGGGGAGAGGCATTACAAAATAATTGGCTCTGGGCTTCTGTAGCCAAGGGTGTAGAGCGCATACCTATAGCTGGAGCCCGTCATGTGACGATAATAAGAGAATTTAATGAAGCTGTAATATGTGCATTTCTCTCTCCCCAGAACCTTCCTCTCTCCCTTCTCTGTCTGTTAGAAGATAAACAGGCAGATAGATTAAAGGCAGGGGAGAGATGGAGGTGGACGCATGAGACGCAGAACGGTGAAAGCGAGAGAAAGGCAAAGCAGGAGGAGGAAATGCAAGGAAGAGACAAATAAACAAGCACTGACAAATGATACCCGAGACTTGTAGAGGGGAAAATAAGGAAGATAGATAATGGTCGGACTACAGCAAAAAAGGTGGGGGTAGTAGATGAATAGCTACAGCATATGATGTTTATTCATACATAATAGACTAGATGGCAATTTAGAAAGGTGCCAAGCATTTTCACCCTCGGTATAAAATTACACTGTGCAGATTTAGAGAACGCCAATAAAAATGACATGGATGAGCAGCTAACAACAAGCAAAAACTTTGCAATACATGGAGAGATACAGGATGAATATCTGGACAGTGCCATTAGTAAAATCCCAGTTTTAAAAGGGGGGGGGGGGGCAGATGATCTCAGGCTTACTAAAAGGGTCACAAGCTGCTATATCCACTGTGCCTCTGTAAGGGATCTAAGAATGGGCTAAACATTTGACCCTTTAAATCCTGATATAGTGTTACACACCAGCACATATCTCCCTTCATTGCAGTTGCTAGCACTTTATTCAATGGGGATCATATTCCTTGCTGGCCATAAATGTCAGTGAAAGGTCAAACTTGCATCTCTTGTGGATCAGTTGAACCATAATCAATAATGCTCCATTTATTTTGTGTAACCTACTAGATACAGCGGGTGCTGCCATCCAAGTGTAGATTTATTTGAAACAATAAAAAGAAGTTAAAATTTCACTTATATTGTGTAAAATCATAAAAGCATTACTAGTCCTCTGGTATTTGCAGAGCACGTGGTGGAAGAATGACTGGAGATCATAGATTTAGAGCAGGAAGTGGTGACAACTGGGAACTTCGAGCCAGTTTAGAGCACACCATCAGACTCGAAACAAGAGCAGAGCTGGAGATACAGGAGTATGACAGGATGGGAAGGGGCATGGTTATGTGTTTCAGGGACATGCCACTTTGCCAAACCTGGATAAGGGATTGGATGGGATGTTTTTAAATAGAGGGGAAGGGGGCTGGGCAGGCTGCATGCAAACCACTGACCAATTGTCAGAAACAATGAATCAGACCAAGACAGAAGTACAGTTAAATCACACATGTATAATAATAAAAGTAAATAGAACAAACGTAGTCAAAACATAGCCAAAGTTCGGTAACCGGAATGGAGTCAGACAAGCCAGAAAGTCAGGAAGCCAGAGAGCAGCGTAGTGAAACAGCAAGCAGGATCTGGAGCCAGAAGGAATGTCAGCCAAGCAAGTCTTTAACAGGAACACAGGAGATTGTCTCTGTGATGTTGACCAAGGCTAAGGCAGAGATCATCTGGGCTGGACGGCTTAAGTAGGCAGGACTGACGAACAGGATATCATCAACAGGTGAGTCACTGTGGAGAGATAGGAGCTGGCAATTAGCTGACAGCAGAGCAGCAAGCTCAGAGGAAGAAAGGGCTGAGCCCAGCCCTGACACCAATAGGGAGAGGGGAATACCTGTACGAATGCCATTTTTGGTTCGGGGGTGAAGGTGCACTCTACATTGACTTCTGCCGAAGGTCCCAGTTATTACCGCTTCCTGCTGCAGCTCTACAATATCCAGCCATGCTTCCACCGTGAACTCTGCATATACAGCCCAGTTGCTTCCAGACCTCACTCTGCTCTACTTAGTTGCTGCCCTGATGAGCTCTGCAGATACCAAAGGACTACATTCCATAATGCTACATGATGCTGTTAATGACTGTGGACTTTACAGGAGATGTTCAAAGGGCATGCCACAAGAGATGATCAAAGATGGTGGCCATGCTACAAGAGATGGTTAAAGCTGGAGGACATGCTACAAGAAATGGTCAGAGACTTAGAGAGAATGGTCAGAGACTGAGGATGTGCTACAGAAGATGGTCAAAAACTCTGGACATGCTACAGGAGATGGTCAAAGGTGAAAAACATGCTACAGGAGAATGTCAAAAACTGAGGACATGCTACAGGAGATGCCCAGTGACTATGAACCTGCTACAGGAGATGGTCAAAGAATGAGGGCATGCTGTAGGACAGTGGTTCTCAACCCTGTCCTCAAGTACCCCCAACAGGCCATGTTTGCAAGTTTTCCTTTATCTTTAGTCAATAGCTTGGTATTTTGGACAGCTATTTTATCTAAGAGAAATTCCCAAAACATGGCCTGTTGGGGGTACTTGAGAACAGGGTTGAGAACCACTGCTATAGGAGATAGTAAAACACTAAGAACATGCTACAGGGAGTAGTCAAAGCAAAAAGACATGCCACAGGTTGAAGGAGGCAGACTATAGACATGTTATATGAGACTTGGAGATCACTGATATTACAGTCACTTTACAAATCAATGATCCCACATTCTTGCTCTCTTCAGCCCCATTAAAAGAATTTATCTTGAGGAAACACAAGTAAACAGGCAAAGTTTTCTAAGCTATTTAGCATTTACATGTATGGTGACTAAGTGGTTAATACACTTGCCTTGGATTTTTTGGTCCCAGGTTTGGATCCTACCTGGGATTGTCTGTCCTGTGGAGTTTGTATGTTACCGCTATGTTTGAGTGAGTATCCTAAGTGTAGTAGGGCTCAAGATTGTGAGACTCCCTGGGGGAGAGGGACTTATGGGAATGGTTATACAGTCAGGTCCATAAATATTGGGACATCGACACAATTCTAATCTTTTTGGCTCTATACACCACCACAATGGATTTGAAATGAAACAAACAAGATGTGCTTTAACTGCAGACTTCCAGCTTTAATTTGAGGGTATTTACATCCAAATCAGGTGAACGGTGTAGGAATTTCAACAGTTTGTATATGTGCATCCCACTTTTTAAGGGATCAAAAGTAATGGGACAATTGGCTGCTCAGCTGTTCCATGGCCAGGTGTGTGTTATTCCCTCATTATCCCATCTACAAGGAGCAGATAAAAGGTCCAGAGTTCATTTCAAGTGTGCTATTTGCATTTGGAATCTGTTACTGTCAACTCTCAATATGAGATCCAAAGAGCTGTCACTATCAGTGAAGCAAGCCATCATTAGGCTAAAAAAACAAAACAAACCCATCATAGAGATAGCAAAAACTTTAGGTGTGGCCAAATCAACTGTTTGGAACATCTTTAAAAAGAAAGAACGCACTGGTGAGCTCAGCAACACGAAAAGACCCTGAAGACCACGGAAAACAACTGTGGTGGATGACCGAAGAATTCTTTCCCTGGTGAAGAAAACACCCTTCACAACAGTTGGCCAGATCAAGAACACTCTCCAGGAGGTAGGTGTATGTGTGTCAGTCAACAATCAAGAGAAGACTTCACCAGAGTGAATACAGAGGGTTCACCACAAGATGTAAACCAGTGATCCTCAAAAACAGGAAGGCCAGATTAGAGTTTGCCAAACAACATCTAAAAAAGCCTTCACAGTTCTGGAACAACATCCTATGGACAGATGCAACCAAGATCAACTTGTACCAGAGTGATGGGAAGAGAAGAGTATGGAGAAGGAAAGGAACTGCTCATGATCCAAAGCATACCACCTCATCAGTGAAGCATGGTGGTGGTAGTGTCATGGCGTAGGCACGTATGGATGCCAATGAAACTGGTTCTCTTGTATTTATTGATGATGTGACTGCTGACAAAAGCAGCAGGATAAATTCTGAAGTGTTTCGGGCAATATTATCTGCTCATATTCAGCAAAATGCTTCAGAACTCATTTGACGGCGATTCACAGTGCAGATGGACAATGACCAGAAGCAAACTGCGAAAAGAACCAAAGAGTTTTTTAAGGGAAAGAAGTGGAATGTTATGCAATGGGCAAGTCAATCACCTGACCTGAATCTGATTGAGCATGCATTTCACTTGCTGAAGACAAAACTGAAGGGAAAAAATGCCCCAAGAACAAGCAGGAACTGAAGACAGTTGCAGTAGAGGCCTGGCAGAGCATCACCAGGGATGAAACCCAGCGTCTGGTGATGTCTATGCGTTCCAGACTTCAGGCTGTAATTGACTGCAAAGGATTTGCAACCAAGTATTAAAAAGTGAAAGTTTGATGGATGATTGTTAATCTGTCCCATTACTTTTGGTCCCTTAAAAAGTAGGAGGCACATATACAAACTGTTGTAATTCCTACACCGTTCACCTGATTTGGATGTAAATACCCTCAAATTAAAGCTGAAAGTCTGCTGTTAAAGCAAATCTTGTTCGTTTCATTTCAAATCCATTGTGGTGGTGCATAGAGCCAAAAAGATTAGAATTGTGTCGATGTCCAATATTTATGGACCTGACTGTTTGTTCTCTGTAAAATGCAGAGTAACATACCTACAGAACATATAGAAACAAACTTACTGATTACTGTATTCCCAGAGAACAATCCTTTGGGGCTGCCACATAGACTTTACTCATCGCCTAATCCATTTACTTAGACTGTCATCTACTGTCCATGGCACATTGAACCTGGCCACACACAGTCAACATTTGTTTCATACTTAATCAGAGAGATTGACACAGTTTACCCACCTTAGCAATGTATGCAAATTATTTACAACCAAGCACGCCTTCACACTGCACAGCTGCCAGTAACATTTATTGCTATTGCAGATCAATTCTAAAATAAAGTTTGACTTGCTCAGTGCGGAAGATCATTTAAGGGTATGGAGTCCAGGAGGCCTCAGTGCAGGAAGATAGACTGTTTCTCATTCATCTTGCATGCATATATTTTTCCATGGATACCCCCCTCTTCTCAGGTTGCTATACATACACATCGTTCTATAATGCTTCCCCTTTGTGCCATGTAACTCCACTCACCACCGTATATGTGAGAGAGGTGCCTAGCTAGCACTCCTTTCCCTCTAGAGAAACAAAGAACCATATTCGGACTCCGGTCCTACAAATCCTGCCCTGCTTTGTTTGATATTAAAGTTGAGCCCCAAAGAAATAAGATTTACCTTTGCAGTGGGTCACACACCTCGATGCAAAGGTTAACTGCTCTGGTTGCTTAAAGTGTCATTAAGCCCAGACTATGAAAAACCCTCCTTGTACTTTATAGAACAGAGTGTTCATACTCACAAAGCCACTAAAGCATTCATTTTGTGTAGCGTAAAAAATATACACAGTTCCTTGAAAAAGTATTCACATCTCTTAAAATTTTCACATTTTGTCATGTTACAACCAAAAATGTAAAAATACCAAAAAATTACAGTGCTATGGGGTGAGCAAAGCAGCTAACACTACAATTAGACAAATTGTGAAGGTAGGAAATCAAAATAAAATGCAGCGCTATTCAATATTGCATGTGTAACCAAGCAAAAATGTGCAAATATGCAATCAATAAACATATGACTGAGTAAATACTGCATACATAAACATAATGTGCAAAAATACAAATAGTGAACATATGACTGTGTAAATGAATCATGCATATAAATATCATAAATGACCAATAATAAAGTGCACTAGGCAAGACAATTAATTAGTCCACATGTGAAACATCAAACATAAAATTTATGAGTGTAAAAATTTCTTTTAGCTCTTGATGGTATAGAACAGAAAAAAATCAGTCCAAAAAGGTGAGTAGAAATGAATCTCTGAGGGCTGAAAACAGTTCAGGGTAAATTGGAGATGTATTCGGCATCTAGGTAGACCACCAGCCAATATAATTCACCGTACACTGTGCATCCACCACCAAGCAGAGAGAGAATGAGTACTCTTACCGGACTAAGTGGACCCCATGCCCGCAGCAAAGTGTCAAACAAGCTGAGAACTGGGAATGTCACTCGCTGGGGACAGCGTAGAGGAGCGACTTCAACACCATCTCATCAACAGATAAAGTCTTGAACTCCATCCTCTGCTGGGTGTCCTCTCCCAGCAAATTCTTAATCTCTTCGTAGATTTCAGTTGCTTGTCTGTCCGCAGGCAAAGATGGTGCCACCGTAGCCTTCTGTCACTCTCTGACAAAAGGATTTGTAACTTGCTCCAGCTAGTCTTGTGATAACACAGCCAGATTTTCAACCAAAAAATAAAATCTGTAAGTCTAAATGCATTTACGATCTAACACAAACCTATCTAGCCCTGTAAAGAAGAAACCTCTATACATACCTCTTTTGAAGCCGATCCAGTCCGGTCCCGCGCTAAGCTGTCAGAGGTGGCTTCGCTGTGGAGGCGGGTGCAGAAGAGGCATCCGACAACGGAAGCCCCATAGTAACTCTATGGGTGACGTCACTGCAGCGCTTCTGCTGCTGGAGACTGGACCAGATCGACTTAAAAAAAGGTATGTATACTGATTACTTCTTTATAGGGATGAGTTGAAAAAACCCCAGTTTGGTTCGCAGCAGAACATGCTGCAACAAAATCTGTGCGAACACCGTTAAAGTCTATGGGACACGAACATGAAAACTCAAAAGTGCTCATTTTAAAGGTTTATATGTATGTTATTGCCATAAAAAGTGTTTGAGGACCCGGATCTTGCCCCAGGGGACATGTATCAATGCAAAAAAAAGCTTTAAAAACTGTTGTTTTAAAAGCTGTTTTTTCAGGAGCAGTGATTTTGATCATGCTTAAAGTGAAAAAATAAAAATGAAATATTCCTTTAAATATTGTGCCCGGGGGGTGTCCTTCGTCTACCTGTAAAGTAGCACATCTTTCCCATGTTTAGAACAGTACCGCAGCAAAATGACAGGTCTGGTATGGATTTAAAGGGGAACCCCGAGCCAAAATTAAAAATAAAATGGCATGGGGTCCCCCCAAAATCTATACCAGACCCTTATCCGAGCAGGCAACCTGGCAGGCAGAGAGCGCCCCCTTCTCCTGAACCATACAAGGCCACATGCCCTCAACATGGGGAGGGTGTTTTTTGTTGTCCCCCCCAAAACACCTTGTCCCCATGTTGATGGGGACAAGGGCCGCTTCCCCACAACCCTTGCCCAGTAGTTGTGGGGGTCTGCGGGCGGGGGGGCTTATCTGAATCTGGAAGCCCCCCTTAACAATGGGACCCCCAGATCCTGGCCCCCCCATGTGAATGGGTACCGGGTACATTGTACTCCTACACATTCACCAAAAAAAGTGTCAAAAACATAAAAATGACAGTAGACAGTTTGGGACAATTCCTTTATTTAAAAAAAAAGTGTCCCGTGATGTCCATTCATCTTCGATCACAGCGCCGATGACCCGAAAAAAAAATAAAAATTGAAAAACTCTGCCTCGATGGGAGGCTCCCACCGACTGCAGCCTTTTTGCTTTGACAGCTGTTATATAGCTGAGGGCGGGGCCACCTAATGATGTAAGTGGGTGACCCCACCGTATTAAGACGTCATGTGACGTCACATAATGTCAGAGGGGGCGGGGTCACTCATTTACATCACCAGGTAGCCCCACCCTCAGCTATATAACAGCTATTAAAGCAAAAAGGCTGCAGTCGCGAGACCGCCTCCCATCAGAGTTTTTCCGCTTTTTTGTTTTTTTCCTCGCTCCATCGGCGCTGTGATCGAAGATGGGTGGACATTACGGGGCATTTTTTTTGCGTGCTTGAATAAGGGTCTGGTATGGATTTTGGGGGGACCCCCACACAATTTTTTTATTTCAGCGGGGCCTTAAAATCCATTCCAGACCTGAAGGGCCTGGTATTGATTTTGGGGGGACCCCCACGCCTTCTACTTCCTTATAGGACTAGATAGGTTAGTGTTAGACCCCATACACACTATACAACTTTTGTTGTCTGATTTCCTTTAGATTTACCAAAACCATGTGGTGCAAGGGCCTGCCTGATTGCATACAAATTGAAACTCTTGAGTAAAGATGAGCTCCGGCGTGTTCGCACACCCCATGTGCAGAGCCCGCCAGGAAGTCGGCACTGCGCTGCGCTAATCACAGGCAGTGAGACATTGTCCCGATGCGCGGCTGCAGAGATCGGGAAATGTCTCACTGCCTGTGATTAGCGCAGCGCAGTGCCGACTTCCTGGCGGGCTCTGCACATGGGGTGTACGAACACGCCGGAGCTCATCCTTACTCTTAAAGTGGATGTAAACCCAATGTCATCCTTTCTAAACTACTGCCATAGGGGTTATCTATAAGGATATACATGCCTCCTGCATGTATCCTTACCTGTCAAATGTCTCCCCTCTGTCTGTTATTAGACCTGAAAAACTGCATATTCTGTGGGTGGGTCTGTTGTCTGGAGCTCGTGGGTGGAGTTGTGATGTCAGTAGACTCCCCGCCCACCTCTACACTCCCCTTGTCAATATGCATTTTCTCCTGTGTATTTCTAACACTGAAGTTCTGCTATGATCTCTAACATCCAATGAAAAGACAGGAAAGTAACCACATGACTTCAGCATGCCAAATCATGCTGAGGTGTGGAACAGCCAATCCTTGCAGAGCTGCTGAAGAAAGGAGTGGGGGTGGGAATTTAAAAGTACTGCATGTCTCTTAGGCTAATGCACGAGATATGTAAATCACCTGTCACTCACAGCAAGGTGGAGGATTTGACAAAGTTTTTCTCAATTTGTCAAGAATTGTCTCACTGAACAATAAAAGAGGATTGCTCAGAGATAGATTAACTCTGTGTGGCAAGACTGGGCTCAAATGATAGGGAATCTTATAGTCTACAGTATGATATAAAAAAAAAGAAAAATTTTTTTTCGGGTTTACATCCACTTTAAGGTTTAACCTCATGTTATATGGTTTTGGTAAATCTGAAGGAAAAAATCTACAGAAAATTGTATAGTGTGTGAGTAATCAACTTTTAGACAGTTATCACCAGAACAGGTGTCCCTATTGGAAAATTTCCTTTCAATCCATGATCTGGTCTTTTTTTGTGCTATCAGAGTGTTGAACCTTGTAGTATAGCTATATGTAGTGTTCGGGTTCTGGAGGCTGCTAACCAACCACCTGCTGGAGATTGCTAAAATTTGAACAGATGGGAGAACCACATTGGTTTACACAGTCCATAAAAGATTTTATTCTGCAAAAAAAAAAAAGCCAACGTATTTTGGGGCTCAACACTCCCTCTTCATCAGAGCTTATAGAGCAATAGCCCAAGGGTAAGAGATACTGCCCTGGACTGTAAGTTGAAATCCAGGCATGTAGATCATGCAGGCACTTGAAAAAGCTTTTTTTGCCGAATTAAATCTTTTATGGGCTTTATGAACTAGTGTGGTGCTCCGATCTTTTCATTTTTTTTAGTAATCTTTGATCTGGTGATAACTTTAAAATGGATTGTTGGATTTTCTATCCCTTTCTGTCTAGTGACAATGGTCAACAAAACAAATAGACGGGGTATATCTTCACAGTGGTGGCATGGACATCAATAAAAACCCAACAGACTTTCTAACCCTTACCTACTCAATCTGCAATTACAAAAAACGTTTGGCTTTTTGGCTCTAGATACACTTTAATTTATGGGTCACTTTGGATAATAATTGAGAATTTGTAGGAAAAAGCAAGAGCTGTGAACAGGTTTTTGCAGCTTCTGAAATGGTCCCCAATGACACCCGTACCATCTCCCTAGCAGGGACACAGACAGCAATAAAAACCTAAAAGGGGTTTTAATCCCCTATTCTATGGAAAACAAAGAAAAAAAAGGATGTTGAATTTAGATAACTTTAAAATATCCTGCTGTGATGAACAAAAAATCAGAAGCCCCACCTTTCAAAAATTAAATGTGTGAAGCCTGCTTGATATTATGACTTATATAATCTGTAATTATTTAAATCACCACACCAGAATTTAATCATCCAGATTTAGATTAATTCCAAAGTAAGATAAAAACTTTATTACAAAGCCATCACATTTTTGGGGCAGAGAATACCCATTCATCAGAGCTTGAAATGAAATTGAAAATATTCTGGACTGATGAAAAATATGTGTTGTGTTTTTTTTACCAAACTGTTAAAAAGCAAAGTCCGTTAGAAGCTGGTTTGAGCAGTGTGGAGAAACCGCCAGCCATAAGAATCCAGACATCCTATTCAAACACTTCTATAACCCCTGTAACATTAAAGGGATTGTAAGAACCAGCTTCAAACAATACAGCATAAAAGATTTAGCCACTCGCCTAATTCTTTTAAGAAACCTACGTAAGACATTACATAGGTTTCCCTCGTAGGGGTTTTTCAGCATTACACTGCCACAAAACAAATACAGTACTCATCAGCTCCCTGGTTTACACTTGCATTGCTGCTGCTCTGGCCTCACGCTTTAGGCTTTTCATCTGTATCCTCCAGACCAGTGGTCATCAACCAGTGGTCCGTGGACCCAAGAAAATGTTGGTGGTCCCCAGGGGTTTTGCCGCAAATCAACATTGTGGCGGATGTTTACCGCCCAATGTTGTTCCCAGTGTTGTTCTCAATGCACACTGAGAGTCAATATTGTCAGTGCACATTGATATCCAATGCCTCCTCTGTAGTTGCGGCTTCTGTGAACTCAGAGGGAGGCGCCGGAAGTAGTGCAGAAAGCGGGGGATGAAAAGGGAGGGGATTTCCAATGGCAATGCTGATTATAGACTGTGGGAGGGAGCACATGGCTGGATAAGGAGGTGAGATCCAATGATGAGTCTGTGTGAAGCAGCAGTGTGATACAGAGCATGGGGGCAGAGAGCCGGAGCATTGTGTGTACAAGGCAGAAGTGTGCTCCAGAGGGAGGGGAGCAGAGAGCCAGAGAATTGTGTGTATAAGGCAGAAGAGGGATCCAGAGGGAGGGGAGCAGAGAGCCAGAGAATTGTGTGTATAAGGCAGAAGTGGGATCCAGAGGGAGGGGAGCAGAGAGCCAGAGAATTGTGTGTATAAGGCAGAAGTGTGATCCAGAGGGAGGGGAGCAGAGAGCCAGAGAATTGTGTGTATAAGGCAGAAGAGGGATCCAGAGGGAGGGGAGCAGAGAGCCAGAGAATTGTGTGTATAAGGCAGAAGTGGGCTCCAGAGGGAGGGGAGCAGAGAGCCAGAGAATTGTGTGTATAAGGCAGAAGAGGGATCCAGAGGGAGGGGAGCAGAGAGCCGGGGGATTGTGTGTATAAGGCAGAAGTGTGATCCAGAGGGAGGGGAGCAGAGAGCCAGAGAATTGTGTGTATAAGGCAGAAGCGTGATCCAGAGGGAGGGGAGCAGAGAGCCGGAGAATTGTGTGTATAAGGCAGAAGTGGGATCCAGAGGGAGGGGAGCAGAGAGCCAGAGCATTGTGTGTATAAGGCATGTAAAATTCATGTTAGTGGTCCGTGGGATTTAAAATTGTAAGTTTTGAGGTTGGTGGCCACTGCTCCAGACAGTGGTCTAACACAAGCTATGTTCATACACCTAAAAGCTACCTGCTGCACTGGCTCCCACCTGTCCCCTATGTGTAGTTCTTTTGACTCCTGGCCAGAGACCTTCTCTGTCCACCGAGGTGAAGCCCTGAACCTTAGTCATGCCTCTAATAAACGTCCTGCACACACCTGTGCAAGTAGTGTGCTGGTTGTTTAAAAAACACGGGACCTAAGATTGGAGACTTCATCCCTCCCAAGTGTTTACGCAGAGTCTGGACTCCAGGTCCCAAAACAGGTTTTAAGAGGCCACTGAGAAAACTGAAAAAACTGTTTTCTCTGTGTAGCACACACCCTCGCAAGGGCTGCTAAATTTGTCCCAGGTTCTTTTCCCAAATAGGAACAGAACACAGCAACAGTCACTCTTCTGGCTCAGTAAACAGTCTAATGGGGCGTACACACGGTCGGAGTTTTCGGCTACAAAAGTCCGACGGACGCCGACGGACCAAATCCGGCGGACAATCCGATCGTGTGTGGGCTTCCCTGGACTTTCAGCGGACTTCTCCAGTCGCAAATCTGACAGGCTTTAGATTTGGAACATGCTTCAAATCTTTACGTCGTAACTCCGCCGGACCCAGAAATCCGCTCGTCTGTATGCTAGTCCGACGGACAAAAACCCACGGTAGGGCAGCTATTGGCTACTGGCTATCAACTTCCTTATTTTAGTCCGGCCGTACGTCATCACGTACGAATCCATCGGACTTTTGTGTGATCGTATGTAGGCAAGTCCGTTCTTTAGAAAGTCCGCCGCAAGTCCGCCAAAAGTCCGTTGAAATTTTGTCGGACGGGCTGTCGGACTTTTGTAGCCGTAAAGTCCGACCGTGTGTACGCCCCATAAGGGTTATCTTTTTAAAATGTATTGCTGATTAACGTGGATAGGGCAGGGAGCTGTAGAATACTCCAGAACGCTGAGCTGTAGTTAGAGGACACTTCTCACTCTGCAGCTATTTCTTATGACAGTCCTCTTAACAATAGCTCAGGGACTGGATAGCACTGGGACACCACAAGCAATGACCCAGGCCAGGCAAGCCTTAGTATTAGTGCACCAGGGGTAACGGTAGCAACAGTCACCCATATCCTGCACTCAGGTCTGTACTCTCCTTCGGAATTTGAATGCATCCTTCCAGTGTCAGGCAAACATTTTCTGTAGTGGATTCTCCAGACCGGATCTTAGGTGAAATCCTCCCTTCCTTAGCTTCAGAGTTTCTTAGCAAAATACCCCCAGCTTAGCAAAGATGGGACATAACAATGGGCTCCTAGTAAATGTCAGCTGGGCTGCCTGAGAGGCCAGCAGCCCTCCAGGCTGGGAACTTCTCCTCCTGGACAAGAACTTAGCAGCTCCAGGCTTCAGTCTATTTATGCTCACTGCCAGCCACCATCTGGGCACCCCCCCCTCGGACTGGGTGAGACAAGATACATATTCAGCTGCTTATTTGCTTCACCCAGCCCACTACATTCTGGAATCCTCGAGAAAGTAGGGGGAAGCAATCAAACCTGCAGCCAGTGAAACCCAGAACAGCCCAAAGCAATCATAAGCCACTCCACTGATTACAGAAGTGCCACAAGAACTAAATTTACCTAACCTAACTAGCAGTCTGTGTTCTAGGAGGATTCTACATCTGAATAAGACATGTACCTTGTAGCTCCTCAACCTGCTTGGATGAGCCCCCTGAGTGATACAAAACCCTTTCCACACTGTGGCAGCTAACAGCTATGATATTAAACCCTCAGTTTTCCAAGCACTTTCAGCAGTTGATTTATTCGCTTACTCAGTAGCAGCTACTTTATATTTTTATTCCTTGCCTATATTTCTGTTTAAGCTGTGCCATGACTTCACCAGGTTTCCTGTTTCATGGTGGCTCATTTCTCTTGCAGAAACCATATTTGCACGGAGGGACTAAATTTGTGTCCCCTACACTGTGTGCATCAATAGAAACACACAGCCTCGTAGATTAGGATGGAAAGGCACTCTCCTGCTCCTCCCATCTCTCTTTTCCAAGCTAACAGGCTGACTGCACTATCCACTGTTTATTCTTTGCTGTTAAGACTGGAAGTTTTGGGAAGTAGCACTGAGAGAACAGGAGCCAGCAGCACTGAAATTTGTAAGTTGCAAGTGCTGGGGTAAGAATGTTAACAAATAGATTACAGAGGAATGTTTATCTTGGTGTGCTTTATTTTAAACTAAAAAACAATGACAGTTTAATACAACTTTAAGATAATCAAAAGGTTCCAGAGCTACAGTGCCTTGCAAAAATATTGGAAAATGAAAAGGAAAAATGCAATTCAATAACGTATGCAAAAATACATGTGTGTCAGAGACTGAATTACACTGGAGGCAGTGATGCGAGTAAAGCGTATTTAAACAGCAAGGAGGGAGGGAACACTAGATAAAAAAAACAAATGAATAAAAGTGATAGCATGAACAGGGCAAATATGTAGAGACAGAGGATAGACATACAGGGATAAAAATATAAATGGCATGCAACAGCAAAGACTGTGAAGTGATTGAAGGAAGGAGCAGACAATGGTAAAAAGTCTTGAGATAAGACATTAGGGCTCTAAAGTTGTCCATTAGTAATTACCCGATAGGTCGTATAATCCAGTGGTCTCCAAACTGTGGCCGTGGGCCAGATGCTTGCCTTTATCCAGCCCTTGGGGTCCTATTCCTCCCATTGCTATCAGGCACTATTCATCACATTGCCACATCTTACCACTGGGATTTTTCCCCATTCCTCCTTGCAAAACTGTTCCAGCTTCTTCAAGTTCGATGGTTTGCGCTTGTGTACAGCAATCTTTAAATCTGACCATAGATTTTCTATTGGATTGAGGTCTGGGCTTTGACTAGGCCCCTTAAACCACTCAAGTGTTGCTTTAGCAGTGTGTTTGGGGTCATTGTCCTGCTGGAAGGTGAACCTCCGTCCTAGCCTCACAGAGTGGTACAGGTTTTGCTCAAGAATATCCCTGTATTTAGCACCATCCATCTTTCCCTCAACTCTGACCAGTTTCCCAGTCCTGACTGCTGAAAAACATCCCCACAGCATGATGCTGCCACCCCAATGTTTCACTGTGGGGATGGTGTGCTTTGGATGATGTGATGTGTTGGATTTGCGCAAGATATACCGTTTTCTTTGATGGCCAAAAAGTTCAATTTTAGTCTCATCAGACCAGAGCACCTTCCTCCATACATTTTGGGAGTCTCCCACTTGCCTTTTCGCAAACTCAAAATGTGCCATTTTGTTTTTTGTTGAAAGTAATGGTTTTCTTCTGACCACTCTGCCATAAAGCCCAACTCTATGGAGCGTACGGCTTTCTTGTCATCCTATGTACAGATACTCCAGTCTCTGCTGTGGAACTCTGCAGCTCCTCCGGGGTTACCTTAAGTCTCTGTGCTGCCTCTCTGATTTTTACCCTCCTTGCCCGGTCTGTGAGTTTTGGTGTGCGGCCGTCTCTTGGCAGGTTTGCTGTTGTACCATGTTCTTTCCATTTGGTTATGATAGATTTGATGGTGTTTCTAGGGATCATCAAAGATTTGGATATTTTTTTATAACCTAACCCTGACTTGTACTTCTCAACAACATTGTCCCTTACTTGTTTGGAGAGTTCCTTGGTCTTCATGGCAGTGTTTGGTTAGTGGTGCCTCTAGCTTAGGTGTTGCAGCCTCTCAGGCCTTTCAAAAAGGTGTGTATATGTAATGACAGATCATGTGACACTTAGATTGCACACAGGTGGACATCATTTCACTAATTATGTGACTTCTGAAGGTAATTCGTTGCACCAGAGCTTTTTATGGGCTTCATAACAAAGGGGGTGAATACATTCGCACATGCCAATTATCAGTTTTTTATTTCTGAAAAATAGTTTTATGTATATACTTTTCTTATTTTACTTCACCAACTTAGACTATTGTGTTCTGATCCATCGCATATAATTCAGATAAAAAAAAACATTGAACTAAAGGCTGTAATGTAACAAAATAGGTAAAAAGCCAAGTGGGGGTGAATACTTTTGCAAGGCACTGCATGCTTCCAAACTTCTTTTCTGATAATATGACTTGACCATGATGCTTTCGCATGCCATCTGTGATGATGTCACATTACGCTAACGTTTTGAAAATTCCAAACAGCCTACAGCACCATTGGTTCTGCACACTTCTGTAGAGACGCTGATATTTTTCTCAGACAAAAAAATATAAGGTCTATATGAGAGTGGGAAAATGTGAGAATAACCTTGGGAGAATGAATAGGAAAAACGCAATTCAATAACGTATGCACAAATACATGTGTGTCAGAGATTGAATTACACTGGAGGCAGTGATGTGAGTAGTGCGTATTTAAACAGCAAGGAGGGAGGGAGCACTAGATAAAAAAAAAAATGCATAAAAGTGATAGCATGAACAGGGCAAATATGTAGAGACAGAGGATAGACATACAGGGATAAAAATATAAATGGCATGCAACAGCAACAGACTGTGAAGTGATTGAAGGAAGGAGCAGATAATGGTAAAAAGTCTTGAGATAAGACATTAGGGCTCTAAAGTTGGCCATTAGTAATTACCCGATAGGTTGTATAATCCAGTGGTCTCCAAACTGTCGCCGTGGGCCAGATGCAGCCCTTTGCTTGCCTTTATCCGGCCCTTGGGGTTCTAGTCAAACCATTGCTATGAGGCACTATTCATCACACTGACACCAACATTGGGGCATAAATCCTGCCACTAATGGGACCCTATTCCTCCCACTAATACCAGTGGTGAGGCATTATTCCTCCAACTAATTCCACTGATGGGGTACTATTCCTTCCACTGACACCAATGATGAGGTGTTCTTCCTCCCGCTAATATCAATGATGGGGCACGATTCCTCCCACTAACATCAACAATAGGGCTCTATTCCTTCAAATAATACCAATCATGGGGCACTATTACTCAGTAGATATTTGTGGTACACAGGTAGTAATATAGATGGGATCTCTATTCATACATCCAGCACTGTACTGTCACCCTCCTATAGTAGATGATCGGAGTATGCAGGTAGTAATGTAGATGGGATCTCTGTATATACACCCGAGATGCTAATCAATAGTGAGCCTCCAGGTGGGTGACCAAATCAGGTCTCCAAAGTAGTGTATCTTACAAATGATCAGCTGCTAACGTTACGCATGTCTCATATGCCATGCAAGATAATCAAATCAAGTTATAAAATGCTGCGCTATCAAAATGATAAACATAAATATATAATTAATAAAGTGGTATTGTGCTCTCTCGTGACATGTATAAAATGTCCAAAATACTATACATTAATGTGCAATAAACTTCAATAAACACATTAATTAATAATGCCCTGCACACACGGTCTGACTTTCCGATGGAAAATGTGCGATCGGAGCTTGTTGTCGGAAATTCCGACCGTGTATGGGCTCCATTGGATATTTTCCATCGGATTTTCCGACACACAAAGTTTGAGAGCAGGCTATAAAATTTTCCGACAACAAAATCCAATCGTGTCAATTCCAACCGTGTGTGGACAATTCCAACGCACAAAGTGCCACTCATGCTCAGAAGAAATTCCGAGACAGAACAGCTCGGTCTGGTAAAATTAGCGTTCGGAATGGATAGAGCACTTTCGTCAGGCTGCAATGTTTAAAATAGTTTAATACAGCGCACGCTCTTCTTCTTTATAATGCTAGAAGAATGAAGTAGTTTTGCTGCTCATATTCACACAGACTTCTCACAAACTTATTTCTTTATTATTTATCGTGATTCGCTCAATATATTTTGATTTGTCATGTCTGACAAAAAATATATATATTATTATTTTTTGGGTTTTTTTTGTCTTTTTTTCAAGGCTGTTTTTTTGGTTTTTCTTTTCAATCTTATTTTATTTCGAGAAAGAAGTTTAACATGAGAAGAAAGTGTTCTACATTAGAACATTACATATAGTATGCACAGAACAATGAATTTAAACTTTACCATAGATGAACCTATATAAACAATTTGGCACATAGTCTTAGGTGTAACAGTGAAATCTCGTATTGTACATAAAAGCCTTTAGACATATGAGAAGAGTAACAGACATGTGGGATCCAACATATGTTTACCCTTATGTTTTGCGTTCTGACATTATCAGAAGGCTCTACCAAATCAGACTGATATGCTGTTGTGATCTTTTATTTACTAATATTAGGTATTTAAGTCGTTGAACTATTTTAGGTATATGACCTTTATTCAACTGTTTGCTTGTTTGGTTCAGTATATGCAGAAGAGTTGGCAGAGAAAAAGAAGAGAGTGTTGGTGGGAACAGAAATAGGGGATAGTAAGGAAGGTGGGAGAGAGAGACACCCCGGCATGACTAGCCAGTGGATAGGGATAGCCAGTCCCTGACCCATACTGAAAAGTCATCGGAGTATCGAAACATTGACCACGAGGTCCAGGTGACGGAGAACTGTTCCTCCCTCCCCGCTTCCTGCGCTAACAGGCGCTCCAGATCTCTTATCTGATCCACCTCAACAACCCAATCGCCCAAGGAAGGCACATCCGCTGTTCTCCAATGTCGGGGGATCACTGTCCTAACTGCGGCTAGAAAGTGGCGCAATATATCTTTTTTAATCAACTTGAGGGGGCCTGGGAGCATAGATAGTATGGCTATCTCTGGTGTGGGCTTAATTGAGGTCCCCATCAGCCTGTCATATAGCTCAAAGACCGTTTGCCAAAGTTTCCTAATTGGAGGGCAAGCTCACCAAATGTGGAGCATCGTCCCTTTAGAGGACAGGCATCGCCAACAAGTATCTGACAAAGAGGGGTTAAACCGTTGGATAGTCGCTGGGCATCTGTACCACCTCGTTAATAGCTTAAACCCTTTTTTTTTATTCTTAGTTGCTACGGAAATCCTATGCGTCAGGATAAAGCTTTTTTGCCAATCAGCAGGGGAGATGGAGTGTTGTAGATCTGATTCCCATTGCTGTGTGTACGTTGGAAGGTCAGGGGCAGAAAAATTTAGTAATAGAGAATATAACAATGATACTACGTGAGTTGGCGGATCTGATTGTAAAAGTACCTTGTCAAAGTCTGATGGGTCATCCAGGATCTCAGATATGGAAGAGAAAGTGTGTATGTAAGACCTTAATTGACCCCTCTGCAACCATATTACTGGGGGCCCTAGGTCCAACTGGGAGGGTATATCTGTTCTCAAGGATGGGTCAGCGTGTAAAACCTGAGCTAAGCGTCTATGACTGTCCCTATTCCAGGGTCCAAATCTCCACCTACTGATAGCCAGGGGGAAGGCCGGAGTCCCAAAGAGAGGGGTCATTGGGCCCCTGAGTTTTTTATATATTTTACCAGTTGAGATCAGGCGGTCCCAAATCTGAAGAGTTTGCCGAGTAAGAGCAGCCGAGAGTGTACTATCTTGACACTGGGCCATAGGAGTCCACGGCAGGGCGCAAAGATCAAACCCAGAGCTTGGAGGAAGGGTGGTGAAACCAATCCACGATGTGAGAACCGCCGCCTTATGGTATGTAGAGGCATCTGGGACCCCCGCTCGACCCCCTGGGCTTCGGAAGGGTCATTGTGTCATATTTAATTCTGGGGCGGTTTCCCTTCCATATGAATTTAGAAAAAATCTGACAAAGCTTTTGGAAGAACGAGGTGGGAATATGGATAGGAATGGTTTGAAAAAGATAGAGGAATCGAGGGAGAACATCCATCTTCAAAACATTCACCCTACCTAACCAAGAGAGCTGTTTAGATGCGTATGTAGCCAGATCCACTTGTGTTCTAAGAAGTAGAGGGGTAAAGTTGCTGGAGAATAGTTGGGTTGCGTCTGTTGGGACATGGATTCCTAGATAACGAATAGATGTGGAGCTTGTCTTAAAAGAGAAGGAGGATGAGAGCAGTTGGAGAGCCTCTTTTGGGAGTGAAATGTTGAGAATTTCTGACTTACTATGATTAACTTTAAAGTTACTAACCTCTCCATATCTCCTAAACTCCTGTAAGATAGAAGGCAGGGAGACTTGCGGTTGGGTTACAAACAAGAGCAAGTCATCCGCAAATAGGGCAATTTTAGTGTGTATAGGGCCTATATTGATACCATGAATAGCTGGGTTGTTTGTGAGGGCGTTGGCTAGGTGTTCCATAACAAGGACATAGAGAATGGGGGACAAAGGGCATCTCTGCCGCGTTCCATTGTGAATAGTGAATTTTGGAGATAGGGAACCGTTCAGTCTGATCCTAACGGAGGAAGATGTTTAGAGGGACATTATTCTGGAGATCATATTTTGGCCTAGACCTAGCTGCTGCAGTGATAGGCGGAGAAATTGCCAGTCGACGCGGTCGAAAGCCTTCTCCGCGTCGACGGTAAGAAGGCACAGTGGGACATTGTGGCCCCGAGCATAATCCGCAATGAGAAGTGTTTTCAGGGTACAAAAGAAAAAAAGGGGGGGTTGGGGTAAGAATACCCCTGGGATTTTTAAGGTGCTTTTTAAACTTGTTGGAACAGTCAGTAGAGAAGTATATTGACCTCAAAGGAAAGAAAAAGATCACTGTATGCAAATTGCCAAACTGACTAATAGATTTCTTGATTAATATCTTTAATAATTAAGAGTAATAACAAAACACATCATCTAAGAAAAGTGCACAAATTTGAACAAACATGATCAAGTAATGACATAATTAAAATTTGAAACCACTTTGCGATACCAATCTCAACATGTTTCGCTCAATATCTGAGCTTCATCAGGAGTTTTTTGGTACAGGTGTGGCATACTAAAATAAAACAGAAAAAGAGACAAAACAAAAATAAATACAATGCTTACAAAGCTATCATAAGATATTAATTTATCAGAAAAATCGAATTCAATTACGTATTGCTAGAAAAGCATCAACTAATGTACATATATTTGCATACAGACAAAATACATGGGTAGATTATCAACATATAACCTGTAAGTCTATACTAATAATAGTCTAGGTCAAAATCAGTAAAGGAATACATTAAATACTGTGCATTCATTCGTTTCCAGGTCCACAAAGGGAAGGAACACCCATGTGGATCTAGGAGCAGTAAAACAACATGGAAGAAATCAAAGAAAGGGGTTTGCTTACCCAAGCCAAAACAGATTTAAAGGTGAATAGTAGACACATAAGTGGTAAACGTATATACAGTGCCGTGACTCAAAAGCCAATCAAGAGGATGCGTCTCACCCGTCTAAGGCCTCCCAAACCGTTTAAATGGTCCACAGAGGGGCCCAAGCATAGAGTAACTGAAATATAATAATTAACAGAAGCATAAAAAAATATTTTTCTGAGTATAGGGACCAATGGCGAGGAAATAAAGCAGTCGGTGAAGTAATGAAAATATCAAAAAAAAAAAAAAAAAAAAAAAAAAAAAAAAAAAAAAAATTCATTATTACCAAAAACAAAAATTACAAAAATTACCTTCTAGGTTGAATCAAAGGTACATGTTCGAGGCTAAAAAAGCCATATGAACAAAGGCATAAAGGAGGACAATGCTCCAGTTTCACCACACGGTGGCAGTCAAAAAGGACAACCCTTGAGAGCCAGATCAGAAGATCCAAGTGTATGCTGCCCCATTGGACTAGAAAAAATAAAAAATATATAAATAAAGATAATAAAACAAATTGCTCTGGAGAGCATTGTCTTATTCATCATACCATTAGACCAATCCCCAATAGGGAGCGTGGCCCCCTTCAGACAAAGAGTTTAGCTTACCTGAGAAGTAGAGTGGATGTGTATGGAAGGGGAGAACGGCATAAACCTCCCCTTGCAGCCTCAGCGCCACTGTCAGAGGATAGCGGCTGGGAAGCCGAACTAAATAGGCCCCTCCAAACCGATGGCGTCTGACGTCACCATCAGAGAGCGGACGTGTTGTGAGGCACCTCCCCCAGGATTCGTATGGCCAATGGATACCAACAAGGGGGCGAGACCAAGTATCGAAAAATATCCCAAATAAGGCTGACGTCGAATCTTCCGTCGCTTGTTTCGACGGTAGTGAATTGGCGCATGCGCACGCCGGGAAGGGACGTTGTTTGAGCCCTAATTGCCGCGCAAGCCTGCTGCAGACCGGAAGAAGGGCCGGATACAACAGCCCTAGGGAAAAACAATATTAACCGGAGTAGAGCGAAAGAACAAGTGAACGGTCAGCCATATTGATTGTGGAAAATCAAAAGGGAAAGAAAAAGGGGTATGGAAAATGTGTATAAACACCTTTTAACAATAATCCTATCAAAGAGATTATTAAATATTAATAAATAATCAGTCGAAATACCGTCGAAACAAGCGACGGAAGATTCGACGTCAGCCTTATTTGGGATATTTTTCGATACTTGGTCTCGCCCCCTTGTTGGTATCCATTGGCCATACGAATCCTGGGGGAGGTGCCTCACAACACGTCCGCTCTCCGATGGTGACGTCAGACGCCATCGGTTTGGAGGGGCCTATTTAGTTCGGCTTCCCAGCCGCTATCCTCTGACAGTGGCGCTGAGGCTGCAAGGGGAGGTTTATGCCGTTCTCCCCTTCCATACACATCCACTCTACTTCTCAGGTAAGCTAAACTCTTTGTCTGAAGGGGGCCACGCTCCCTATTGGGGATTGGTCTAATGGTATGATGAATAAGACAATGCTCTCCAGAGCAATTTGTTTTATTATCTTTATTTATATATTTTTTATTTTTTTTAGTCCAATGGGGCAGCATACACTTGGATCTTCTGATCTGGCTCTCAAGGGTTGTCCTTTTTGACTGCCACCGTGTGGTGAAACTGGAGCATTGTCCTCCTTTATGCCTTTGTTCATATGGCTTTTTTAGCCTCGAACATGTACCTTTGATTCAACCTAGAAGGTAATTTTTGTAATTTTTGTTTTTGGTAATAATGAATTTTTTTTTTTTTTTTTTTTTTTTTTTTTTTTTTTTTTTTTTGATATTTTCATTACTTCACCGACTGCTTTATTTCCTCGCCATTGGTCCCTATACTCAGAAAAATATTTTTTTATGCTTCTGTTAATTATTATATTTCAGTTACTCTATGCTTGGGCCCCTCTGTGGACCATTTAAACGGTTTGGGAGGCCTTAGACGGGTGAGACGCATCCTCTTGATTGGCTTTTGAGTCACGGCACTGTATATACGTTTACCACTTATGTGTCTACTATTCACCTTTAAATCTGTTTTGGCTTGGGTAAGCAAACCCCTTTCTTTGATTTCTTCCATGTTGTTTTACTGCTCCTAGATCCACATGGGTGTTCCTTCCCTTTGTGGACCTGGAAACGAATGAATGCACAGTATTTAATGTATTCCTTTACTGATTTTGACCTAGACTATTATTAGTATAGACTTACAGGTTATATGTTGATAATCTACCCATGTATTTTGTCTGTATGCAAATATATGTACATTAGTTGATGCTTTTCTAGCAATACGTAATTGAATTCGATTTTTCTGATAAATTAATATCTTATGATAGCTTTGTAAGCATTGTATTTATTTTTGTTTTGTCTCTTTTTCTGTTTTATTTTAGTATGCCACACCTGTACCAAAAAACTCCTGATGAAGCTCAGATATTGAGCGAAACATGTTGAGATTGGTATCGCAAAGTGGTTTCAAATTTTAATTATGTCATTACTTGATCATGTTTGTTCAAATTTGTGCACTTTTCTTAGATGATGTGTTTTGTTATTACTCTTAATTATTAAAGATATTAATCAAGAAATCTATTAGTCAGTTTGGCAATTTGCATACAGTGATCTTTTTCTTTCCTTTGAGGTCAATATACTTCTCTACTGACTGTTCCAACAAGTTTAAAAAGCACCTTAAAAATCCCAGGGGTATTCTTACCCCAACCCCCCCTTTTTTTCTTTTGTATTTAATTACCAGGGATGTGGTGCTAATGGGTTAACTGTCCCTGCCCTCTAACAAATATTCTTGTACCTCTTGGGGTGTTACCCACCCACCACCGCTTTGAGGTCACGGACAGTCCTTAACATTTACCCTTTTCTTCTTCCTTTATGGAATGACTTTCCCGCAATGGAACTAGGGCATCTTTGTTAATCTTATCTATATCTTTATGATTTGCAACTTGGAAAATTATTAATGTTCCTTGTATCTTTGGAAATATAGGTTTTTGTTGTGTGTTATTGGGTTATCTGCAATTTGGGGCATCTTCAATCCTTTAGATACCCCCAGTATACTTAGTAGGTGTGACTTTCTTGGGTCGGTACCATCCATTAGCTGGAGGGAACAATGACTAACTATTGTGGAAGTGCTTTTGATGGCCTTATGAATCATATTCATAGGTCTCAAAATGCTTCTATGGGGGGCTTGACTATGGACCGCTTTTTCTCGAGACTCCAGAGGATGCTCGAGAAAAAATCTAGAGTCTTTTGGAACAAATGGTACTTCCTCAAATATATTGAGGACCGTGTTGTCCCGTGGGGGCTTAGAATTCAGATTTTCCCCTCTAATGGCAATGTAGATATAGATTTTCGGAAAGAATGGGAGGAAAATCTACAGGCTTGTTCATTTAAGATGATGGAGCTTCTTTGTGGAGAATACTCCAAGGAACTCATTCTGGTAGATAGAGAGATTGAAAAGTTATATGGTGAGAATCAAGCCATCACCACCAGTGAATTGTTCCCCACGCGAGAATGCACCCTAAAAACAGACCTAGAGGGGTATGTCACCGAAATTCTAAAAACTAAGGAGAAAAAGTTTGTGAGAGACAAACTTGCTTATGACAACAACCAAGCTTACCATTGGGGGCAACGAAACAGCAAAGCAAAGAGACGTACCTACCAAACACGCAGCTTTAGACAACAACAAGGGGGGGAACCTAATGAATCGGATTCATCCATTTCCTCTGCTTCCTCCTCCCAGGCACGAAGCACCAGAAGCTCCAATAGCCAGGAGACCACAAAGGGCGTGAAGGACCATACCAATACGGGCACAGTTAAGCGCACCTCGCACACGAAACCCCCAATGGTTACTCGAGCCAATTCGGCAAAAGGTTCGTCCATTTGCGCACCGAGCCACCCGGAAACATCTACGAGCACCCCCTCTACGAACACTCCTTCCCTCCCCTTGTCTCCCAGGCTGCAAGTAAGTAACACTAGTTCTGCACCTATACATGTGGATTTTCGTCCAGCTCCGATATTTGCTCAACCGGTGACGGACGTCAAAAAGGCAGGGCCTTTGGAGACATCGGCGAAAGGGACGCGGATAACTTCCAAGTAATTAATTTATCTTCCCATACCCTTTCAGCTGAACAAATATCAGTTCTTAAATTAGGTTTAACCTTCTGCCCCACGCAGAGGGTTGACCAATTTGAATTGATTAAGGACATCAATCTCTTTTCACGAAGGTTGATGTTCAAGATAATTTTTGATAAACCTAGTCCATCTCCCAATGACCAGTCTCTTAGGGACCCCGCTTGGCGTGATATGACCATTGCAGATATAAAAGCCCTAGAGGAGTTGATGGAGCTGTGGGAGGAGGGTGGTCTTGAGGAGAGTGATCTAATGGAGGCGGATTCTCTCTTGACCGGCTCGGACCCCCCTCTTCCCCCACCCCCATCCTCCTCAGCTTTCCTTCCACCATGTCTTCCATCCAAACCCAGGGAATACAAGCCGAAATCTCGCATTTTCCCGACCCTTCAGGGTAACCCCAATGTTTGGGCATTCACTAAACAAGTTACTAATGAAATCTCTCAAACCAAATGGAAGAATACATCCAGATCAAACCTATCTGCTTCCCAACTAGAGGCCCTGAAACTTCTACAGAACAACAACGATATAGTGATCAAGCCGTCTGATAAAGGCGGGAATTTGGTCATTATGGATAAAGCCCACTATGAGACCATGGTTGCGGCCATAGTTAGGAATAACCAGTGGTATCGTAAGGTTTCCCCTAGCTACCTAACCTTGATAACTACTCGATATAAGCATTTGATAGGCTCGGCCTACCATAAAGGTTTGATCACAAAAAACACTTACGAATTCCTCAATGTAGGTGCACCACGGACTCCAACTCTGTATGCCCTTCCAAAAATACACAAAAACCCCAAAATGCCTCCCGGCAGACCAATTGTGTCGGGAAATGGGTCCCTTACGGAGATGGCAAGTAAATTAGTGGATGACTTTCTGAGGCCCCATGTGGAGGGCCTGACATCATATCTTCAGGACACGGGGGATCTCCTCCGCGTGTTGGATGGGGTTGCTATACCCCCGGGCTCTTGGCTAGTGGCTCTGGATGTGGAAGCCCTCTACAATTCTATCCCTCATGAATTGGGGGTGGAAGTTGTGGGGGGCTTCCTATCCGAGGATCCGGATGCCTCGGTGGAATATAACCGATTCATCTTAGATCTGTTGTTCTTCATCTTGTCCAATAATGTTTTTTTGTTCGGAGGCTCTCACTACCTCCAGATACAGGGAGTGGCTATGGGGACTAAATGTGCCCCTGCCTATGCCAACCTGTATCTGGGGGGGTGGGAGCGTGAGCTGTTTTTCAGGGAGGACATGCAGGCGTTTTTTGAGCATGTCCTAACATGGAAGCGCTTCATCGATGACGTCTTTTTTATTTGGCAGGGTGACAAATCCAACCTTCTTGCCTTCCTTGAGAGTCTGAAGGTCAACAGGTACAATTTGAAATTTACATTTGAAATGAACCAACATCGGTTGACCTTCTTAGACGTTCAGATATTGGTGGACGACGAAGGCAACATTGGAACCACCCTATACCGAAAACCCTCAGCGGGCAATACGGTATTACATGCCACAAGCTCACACCCGATTCCATTGATTAACAATTTGCCCTATGGGCAATACCTTAGATTAAGACGCAACTGTAGCACTGATTTAGATTTTGAACATCAAGCCAAACTGCTGCAGTCTCGTTTGAGCCAACGAGGCTACAGCAAAAAGTGTCTAAAAAGGGCCTATTTGAAAGCCAAGAGCCAAAAGAGATCCCTACTCATACATCAAGCCAGACCCACTAAGACAGATTCTAGTGTCAGACTAATCACCAGATTTTCAGGCCAACAAAAGCAAGTCCGGGATATCATCCAAAAATATTGGTACCTCCTAATGGGAGACGAGAAAGTATCTAAGCATCTAAAACCCTATCCGGAGATCACATTTAGAAGATCCAAATCTCTGAAGGATACTTTAGTACATAGTCATTATGACAGTACCATACAATCAAAAATAGGATCCCACAAGGGGTGTAGACCGTGTCATAAATGTCCCTTTTGTAGATTCATCCACTCTGCTAGAGGCATTATGCTCCCCAATGGTCGTCATTACAAACCTAATTTTTCAGTGACGTGTCAATCCATTGGGATTGTATACATCATGATGTGTGAATGCCAGGGATTTTACATAGGCAAAACGAAACGCCCCTTCTTTTGTAGGATTAGGGACCATGTGTCCCTGGTTCTAAAAAAGAAAATGGAGACCCCTATTAGTAGACATATGGGGCTACATCATGATTTTGACAGCAACAAAATGCATTTTTTTGCGTTGGAATATGTTCCCCCAGGAGAGCGTGGGGGGAACTATGATAAAATACTTTTACAACGCGAGACCCGATGGATACACACTCTGTCCGCTTTAAAACCCCCAGGTCTCAATGATGCATTGAGTTTCAAACCATTTCTCTAGTCTTTATTTATTCAACTTTTTTTTTTTTTTTTTTTTTTTTGTCTACTTCATTATACAACATGTGTTGTCCCTGGTCTTGCTTCTTAAACTTGTTTTTAAATAATTGTTAATACACAATTTCACCTAAATACAATTTCTGTTAAATTCTCATATATGTTTTTCTGTATGTGGTTTTTTTCCAGGTTGTTTTCATAAAAAGTGGGGTTTCCTTTCCAAGCCAACACAGACGGAGATGGCATTGTCTCCCTTTCTTTCAATATAATTTTCTATGGTCCAAACTAAATATTTAGCGTCTCTCCGCCATTTGTGAAGTTCCTTCCTTACTTCCGTTTTTTGCATTGGTCCACATGGACGCCACGGGCACTTAGGTTGTGGGGTAAGTAATCAATTGCCCTCTCCTGGGGGCCCTAGAGGTTTTAAACTCCCCCTGTTGGATGAATATGCCCGATGGCCCAGTCCAGCGAGATTTTTTTGTTTATTTTTCATTTTTCTTTTTCACTTTCTCCTTGATCCTGCTAAATTGGGATAATTTATTGGTATTGGTATATATCAGACTAGGTCCTAGTTACTTGCTGATTATTTATTAATATTTAATAATCTCTTTGATAGGATTATTGTTAAAAGGTGTTTATACACATTTTCCATACCCCTTTTTCTTTCCCTTTTGATTTTCCACAATCAATATGGCTGACCGTTCACTTGTTCTTTCGCTCTACTCCGGTTAATATTGTTTTTCCCTAGGGCTGTTGTATCCGGCCCTTCTTCCGGTCTGCAGCAGGCTTGCGCGGCAATTAGGGCTCAAACAACGTCCCTTCCCGGCGTGCGCATGCGCCAATTCACTACCGTCGAAACAAGCGACGGAAGATTCGACGTCAGCCTTATTTGGGATATTTTTCGATACTTGGTCTCGCCCCCTTGTTGGTATCCATTGGCCATACGAATCCTGGGGGAGGTGCCTCACAACACGTCCGCTCTCCGATGGTGACGTCAGACGCCATCGGTTTGGAGGGGCCTATTTAGTTCGGCTTCCCAGCCGCTATCCTCTGACAGTGGCGCTGAGGCTGCAAGGGGAGGTTTATGCCGTTCTCCCCTTCCATACACATCCACTCTACTTCTCAGGTAAGCTAAACTCTTTGTCTGAAGGGGGCCACGCTCCCTATTGGGGATTGGTCTAATGGTATGATGAATAAGACAATGCTCTCCAGAGCAATTTGTTTTATTATCTTTATTTATATATTTTTTATTTTTTCTAGTCCAATGGGGCAGCATACACTTGGATCTTCTGATCTGGCTCTCAAGGGTTGTCCTTTTTGACTGCCACCGTGTGGTGAAACTGGAGCATTGTCCTCCTTTATGCCTTTGTTCATATGGCTTTTTTAGCCTCGAACATGTACCTTTGATTCAACCTAGAAGGTAATTTTTGTAATTTTTGTTTTTGGTAATAATGAATTTTTATTTTTTTATTTTTTTTTTTTTTTGATATTTTCATTACTTCACCGACTGCTTTATTTCCTCGCCATTGGTCCCTATACTCAGAAAAATATTTTTTTATGCTTCTGTTAATTATTATATTTCAGTTACTCTATGCTTGGGCCCCTCTGTGGACCATTTAAACGGTTTGGGAGGCCTTAGACGGGTGAGACGCATCCTCTTGATTGGCTTTTGAGTCACGGCACTGTATATACGTTTACCACTTATGTGTCTACTATTCACCTTTAAATCTGTTTTGGCTTGGGTAAGCAAACCCCTTTCTTTGATTTCTTCCATGTTGTTTTACTGCTCCTAGATCCACATGGGTGTTCCTTCCCTTTGTGGACCTGGAAACGAATGAATGCACAGTATTTAATGTATTCCTTTACTGATTTTGACCTAGACTATTATTAGTATAGACTTACAGGTTATATGTTGATAATCTACCCATGTATTTTGTCTGTATGCAAATATATGTACATTAGTTGATGCTTTTCTAGCAATACGTAATTGAATTCGATTTTTCTGATAAATTAATATCTTATGATAGCTTTGTAAGCATTGTATTTATTTTTGTTTTGTCTCTTTTTCTGTTTTATTTTAGTATGCCACACCTGTACCAAAAAACTCCTGATGAAGCTCAGATATTGAGCGAAACATGTTGAGATTGGTATCGCAAAGTGGTTTCAAATTTTAATTATGTCATTACTTGATCATGTTTGTTCAAATTTGTGCACTTTTCTTAGATGATGTGTTTTGTTATTACTCTTAATTATTAAAGATATTAATCAAGAAATCTATTAGTCAGTTTGGCAATTTGCATACAGTGATCTTTTTCTTTCCTTTGAGGTCAATATACTTCTCTACTGACTGTTCCAACAAGTTTAAAAAGCACCTTAAAAATCCCAGGGGTATTCTTACCCCAACCCCCCCTTTTTTTCTTTTGTATTTAATTACCAGGGATGTGGTGCTAATGGGTTAACTGTCCCTGCCCTCTAACAAATATTCAAGTGTTTTCAGGGTGTTATCTCGCGCTTCTCTTCCACTCACAAAGCCAACCTGATCTAGGTGTATTAAGCAGGGTAATAATGGTTGTATTCTATTAGCTAGCACCTTTGCATATACCTTCAGATCTATGCCTATCAGCGATATGGGTTGGTATTTAGCACATATAGTCAGGTCTTTTTCTGGTTTTGGGATGAGGGTGATATGTGCCTCCAGGGGGTTTGCGGTGGGAATACTGAACCTTCAGAGATGGAGTTAAACACTTTTGTTAAGAAGGGGGTAAGGAGGGGAGCAAATTGTTTGTAGAATTTGGGAGTGAAGCCATCAGGGCCTGGACTTTTACTCGATGGGGTAGATGCAATGGCGCGGGCGACCTCGTCCTCCGAGATCGGAGCCTCAAGGTCTTCTACCGTTTCTTCGTCTAGAGTGGGTAGTGCAGTTTCTGCAATATATGAGGCCTGTGTTTCCGCTGTAATAGAGGGAGGTTCAGTGGGGCTTGCTGCGGGTATGTTATACAGGGATTGATAGAAGTCTCGGAATACCTATCCCATCTCAGCAGGCGCAGAGACAGTTTTCCCAGATTTGTCCCGTATGTGAGGTATAAAAGTGTTAGGTTGTTTGGCATGTAAGGTGCGAGCTAGCGATCTACCACATTTGTCCCTAAATTTGTATTGATGAAAGGCTAGTTTGTTCGCAAATGTATGTGCTGATGCCTCGTATGATTCTGAGTGCGGGCGGAAGAAACCTCCGCAAGCACTTCCACCGTGGGAGAACGCTTATGGGTAGTCCCAAGCGTCTTAAGTTTGTGTACTGCTGCAACTATCGCAGCTGAGTGTTCTTTTTTCAGGCGGGCACCCATTTGAATAAAGCTACCCCGCAATACCGCCTTTATTGCCTCCCATTTAATAGGTGGTGAAGTATCGTCAGAGGCGTGGTCCACGAAAAAGTTTGTTATAGTCTCCGCTATCAGCGTGTCGTATCCCGGTTCAATTAGAAGCGAGTCATTTAACCTCCATGTCCATTCTTTTATTGGGGTAGAGGGGATCACAAGTGTCAGAAATATCGGGGAGTCGTAGGACCAAACCATAGTGTCTATTTCGCAGTTTGGGGACCAATCTAAGCAGCCGTGGTCAATTAAGAAATAGTCTAAACGACTGTATGATCGATGAACATTGGAGAAATGTGTGTAATTTCGAGAGTCAGGGTACAGTATCCGCCATACATCCACAAGATGCATATTATATATGGCACGTTTTAAGGCCCGTAATTTAGGAAAGGAAACAGAGGAACGGGATGTCGATGAATCTAAAAGTGGGTCCATGGGAGTATTGAAGTCCCCTCCAAGTATGAGCTTGCCCTCTGCGAAACCCTCCAAAATCTTTAAGTATTGCAAGGCCGATGGGACTTGACGTGTGTTAGGCAGATATATATTGGCTATTGTAAATTTGGTCCCCCATAGTGAGATTTTCACAAAAACGTATCTGCCCTGGGGGTCTGCCATATGGTCGAGCAGTTCAATGGGGAGTGTTTTATGAAATGCAATAGAGACTCCCTTTGATTTTTGTGTCGGGTTGGTACTGTGGATCCATCTATTAAAGTATCTGTTGGATCAGGAAGGAGTAGAGCCAGAGTGGAAGTGAGTCTCCTGTAGCAGAAGCACATTAACCTGCCTTTTATGCATCTGATACAGAATTTGCCCACGTTTTGAAGCTATGTTGAGCCCATTTACGTTATATGAACAAAATTTCAATTGGGGGCGTGAGGTCACAGTGTGAGCCATGCCGGGGTGTTATAGGTTGTGTAAAGAGAAAAGTAGTAGAATATAGAAGAGAGGTATAGAAAGCGGTAAGGGGTAAGGAAGTAAAAATAACTGAAATGTAGAAGTGGGAAAAACAGGGGGGGGGGGCGGGAGGGTATAAGAGGATAGGTGAGAAGTGTGAGAAGAAAGAAAGGAATAAGGGTGTAAATAAAAAGACACCTAAAAAGATGTGTCCGAGAAACTAGTGTGTTTGCTAACGCAAAACACTGCGTGAAATGTCACGCTTTAGGCACAAACCGTGCCTGTCCTACCGTGGGGGAGAGGTCGAGATGAATGGACCTGAGTGGTGGTCCCGACAGCAAATCAGGCATATATACAGTATAAGTCGCACACTTAATATTTGAACCGTGGGTCCAGTTCAATTGGTGATGCTGCCTCTCTTCCCAACACTTTATTGAGGATGGTTATGACAGTGGGTTTCAGCTCTGTTCCAGATGTTGCCTCAGGTACGCCTTGCAGTCTAATGTTATTTCTGTGACTGCGATTTTCGTATTCTTCAATGCGGAGTTGCTGCTGGAGTAGGCGACGGAAGTGCGTCGCGAATGAGGATTCTAGTGCTGTTATACGTGCCTCATGGTCATCCTGAGCAGTGGTTATAACTGAAACCGCTTCCTCATTAGCTGTGACTTTTTGTCGCAGAGCATTTAGCTCCACATGTAAGGAATCTTCCATTTTGCTAGCCCATGATTCGAAATCCATTCTGAAGGCAGAGAGGAGGGCTGTAGCTTCCGTTCTGATGTGCTCTCCTGACAAGGGAAGTGTGCCTGTCTGAGATGCCCCAGTGTCTGTGTCATGCGTTGTGACTGATCTCACAGAGGAGGCTGATGGCTCTCCCCTGGGATCCTGGAATCTCTCATTGTTGTCTTCTATTATGCAGACTGCTGCAGAAGCGGCAGGGGGAGGCTTGGTCTTCCCCGTGGTACCGCCGGGTGCCATCTTGTCTTTGGGGGTCCGAGGATCAATCGGCGCCGTTCTAAGCAGATATCTCTGTATGGTGCCTTGTTGCGGGTCAGTGAACTCTGTGGAGTGTGAACTAGCTGCCGCCATGTAAGTCTTGGGTGTTCTGTGCTTTAGAAATAGCCTGTAGCTGTCGGGATGGCACGGGACTCAGGGGTGTATGTTCTTAGCCATCCATGTTCTGTCACTCTCTATCAGCACCCAGCTTCCATGAGGGTAGTAAGGGGGGGACTGGTGGAGAAAGTCAGGAGCCCAGATGCCCAGATGGTGGTAGAAGGGGGGCAGCAAGAGGACCCAATTATGGCGCAGGGAGAGCGGCGCCGCTATAATAAAATAAAGTACCTGGTCCTGGAGGCTCCGTCTGGACTAGTAGGCCGCAAGATGGCGGCGGCCGCGGTCCTCCTGGATCGGCGTCTGTGGTTCCTCCCACGTCTGCTCGGGCCCCCTCACTGTGCAGCACCCTCCTAGGTTTGTCCGGCGTCCTTGTGTGGCGGTTTACTGTCTCTCCGCCCGAGGATCGCGGTACCTGGTTCTGGAGGCTCCGTTCAGGCTAGTAGGCCGCAACCGCGGGCCTCCCGGAACAGACTCCGCGTCGCCTCCGACGTCTGCTCGGGCCCCTTCACAGTGCAGCACCCTCCCTGAGATGTCCGGTTTCCTGGTGTGGCGGTTTGCTGTCACTCCGCCCGGGAATTGCGGTACCGGAGACCGGGGATGCAGGAGGCACAGTAGGCCTCAAGATGGCGACGGGCTGCTGAGCAGTGGTAGGCCTGTTTGCGGGCCTGAAAACAATCGTCCTGCTGGTTTCTTCTATTCCCACTGGGAACAATGCCAGTGGTGTCTGGGGATGACTGGGGAAAATGTGGAGATTTCCCTGCCGCCGAACTCCACCGGATGGCCGTGGATAGTATCGGTCTTAGCGGAGCTCCCTTGGAGCACGTCTTTCTCCATCAACAGTCGGCCACGCCCCCCCCCCTTTTTTTTTTTTTTTTTTACTCCAGAATATTTTTGTGTGTGTTTTGTGTGTCAAGTTACCACAACACCATTATTATCTTGTATTATTTAATCTCAAGGAGATTGCTTGGTGTTGGTGTCTCTTGTTAATTTCACATTGTATTTTTGAAATGTACCTGCCTCCTCACAAACAAACTGTCCTTTTTGAAGGGAAACACACATAGGCAAGTATAATTGAAACAAAAATTCCTTTATTAAGGGCTCAGAACCAAACAAAGATGGAAGCAACACTGGAGAGACAGCAGAAATTGGTGAAGCCTTTGGCCCCCAGAGCACACATCAATTATTTTACAGCAAAATTGGTGGCCTGAGGAGTCCATATGTAAGGGAGTGCAGTCTGGTCCAGAAGTCCAAGAGATCCTGAAAGCAGCAGATGACATGTATGTTCCCAGGCTGTGGTCATACAAGAGGCTGCATATTTTGCCAGACAAGACTGAACCCAGGTCATCACTCTCTGGTCTTCCTTCCACACTTCCTTCCACGCTGTGGCTCTGGTGGTGGAGTTGTGGCAGGAGGAGGAGGAAGAGGAGGAGGAGGAGGATCGTCCAACTCACTCAGGTGGGTTTTGTGTGTGATTTTGCCCCTCACCTCCTTAGTTAAGACTTTATAAAGAAGGTCCTCACACAGGAGGCATTGGCCCTCCTGCATGCCCTGCAGTTTGGTGGTAGCCATGCAGGCAAAGGCCTCTTCAGGAGTGGGGGTGGCTCTGAGTGATGCAGAAGCCTCCTGAATGAGCCTGAGCGCTGAATCCTGCACGTGACTCCCCTTCCTGGGTCTTCTGTTTGGAAGGTGGAGGGGAGGAACCTGCGATTCGGTCAGGCTCCTACTGGGCCCGGCCTTCTCCTGGCTGCCACTTAGCCCTGCCTCCTCCTGGCTGCCACTTAGCCCCGCCTCCTCCTGGCTGACACTTACCCCCGCCTCCTCCTGTGTGCCACATTCCACAGCCTCCTCCTCCTGGCTGAGGTCTTCCTGTGTATGAAAAAGGGACATAGTTTTAGGTTTTTTTTCATCAATCGCACACAATTTTCATCTCATGACTGTTGCCAGTTGAATGTTATCACATATAACAGACTATCATTCTGAGCCCAGCATTTTTCATTCTTGTCCCAATTATTTTTGCCCACTACTGTCTATTGATATTTAAAACACTTTCTTAAATCAGCAATTAGTGATCAATAATACCATTTGGTAAACATCATTTATTGCTTGCCCAGAAATCTGTAGAAGAATGCTATACCTGGTTCCAGCTGGGCTCCTCCACTTCTTCCTGGCTGGAAGTCCCAGGTTGGACATCGGAAGCCTCAGCTGGGGTGGAAGATAGGGTGGAAGGAAGGGTTGAGAGGGATTCCCTGACTTCAGTCTGGTCTGACAGAAATCGCAGTCTCTCATAGTACCACAGCCTGGGGACATAAACATCATCTGCTGCTGCTCCGGATCTCTGGGAATCTGCGACCTTCTTGCGCTCCCTAAGATAAGTGCTCCTCAGGCCACTAATTTTGGCTTTTAAATAGGGGATGGTTGCTGTGGGGACCACTGGCTTCACCAACTCCAGCAGTTTCTCCAGCGCTGCCTGCCTCTTTTGTTTATGATTATAATGAGGATGTTTCACCTGCCACAGACAGGGCAGCTCCCTGTATTTGTCTATGAACAGGAGGAGGAAGTTGTGGTCATTGAAGCCATCCATTTTATCTGCAAGACACAACACAAGACAAACCCTAATGTCGGGCTAAAGTCTCCTAATCTTGTCCCAATATAGGCCTCAATCTATAAACAGTATAGGCCCAATTTGAAATCTTACCTTTGTTATCACGATTGGCGCCTCTGATACTCCTTCCTCCGCTCACAGATCGTACGTAAGACGCACGCTTGTTATGCTTTATATACACTGCGCATGTGTGAAACTCCGCCCGCCCCTGATGTTCTTTCTAGTCAATTTCCCGCCTCTTCTCATTCGGCGCAGTGGGGGAAGAGCACATGGCGGATACACAGCAGGTGTCAGATAATTACGCCAACAAGGAGGAGGAGGAGGAAAGCCTAGAGCCTGAAATGCCCCGATCCCGGAAGAGACGATTTAAGGCGTCAAATATGTCCTTTGGGGAGATGTTAGAGATGGTGGACATCCTGAAGAAGGCCGACTATGACGGGAAGTATGGACCTTACCCCAACCCCAATGTCAGAAAGACCAAAATAATGGCGAAAGTAGTCAAAAGTCTGCACTGGAATTTCGGGGTACGATGATCCAAGGATCAGCTCAGGAAGTGGTGGTCTGACCTGAAATTAAGGGAGTGCGAGCAGTACAGAAGGATCAGGAGAGTGCTTCAAAAAAGTAAGTAGTTGTCCTGTGTTCCTATTCTTTATTTTTATTACGTTTGTGCTGCTCCATGTGCTTTTCTTTAATGTTGTACAGTTTAAAATGGCAACTTTCATGTTTATGGGCACATTGTTCGTTCGAATGAAACATTGTTCGTTCGGCCTAAAAAACACCATTGTTTTGGCCATATGCATTTGAATACATTTTTTCGGCCCTACTTCTCTTCAAATAATTTTGATGTCTAGATGGGTTTGTAAGTAGAATGTAATACAAACTAGATTCTGTGTAAGGAGAGGACACTCAGCAGCTGTTTACACATCTGGACACTGGAGCACTAGTGTGGGTTACCAGAACACTCTTTTTATTAGGGGGTCCCACACAGGTGCTCCAGTGTATACTATAGGGGTGTCTCCATCTGTGAAGCTTGTACAAAACAGGTAAGTATTCAAGCTTGACAAAGGGAAAAAATATTTCTTCATCTTGGAACGCCAAAATAGACAATTGTACCCCACTTCCAAGCAATGTTTCATATTCCTATTTCTGCCATGAAATATCTGTGTGCTAAGTATACCTATTTTTTTTTTACATAGGGGAGAAAAGACTCGGAGGACATCCCTCATCCGAGAAGACCACAGACCCCCCACCTCAGGAAGAAGTGGAGACCCACCAAAGACAACAGGAGGAGGAGGAGGAGGAAGGAGATGTGGTGGAAATAGTCACCACAACAGGTGAGTGTCTGCGACCACAGGCTCAGGTAAGAGATGGATGTCGGCATATTTATAATACATGGTGTGTTTTTGTTTCTATCTTTTTAGGTGATCGTGATGTTGTGGATCCAGGTCATTTCACCTCTGAAAGTGCACAGATCCTGATTGGGGAGATCATGGGGTGTAATAGGGACTTGGAAAACATCCAGAAAAACATCAATGATGTTCAAAAAAAAATGAGGAACATCATTGATGTTTTAGGGCCAGTTTAAAACCACTTCAAATCCCTTCCCTTTTTTGTGCTTTTTGGAATCTAAAAATTTCTCAATTTTTTTTACATATTCTCGAAAAGTCAAATTTTGAAGATGCACACAGTGTGTCAACATGTGCTATCTGCCATCACAGGAGATCAATGTATGCGTTTTGGGGGTGCAACCCCTTCCTCAATAATAAAGTAGCTGGTAGGAAGGGGTTGCACCCCCAAAACACGTCCCTTTATCCCCCGTGATGGCAGGCAGCACATGTTGACATTCGGCAATTTATGTGCATCTTCAAAATTTGGCTTTTCCAGGGGTAACTTCACCCCATCTGAGCGCAATATCAAACACAGTTTATAAATACTCAGGTCTAATATTGCCTTCAACTTCTTTAAAAGTTGAACTTTGTAAGTTCCAGATTTGTGTCTTTCTTGTTGGTTTTAAACATGCCTGTTTTACCTTAAATGGACATTTCTACTTTTAGTAATGTGACCCAAAAAATTGTTATACAGCAAACATGTTGGTTTGTTTTAAAAACCTTTGATAAATTCACATGTGATTGTGCTGGTATTAAAAAGATTGATAATCAAGAATGTGTGGATTATTGTTTCAACGCTCTCAAACTTTTGTTGTGCTCAAATTGGTGTTTTCTGTGACAATGGGGGTTATTTCCTAAGGGAAAATCCACTTTGCACTACAAGTGCAGTTTCAGTGCAGTTTCAAGTGCACTTGTAGTGCAAAGTGTCTTTGCCTTTAGTAAATAACACCCAACAGTGCTTTGTAATGTTACACAATCACGCAATTTTCAGGACTCACCACATTTCTGTCAGGGTCAGTTAAAAGAAACACAAGCAGTAAATGTCACCAAAGATTTTAGTAGTTAAAATGATTTTTTAATTTTAAAAATGTTTCAGACATTGTCTGGCATATTGATGGCCCCCCTACCCGCAAAGTAATCAAGGTATCTAAGACGGACCTCACGGGCACTATGGAGGGGCAAGCCAGGACGGCCACTTTCAAGCGCCGTCAGGGTTGGTTCATTATGAATTCCGGCCTCAGGCCCAACTGAGGCAGCATAGTTGGCAGAATTTTGCCTTAAAAAGTTGTGTAGAACACAGCACACCAGGATGATATGATTCAGTTTGTACTCCGCCATGTGTATGGTTGTAAGAAATAAATATCCAGCATGCATGAGGACAAAGGGGACATTCACAGCATATTACAATCATGGTAATTAGGGAATGAGGAAATAAATACAATATATTATCAAACATTAAATACAATAAAATGTGATATAAAAGGATAAAAATCTTACCTTAATATACTCCTTCTGCAGTACCTGGATGATGGCAGAACATGTCTCTGGGATAATGATCCCCAGAGCCTGGGGGGGGATGCCTGTCGAGAACTTGAGGTTCTGCAAGCTTCTCCCCGTCACCAAGTACCGCAGGGTGGTGACTAGCCTCTGCTCCGGAGTGATGGCTTGCCTCATGCAGGTATCCTGCCTGCTGATAAAGGGGGTCAGCAAAGCCAACAAACGGTGAAATACGGGGTCCGTCATCCGGAGAAAGTTCCTGAAATCGTCAGGATTATTCTCACGGATCTCACGGAGCAAAGGCATGTGACAGAACTGGTCACGCTGAAGCAACCAATTCTTGGTCCATGAACTCCTCCTCACCCTGTTCATGGACTGGACTTGTGTCAAAGTAAGGACCCCAACACCAAGCCCCCGCACAGCACGAACTCTATGAGGTGTACGTATATGCAACATGGCTAGAAAACGGTCGGCTGCTCAGAGCGAACAGAACGCACTGAAGAACAGCAAGGCCTGTGAAGAGCAACCTGAAAAACAGCAACGAGCGGACAAGAACGCACTGAATAATCCAATACGAACTGACTGCATGCACTGAAGACCAGATACAAACCCACAAGCACAAACTGAACAGCAGAAAACGATCTGAAAACCACGAGTCTGAAAAAGCACGAATCGTCTCTCACCAAACTTTTACTAACACAAGATTAGCAAAAGGAGCCCAAAGGGTGCCGCTCTTGGTTCAGAACTGCCCTTTTCTAGTGTCGTCGTACGTGGTGCACACAGCACTTTAGTTTGTGTTCAATGAAACACTGAAATACATGGATGGATTTTGAAATGTTTATGGACTGTTAATTTGATCATAGCACTAAGCTACACAGCACCGAATCGCACAGATGCAACACTGAATTACATGGATGCAGCACTGAATTGCATGGATGATATTTCTTTGGAATTTTTTATCTAATATTGTTTGAACATTGCACTGAATTACAGAGATACAGCACTGCATTGCATGGATGCAACACTGAATCGCATGGATGATTATTTTCTTGAAATATTTATTATTTGTTTGAATATTGAACAAATATTTTGGAATATTTATATATATTTTTCACAGGCTTATTGAAGCACTCTTATTAATTCATTTGTTTTTTGAAATGTTTTTGCACATTAATGTATAGTATTTTGGACATTTTATACATGTCACGAGAGCACAATTCCACTGTATTAATTATATATTTATATTTATCATTTTGATAGCACAGCGTTTTATAACTGTATATACACCCAGCACTATACTGTCACCCTCCTATAGTAGATGGTTGGGGTACCCAAGTAGTAATGTAAATGGGGTCTCTGTATATACACCCAACTCTGTACTGTCACCCTCCTATAGAAGATGTTTGGGGTACACAGGTCATTATGAGAAAATTATGAAAATAAGTACGTGTCTCAAGATGACGTTTGTTTTGTGCAGTTTCTCTCTGAAACCATAATGAAAAGGAAAGATGGACACTATGAGATGCCATTACCCTTCAAAGACAACAGCCAACCAACACTACCAAACAATAAGAGGCTGGCCATTATTCAACTTCCACCTCTAAAGAAAAAGTTAAAGGCCAATAAACAGTACTATGAACACTACACTGCATTCATGGGAGAAACGATCAGAAAAGGTGATGCAGAACCAGCCCTTTCATTATCAGAGGAAGAAACAGTGTGGTACATCCCACATCACAGGGTTTATCACCCCAAGAAGCCAGACAAGTTAGGAGTCGTCTTTGATTGTTCAGCAAAGTTACAAGGCATCTCCTTAATGATACCTTATTGACAGGTCCCAACCTGATAAATTCTCTAGTGGGAGTCCTCTGTCGCTTCAGGAAGGAAGCAGTTGCTGTGATATGCGACATTGAAAATATGTTCCACCAGTTCTACATTTCCCCAGAAATGCGCAATTACTTAAGCTTTCTTTGGTGGGAGAACGGCCAGTTGAAAATAGAATCCAAAGAATACAGAATATCAGTTCACCTCTTCGGTGCCAGTTCCTCTCCAGGATGTGCCAACTTTGGCCTCAAGTATCTTGCACAACAATACAAGGCAGAATATCCTTCAGCACCAGCTTTCATTGAGAAGAACTTTTATGTCGACGACGGCCTAACTAGTGTTTCAACAATCAGTGAAGCTACAAATCTAATCCTCGAAGCACAAGGATTATGTAAAAATGCTGGCATAAGACTGTATAAGTTCAACTTTAATGAAAGGGACATCCTGTCTTGTGTAGCTCCGTCAGAAAGAGCAACAACTGGTGAACCTCAGACTCAACATCAGAAGGACAAGTACTTGGCATTCAGTGGTCAATTGAAAATGACACCTTCAGCTTCAGCGTTGACATAAAGGATCGACCCTCAACTCGTGGTATCCTATCAGTCGTAGCCTCTCTTTATGATCCTCTAGGCTTCATAGCTCCCTTCATTCTGAGTGGCAAGTGCATTCTTCAGGAGCTTTGTTGCAGGGGCATCTTTTGGGATGAAGCACTTTCTGAGAGCTTAAGCCCACAGTGGGATGCCTGGAAGAGTCTGCAAGCTTTAAGGTAAATCAATATACCCAGATGCTACCAACCTCCTGACTTCAGTAACAGAGTGAAGGTGAAACTACACCACTTTACCGATGCCAACAACTTAGGATATGGTGCCCGTTCGTACCTTATGTACAAAAATGACAGAAGTCAAGTTCATTGCAGCTTTGTGATGGCTAAAGCAAGAGTCGCGCCGACGAAGATCGTGAGCATATCAAGGCTTGAACTCTCAGCTGCAGGCACCACAGCAAGATTGAGTGTCGTGTTGAAGGCAGAACTTGAAATAGAAATTGCCGAAGAATTCTTCTGGACAGACTCCTGGGTAGTTTTGGCCTATATCAGTAATGAAGCAAGAAGATTTCATGTGTTTGTAGCCAGTCGTGTTCATAAGAGAGATTACAGATCCAACTCAGTGGCATTATGTGGATACAGCACAAAACTCAGCCGACCATGCATCCAGGGGTCTTCATGTAGCAGATATTTCCCCCCTCAAGCTGGTTATTCGGCGCCTAGTTTCCTATGGAAATCTGAAGTGCTCACATCTCCAAGCTCTTCAGCAGAATTGATTGTAGGCGACCCCGAAGTCAAACCCATTACAACCCTTGCTTACAAGTCAGTGGACAAACTGATATTCTAAATCGTCTGAATAAGTTTTCCAGTTGGTTAATGCTCGTTAAGGTTAAGACCCATCTCTGCAGCAATCTTGTGACTAGACATGTGCAGAATGAAAAAAATTGTTTCGTTTCGATTCGTTATTCAACTAAATGAATGTAGTTAAATTTGTTGCATTCGTTACATTCGTTTTCGGGATTCGTTTCGTTTCGTATTTGAAAAATTCCACCGCATTCGAAAAAATCTAACGCATTCGAAAAAAAATCTACCGAATTCGAAAAAAACTATCAAATTCAAAATAATTCTACCGCATTTGAAAAAATTCGACTGAATTTGAAAAAGTAAACTATATATAACCATTTTCCGAAATTCGTATAGAATGAAATCGAATTTGAATAGAAAAGATTAGAATAGAATCGAAAATACTAGAAAAGAATAGCATAGAAAAACAATAGCACAGAACAGGAAAAAACATTATATATATATATATATATATATATATATATATAGCCCAGAATCCCAGAAGCCAAAAGTCCGGGCCTTTGCTGGCAAAAGAGCGGCATAAAGATAGCGGAGGAGCTGGCAGAACTGAAACACCGGGAGAAGAGGAAACGGAGGGACCCCCGAAGTCGGAAGAAGACCCCCGAAGCCGGAAGAAGACCCCCCTCGGAGCAGTCTAATAAATTACTTTAAAAACCTGTGTAGTGTGTTTTATTATTGACACTTTTTCCCTAGGTAAATGGGTAGGGGTACCATGTACCCCATACTCATTCACATAGGGTGGGGGCTGGCATCTGAGGGCCCTCTTATTAAAGGGGGCTCCCGGATTCCGATAAGCCCCCCGCCCGCAGACCCCGACAACCAATGGCCAGGGTTGTCGGGAAAGGCCCTTGTCCTCATTAACATGGGGACAAGGTGCTTTGTGGTGGGGGGCCCCGCAGGGCGCCCCTCCCCCAAAGCACCCACCACCCATGTTGAGGGCATGCGGCCTGGTACGGTTCAGGAGGGGGGGAAGCTCGCTCGTCCCCACCCCCTTTCCTGACCGGCCGGGCTGTGTGCTCGGATCGGAATCTGGTATGGAGTCTAGGGGGGGATCCCACGCCGTTTTTTTAGCATAGGGGGTTCCCTTTAAAATCCATACCAGACTTAAGGGCCTGGTATGCCTCGCCGCAATAGGAAAATGCGAGTGCGAGATGCAATACCCTGCCCTTGCGTCGTATCTGGCCCGTCGGACCAGCGTACAGACGGACAAGACGAACGGGCTTTCCGTCAGAAACTGAGTCCGGCGGACTAAGATTTGAAACATGCTTCAAATCTAGGTACAGCGGACTTTTGGGAAAAAGCCAAGCCGGAGCCTACACACGATCGGATTGTGCGGCGGACTCTGGTCCGCCGGACCAAGTATGCCGGAAAGTCTGCTCGTGTGTACGCGGCATTACACTGACAAGGCTGCAATAATGGACAAAGCTACAGATCAGGGACGTAACTAGAAATAGCAGGGCCCCATAGCAAAATGTTGTATGGGGCCCCCCTGCAAACAGCCCCACCCCCACAGCTGCCCTAGTGTCAATGCAGCGTGACCTGTGCCACATACAGCGTGACCTGTGCCCAATGCAGCGCGACCTGTGCCCAACAATACAGCGTGACCTGTGCTCAATAGAGCGTGACCTGTGCCCCATACAGCGTGACCTGTGCCCAATACAGCCTGGTCTGCCTGTGCCCCATACAGCCCCACTCATGCAGAGGAAGAGGCAAGCCACCCGGATCAGCAGAGAGCGGGATTGCCCGCTGTAATAGCTTTCATTTGAATTTCCTGTCTTCCTGGGACTCATCGTCTTATAGCCCCACCTCTTGGCCCGACGCCTTTGATGATGTCACATGTCCCGCATTGGATCGGCGTTCTGTCTATCAAAAGCACCTGGCTAAAAGGTGGAGCTATGTGACATGAGCCCTGGGAACACTGGAAGTTCTAATGAAAGCTCTTACATCGAGCAATTCAGCTCTCTGCTGATACGGACAGCTCGCCTCTTCCTTTCCTCTCTCTTCCCCTGGCTGGGAGACTGTGCCGGCGGTGCTCTTATCCTCACTGGACCCCACTCGGCTGGGGGCCCCATAGCGCCCGCATGGGTCGCTATGGTGGTAGTTTCGCCCCTGCTACAGATGGACACTGACAATGCTACACTGACAAGGCTGCAATGATGGACACTGACAATGCTACACTGACACGGCTGCAATAATGGTTGATGAGCATTTAAATGTAAGTTTTTTTTCCTTAAACTTCCCTCCTAAAAGTTTTTTCCTTAAAATTCCCTCCTAAACTTGGGGTGCGTGTTATACGCCGGCCCGTGTTATACGCCGATAAATACGGTATATATATATATATATATATATATATATATATATATATATATATATATATATACCGTATTTATCGGCGTATAACACGCACTTTTTTCCCCTTAAAATCAGGGGAAAATTGTGGGTGCGTGTTATACGCCGATCCCCGCTATTTTGTGATCTATCGGAGCGATCGCCGCGATCGCCACCGACATTCACATAGCGTGTATTTTTAAATATGGCGCTGCAGAGTTCGGGGGGACTCGGCGGCGCTCGTTCAGCTGAACAAGCGCCGCCGAGAACACAGTGACTGGGCAGGGCCGAGATACACATAGCCAAGGGTTCTCGGCTCTTCTCGGCGCCTTTCACAGTCCCGCCCAGTCCCGCCATTGGACCTCTGTTATGTCCATCATAGGGACTGGGCATGACTGTGAACGGTGCCGAGAAGAGCCGAGAACCCTCGGCTATGTGTATCTCGGCTCCGCCCAGTCACTGTATTCTCGGCGGCGCTCGTTCAGCTGAACGAGCGCCGCCGAGTCCCTCCAAACCCCGCGGCGCCATATATAAAAATACACACTAAACTTGTGTATGTCGGCGGCGATCATGTAATGTACACTGGGGACAAGGCTGCACTGACCACTGGGGACAAGGCTGTACTGGGGCAAAGCTGCACTGGGGCAAAGCTGCACCGAGGCAAAGCTGCACTGACAAGGCTGCACTGGGGCAAAGCTGCACTGACAATTCTGCACTGAGGCAAAGCTGCATTGACAAGGCTGCACTGGACACTGGGGCAAGGCTGCACTGACAAGGCTGCAGATGGACACGATAACGCTGCATTGATGGGCATTTAAATGTAAGTTTTTTTTCCTTAAACTTCCCTCCTAAAAGTTTTTTTCCTTAAAATTCCCTCCTAAACTTGGGGTGCGTGTTATATGCCGGTGCGCGTGGTATACGCCGATAAATACGGTATATCATCTTCTGAAATTCGAATTTCGTATAGAATGAAATCGAATTCCAATAGAAAAGGTTAGAATAGAATAGAAAATAATAGAAAAGAATAGCATAGAAAAACAATAGAACACAATAGAAAAAAATATAATATATTCTATTCTAATCTTTTCTATTCGAATTCAAATGAATTCTGTGCCAAATTTTAATTTCGTAAGATGGTTTTATATATATATATATATATATATATATATATATATATATATATATAACCATTTTCCGAAATTCGAATTTCGTATAGAATGAATTAGAATAGAATAGAAAATAATAGAAAAGAATAGGTTAGAAAAACAATAGAACAGAATAGAATAAAATATGATATATATTATATTTTTTTTCTATTCTGTTATATTGTTTTTCTATTTTATTCTTTTCTATTATTTTCTATTCTAATCTTTTCAATTCGAATTCAAAATAATTCTATACGAAATTCGAATTTTGGAAGCCATCTTCCGAAATTTGATTTTCGTATAGAATAAATTTGCATTCGAATAGAAAAGATTAGAATACAATAGAAAATAATAGAACAGCATAGAAATATATATATATATACATCTTCCAAAATTCAAATGTCACATAGCATAAATTTGAATAGAAAAGATTACAGTAGAATAATAGAAAAACAATAGCACAGAATATACAAATATATATATATATATATATATATATATATATATATATATATATATATATATATATATATATATAACCATCTTCTGAAATTGGAATTTTGTATAAAATGAATTTGAATAGAAAAGATTAGAAAAGAATGGAAAATAATAGAAAAGAATAGCAAAGAAAAACAATAGAGCAGAACGGAAAAAAAATATAATATATACATAAACATCTACCGAAATTTGAATTTCGTATACAATGAATTTGAATTCAAATAGAAAAGATTAGAATAGAGTAGAAAAGAATAGACTAGAAAAACAATAGAACAGAATAGAATACAATATAATATATATATTTTATTGTATTCTTTTCTGTTCTATTGTTTTTCGTGTCTATTCTTTTCTATTATTTACTATTCTAATCTTTTCTTTTCAAATTCGAATTCATTCTATACAAAATTCAAATTTCAGAAGCCATCTTCCGAAATTCGAATTTCGTATAGAATGAATTTGAATAGAAATGTTTTGAATAGAATAGAAAAGAATAACATAGAAAAACAACGGAACAGAATAGAAAAAAATATAATATATATTATATTTTATTCTATTCTGTTCTATTGTTTTTCTAGTCTATACTTTTCCATTATTTTCTATTCTATTCTAATTTGATTTCATTCTATTAGAAATTTTAATTTTGGAAAATGGTTATATATAGTTTACTTTTTCAAATTTGGTCAAATTTTTTCAAGAATTTTTTTTGAATTTGATAGTTTTTTGTAATCCGGTAGATTTTTTTCGAATTTGATCAAAATTTTTCTAATCTATTCTAATCTTTTCTATTCAAATTCGATTTCATTCTATAAGAAATTCGAATTTCGTATAGATTGAATTCGAATTTGAAAAGAAAAGATTAGAATAGAATAGAAAAGAAGAGAAAGAAAAACAATAAAACAGAATAGATTAAAATATTTTTTTCTATTCTGTTCTATTGTATTTCTATTCTTTTCTATTTTAGTCCATTGTTTTGAATTATATTCCAATCTATTCTCAAATTCGTATTTATACTAGTCGGAATTTGAATTTCGGAAGAGGGTCATGTTCTATTTTATTACATTCTATAAAATTCTATTCTATTCTTTTATTTTTATTCTATTGCTTTATTGTTTTATATTCTATTTTATTGTATTTTTTAGAGAATTAATTTCTATTTTTTTTATTTGTTTTCGAATTCGATTCCATTTGAATTTCATTCGCTCTTTTTCGATTTGAATCGTTATTTCGGATTTGTTTAAATTCGTTTCTTTTGTAATTCGGAAATTCAGATGTATACGAATTTCCGAATAATGAAAAATTTGTCCGAATTTTGATGCGCATGTCTACTTGTGACTGTGGAGGAACAAAAGAAGGCTGAGGAGGTAGTGATAGGTTTAGTTCAACAGCAAGTCTTTCCCCAAGAACTAGAAATTCTTCAAAGAGGAGGTAGTCTTCCAAGTTCAAGCCCTCTTAGTTACCTTGACCCCATTCTGGTTCGAGGACTTCTTCGTGTTGGTGGAAGGCTGTCGAGACCAACCCTTAGTCAAGAAACAAAACACCCAGTCATCCTCCCAAGGGAAGGGCACGTTACCCAGTTAGTCCTGTCCAACTACCATGCAGCTACTCGTCACCAGGGCCGCAGCCAGACTATAACAGAACTCAGAGCAAATGGATTTTGAGTGCTTGGTGGAAGCAAGTCAGTTGCCAAGTAAATACATAAATGTGTACATCGTCCCACAGAGGAGCAGCATATGTCAGAGCTCCCTGAAGAATGTTAAGAAGTTTCAGCTCCCTTTACATACTGTGGTATGGATTGTTTAAGTCCCTTTATCACCAAACAAGGTCATAAGGAGTACAAGAGGTATGGTCTCATATTCACTTGTTTCTCTTCATGTGCAGTCCACACTGAGGTGCTTGAAGATTTATCTACAGATTCCTTCATCAATGCCTTATAGTGCTTTAAGAGGTTTGAGAGGAGCCGTTCGCCAACTCCACTGTGACCAAGGCACAAACTTTATAGGAGCAAAGAACGAACTTAAAGAAGCTCTGAAGAAATGTGACACCAAGGCACTAGAAACTTCCCTAGCTGATAAACTGTGAGTTTATCTTCAATGCTCCTTCCGCAAGTCATGCACGTGGAGTCTGGGAGCGTCAAATTAGAACCATTCGTAATGTGCTAATTGCTACAAGGGTCCAATGTTCAAGTAGACTACCTGATGCTTCCCTTAGAACACTATTTTATGAAGTCATGGCCATTGTCAACAGTCGTCCTTTAACTGTCTGCTGGTAAATGGACGTTCAGAGGCAATTGGCTGCTTTTTTCAGCTGCCCCTGAACGCATCCAATGTTATCTTATGTGTACATGTACACAGGTTCAATTAATGTCATGTTTAGGCAGTTGAGTTTAGAGGCCTTTTTTGGAAAGCAAAAAAATGAGTTAAAACGCTGAGTTTAGAGGCATTTCAAGTGCCAAACGCTTCTAAACGTGGCTAAACGCGGCTAAATGCTGTAACTCACGTTTCGTTTACAGGCTTTTTTCATTTTTGGCTATTTTGAAAAAAATTTATTTTTTTAAGCGCTTCTAAACGCGGCTAAACGCAGCATGTAAACACGGCAAAACAGACGTTTTAAACGTGGGTTACTATCTGTCAAGTTAAATCGTTCTGGATAGGTTGTTAAAATATCCCGTGTACGTTAAGCCTAACTATCCGCTTGTTATTTTAAACCCTTGATCAGCACTAAGGATGAGCTCCGGCGTGTTCATACACTCCACGTGCAGAGCCCGCAAGGAAGTCGGCACGGCGATGCGCTAATCACAGGCAGTGAGACATTTCCCGATCTCTGTAGCCGCGCATCAGGACAATGTCTCACTTCCTGTGATTAGCGCAGCACAGTGCCGACTTCCTGGCGGGCTCTGCACGTGATTGTGTGCGAACACGCCGGAGCTCATCCTTATTCAGCACTGATTGACAGGTGGAATCTTCATGCCTTCCTCTTGTTTCCCTGGGGAATGTTTTGATCATCAGACCCTTCCTCTAGTTTTGGAGAAAGGGGGGTTCTCGTGATTCAGCATTCAGAGGCAAAGCAAGTCAGCAGTACCTCGTGGGAAGGTGATTGTTTATTGAAGTTTTCTAAAGTTTAAAGTTGCACCCATTGGCAAGCGGAGCAAGGTATGCAGTAAAGGTGCATTGTCTATAAAAGTATATATGTTTTTTGGCATAAATTGAGTCCATGCTGTTAGTTAAAAGATATGCTGTAGACAATCCAAATCCTTGAACATATAGTCATGTTTAATGTTAATTTCGATATGTGTGTGGATAACGAAATTCCACCTTGTAACTCCACATTTGTAATTCTGTTGTAACCCCCTTTTTGGTGATCTCTGTAAACTAATGTATTGTATGTCATTTTGCAGTTTTCACTGTAAAACGCAATGAACGCAATGTGTTAGCATTGCTCAAATGTAAGCTGCCTTTCACACTGAGGCAGTTTTCAGGCCTCTTAGCGCTAGAAATAGCGTCTGTGAAAACTGCCTCCCATTCATTGCAATAGGTGCTTTCACACCCAGGTGGTGCGGTTGCGGGACGTTAGAAAAAGTCCTGCAAGCAGCATCTTGGGGCGGTTAGGGAGCGCTGTATACAGTGCTCCCAATACGCCCCTGCCCATTGCAATGAATGGGCATTGCTTCCAAAACGCCTAAAAAGCGCCTCAGAAGTGCCGAAACATGGGAGTTTTTAACCCCTTTGTGGGGTTAAAAGCACCCCGCTAGCAGCCTAAAAGCGCCGCTTAACCTCCCTGGCGGTATTCCCGAGTGTGGCTCGGGGTGGAATTTCGGAACCAAAAGCGGTAACCCCCGAGCCAGACTCGGGATCGCATCGCAGGATCCAAGAAGAGCATACTTACCTTGTCCCCTGGATCCTGCGATGTCTCCCCGCAGTGTGAACGGCTCGTCCTCCGCTCGATTCATCACAGAGCCGAGCTCCGTTCCCTGCGAGAGTTGCGACGCAAGGGGACGGAGAACGGCGCCAAATTCAAAAAGTGAAACACACACAATACATACAGTATACTGTAATCTTACAGATTACATTACTGTATGAAATTATTTCACATCCCTTTTGTCCCTAGTGTTTTCTCCAGTGTCCTGCATGCAGTTTTATATTATAAAAACTGTTCTTTCTGCCTGGAAACTGGAGATTGTCCATAGCAACCAAAACCTTTCCTTTACATCAAAAGTGATTTTAGACCAGCTAGAAAACAGCGATAATAAATTAGAATCACTCGCAGAATTGAGCGATAGTGATTTGTGGGGAAATCCGTCATCAAACACTGAAAACTAATGACAGCGACAATTCTGCAACTGAGCAAATTTCAGTGTTTTTGATTTGATTACATTATTGAATAATTTTTATTATTATTATATTATTATTTGGTATAATTATTTATAGTTATTTATTATATTATAATTTATGGTTTTGTGTTTCAAACTTTATCATACCCGAGATGTCTACTAGACTCTTGTTTGGACAGATTTATTCCTAACAATTACAGGCCTACTATATAAAACGCCAAATTTCCATGCAAAATAATGGAACCGCTTTCAGCATCAAAAATATGAAATAATCATACCGCCAGGGAGGTTAGACAGCCAAAAAGCGTCACTAAAACGAGCGGCGCCTTACAGCGAACGCACGGGTGGCCCCGGTGTGAAAGGGGTCTAAATAGGATCATAATGTCACTAGAAATGGATGTGTCTAAACGTATCTGAAGGCGAATATTTTAAGTGCGTATTTTGTGAAGAATCTTCTGCTAGCTCTGCCTGCAGGAACCTGCGTTCTGTGCAGAAAATACATATATGCCCATGTGAATGAGCCCTATATTGCTTTGGAGATTGGTCACGTCTTTGAACATTTTCTGAACACAATGTACAGACTCTTTTATAGCATCAACTCGACGAGCTCTCGGCTATTTACCTCAGCCCTTTGCTTGTGGAGCTTACTTTGCAGGTAATGTTTTTATGCGTGACAAAGACACTCATCTTTATCAGTGTTACCATTGAACTCAATGGGAAAGTGTGTTTTAATGAAAGTGCATCAATGTCCTGCATGCTACCTCTTTGACCTCTCAATGGTGGCATGGATAAAAATGCATGTATAACATGCATAAAAATGCGACATGCAAAAACTGCAAATGTGTTAACCGGCCCTATGAGTTTCCTTGACTGTGGGAAATCTTCCCCCAAACCACCATCTTAAACCTGTAAGGGGTCTTTTCTTAGGCATGTTTACATTTGCAGGTGGGGGTTGGATAAATCACATGGTTGAGCCTCATTTTTACCACCTCCTAGCTGCTCCTCCTTAAGCTGCAAAGGCAATGAATAGAGGTATCACCGGCAGGAATTATCCCCCCCGTCAAGTTCGGCAGGCATTACTGCCTGCTAAACATGCCCTTTTCAACCGAATAGGGCCTCACAACCGCTGGCAGGGTCAACATTGAACAATACAGTCCCAGCACTGAACTAAGACAGTCTTACCTGCTGCCACAGTAGCCACTGCCAACTTCCAATGAGAGCGCTGGGCTCAGGACGACTCTATGACCAGCCATTTTATCCAAGCTGCCATAAGGTGAATCAACAGCAGACGTTGCTGGCTCTCTAGCTCGCCCTTCAGGCACAATTAAACTTGTTCACTGTTGCCAGGAGCAACAAGCAGGATACCACTTCATGCCCAGCTGTATTTCCAGTGGGGTTTCCATGGCAATTCCCCACACCATGAACCCATTGGCCACATGCCAGGCCAGGAAGTGGGTGTCTTTTTCTGAAGGATCTTCCCTCCTGGTGACTCCCGGCAGGCAGAAGTGCACACATCTTCCTGGAATGGTCTTCCTGAAGCTTTGGTTCCCCTGGAGACACACCCTCTCTGGTTGCTATTGGAGATGGCACTTCCTCCCTGGCTTGTTCTTTCCTTCTTGTTTAGACTCACCATACTCCATCTCAGGTAACATCTTCAGCTCACCGTCAGAAAAACTGACCTCCCTGGCGTTGTTATTGGCAACCACACACCTTTTCTGTTCCTGGTTAACCTCCTGCTCTCAAAGCGGCTTCCCAATTGCAGTAGCTGGGGTCACAGAACTCTGGTGGACTGGGTACTATGCACTTTATTCAGGGACAGAGGACACATGGCTTTAAGTAAGAGACAAATTGAAGCCTAACTCCAGCTAGCACTTTTTTTACGCAGTTACAGCAACAGTTTTGACTTTTTATATACTGAAAAAAAATTGTATATGTCATTGTTATATATTTCCGTAGTTCCGCTTTAATTCACAAAGCTAACACATCAGGATAAGGATACTTAAGCCCCCATCCACAAGTGGGCAATAACTGTAATTCAATTTAAAGAGATAGTTCACCTTTACCACAGAACTGCCTATGCAGATAAGGGGCATCTGTAGACAAAAACAATCTGTGCAGCTCTTACTAAAGATGAATAAAGCCCTTGCTATAGGTGTAGGCCATTTACATACCTTATGAAGCCTGACTGGAATACTCCCAGGATGTTGCTAAGTGAGGCCTAGTCATTACTGCTCACCTCCTCCATCATAGGAGTGAGCTTTCAATCAGTGAAGAGAACGAGTACATGAGGAGGTCTGAATCAGAGAAAGAGCTCCTTCCTGTGATGGTGAAGGTGAGCAGTGATGACTAGGCCTCACTTAGCAACGTCCTGGGATTACTTAGCAACATCCTGGGAGTATTCCAGTCAGGCTTCATAAAATATGTAAATGGCCTACACCTATAGTAAGGGTATTATTCATCTTTAGTCAGAGCTGCACAGTTTATTTCAATCTACAAACACCCTATACTTGCATAGGCATTTTTTTTGTAAAGGTGAACTCACCTTTTAAAGTGGAACTCCAGTCTAGAAAAAAAAAATTAAAAGTCAGCAGCTACAAATACTGTACCTGCTGACTTTTAATATAAGGACACTTCCCTGTCCAGTGATCCCATGATGACAGCACCCCAAGCTGATTCATCAATCAGCTTCAGGTGCAGGTGCCGGCATTGTAAGTAATAGAAAACCGGCAGTGAAGCCTTCAGGCCTCACAGCCGGTTTCCTACTGCGCATGCGTGAGTCGCACTGGGCTCTCTGAATGGTCCTGCTGTCTTCTGGGACCTGTGTATGTCCCAGAAAGCAGCAAGGGGAGGAGGGGCCTGAAATGTTGTAGATCGCTGATCGGCAATCTTACCTGGAAGTGGGAGAAGGTACCTGTCAGAACCAGGCAACCGCCCCCCCCCCCCCAAAAAAAAAGTTCCAATGTGGCAGTAGAGGGGGGTGAGGGTGCGAATAAGCGAAGCTTCCCCTTTTGGGTGGAGCTCTGCTTTAAAGCATATCACCTAGTAAAACACCCCGTTTAGTTAAAAATAGAAATGAAAGTCAAAACATTTCTGTACAGATAAAAAAATATATATATATAATATATATATATTATATTTTTTTGTATAAGTGATCATATAATCCTTGCTCTGAGCTACATAAGGGACTTAAAAGAGGTGAGGGTGGGGAGACAGCAGTACACTGAGCTTCCCAGTAAATGGCTGTGTAGGGGTAGAGGAACATGTCAGCAGCACAAGTCTTGGCCATTGGAGGACAGGCTGGCTGTTCTCCCAGCACAGCCAGAAAACTAACCATACTGGGAAGGATGTGCTCTCATGCCTAGTCTGGTCAGTTTGAAATAGGAAATCAGAGGTACTAGAAGGATCACCAGCTATTTCACACAAAGGAAGCAATACAAAGAGAACACAAGCATGTGGTACAACAATTACATATCAGGAATATTAAATGTCGGGGTAACATATTCTTTAATGTTCATTTCAATAATAAAGTTTGTATCCTTCAGATATTATACCAAATAATGGTTCTGGTGTACAAATTCCGTTAATTTTTTTTTAATGCCCCGAATTTGGCTTTAAACTGGCCATACACATTACAATCTGAATGTACAATCTAACAACAAATATGTAGTGCAATGGCCTGCTTGATTAGATTTAATTTGGATGGATTGTTTAAGTAGGTCCTCATCCCTTTCTTTAGAATGCCATCTTTTGTCTATAGGCAGGCTTAGATCTTACCATTATGACCTGGAAGCAATGAGGTTCTCATCTTCATCCCAACAAGAACACATGAAATCTCTACGCACAGTCCGAAGTCATACAGGTAGTTAACTGACTTTTAACCAAAGTGGGCCTAGGGGACAAGAATGGACCGTTCAGGTCAGCAATGGATGTGAATGGTTTTGTGTACTGTATAGTGTATTTTGGATAAGCCCAACTCTGGGCTTAGCACTATGCCCACCCCAACACCAGAAGGTACCCGGGATATATATTTATTTTTTTCACCTTTTCCAAAGTCTTTAGACTGGAGATGTGTAACTTGCCTTTTCTCTGGGCTGGGGAATCATCAGTGATGCCGAGAATAATTACATCAGAGTTGCTCTCTGCGCCATTACAAAGAAAATTCCCAGCACAACTCTCCAGCCAGTCTGCAACCAACCAAATTATCCTGTCTAATAGTCTGCATTAAAAACAGGGGTTTAGTTTGCACACATTTACAAATACATGCATAAGCTGAAGTGCCGCTCCAAGGCACCCCAGTAATTTATTGGTGGGGAAAATGGGCAGTTCTTTGTTTGATATTTACACTGACTGCAAGCACAACAGGCGTATTTACACTAACCACCAATATAATTGAGACATTTACACTGACAAGTGATGTAACCGAGTTATTTACAGTAAGCCCCCACCACTCTGCTAATCTCTGCATTCTTATCTCCCCTCTCAGTGCACCTTTGCATCCCAAATCCCCCTGTTAACCTCTGGACCTCAACCCGCCCCCACCCTGCTAACCTCTATACCCCAAGACCCTCCCCTACTAACCACTGCACCCAAACCCTCCCTACTAACCTCTGCACTCCAAGCCCCCCTCTGTTTAAGTCTGCCCCCAAAATCCTCCTCTGCTACCCTTTGTACCCCAAACCTCTCCTCTACTAACCGCTATACCCCAACCCTCCCTCTGTAAATAACCTCTGCACTCCAAACCCCTCGCTGTTCAACTCTGTACTTAAAACCCCTTCGCTGCTAAGCTGTTTACCCCAAACCTTTCCTCTACTAAACCTCTGACCACCAAACCCCACCTCTACTAACCTCTGCACCTCAACCCCCCCGACAACCTCTGAACTTTAAACCCCTCTCTGTTCAACTCTGTACTTCGAACCCCTCTGCTGCTACCCTCTTTACCCCAAAACCTTCCTCTACTAAACCTCTGACCACCAAACCACACCTCTACTAACCTCTGCACCCCAACCCCCCCCCCCCCCCGACGACCTCTGCACTTCAGACCACTCTCTGTTCAACTCTATACTTTGAACCCCTCTGCTGATAAACTCTTTACTCCAAAACCCTCCTCTAATAAACCTCTGAGCACCACCAAACCCCACCTCTACCAACCTTTACACCCCAAACCCCCCCTCCCCCTTCTACTAACCTCTGAACCCCAACCCCCCGACGACCTCTGCACTTCAAACCCCTCTCTGTTCAACTCTGTACTTCGAACCCCTCTGCTGCAAACCTCTTTACCCCAAAACCCTCCTCTAATAAACCTCTGACCACCAAACCCCACCTCTGCTAATCTCTGCATTCCAACCCCCCCCCCCCCGACAACCTCTACACTCCAAACCCCTCACTGTTAAGCTCTGCACTCCAAACCCCTCCACTACTAAACCTCTGACCACCAAACCCCACCTCTACCAACCTTTACACCCCAACTCCCCCCCCCCCCCGCTAACCTCTGCACTCCAAAACCCTTCTCCTCTGTTCAACTCTGCACCTTAAACTTCTCCTCTGCTCACCTCTGCACCCCAAGCCCCCCGCTCAGTTTACCTTTACATGCCCCCTCTGCTCACCTGTTGCACCCTCCCCTTCCACTTACCTTTGTACCCTGAATGGTGATTATTTCACTGTGTTCACCTTTACATTCTAAACAATAATCCCCCTGTACTCACCTCTGCTGCAGCACTGCACCACTCTTCAAGTGCAGTATCTGGGGGAAGGCTCAATGGGAGTAGAAACAAGCATGATTTTTAAGCCTGCTCCTGATTGTGTACATCCTCTAGGTGGCCATCATTCAGAGGAGGGGGCGTGATTTGCATATGAATCTGGTTGGTGTTTAAATGCCAACCCAATTTACATACAAATGTCAGCGTGATTTACATATAAACAGTGGGTTGTTTACATATAAATGCCAACCTTATTTATATACAAATACAAGCATGATTTATACAGTACATGAGCTATCTGTATACTGCACACTATAAGAGCAAAGGCTGGGCGATGGTAGTGACATACCCAGCACTGCAGGCTGTGATACCAAGACAAAAATCGGGATACAGCCTGCAAGGAACAGATGAATATCAAACGGGAGTGTCCCAGCATATCCGGGACTGTTGGCACGTATGTGTGCCTATTGTGGTAATGCACACATTTTTACAGCATATTGCTGCAACGTGATACTATAAATGAGTCTAAATACCTGGCGATCCTCCCATAAAGGTCCTTCTTTAGGCATTGAATAACAAGTGGAGACACAAGACTTAAGACCATAAATAGCCCGATAGCAGCATATCTGTATAAAATGCACAGTCTGTACAAGTTCATGTGCAAAGTAGTGGGGAAGGGTTAAAAGTCCAGAGCAAGCAGGGCTGCCCTCATATTGGAACAGAAACCGAGTTCCAGGAAGCTGCAGGGAAAAACAAGGGAGGGAGGCGCATCTGGGTGCAGACGTTTAAAAAAGCTTTAATGTACATATAGTAGTCAGCTCACATTTAGGCACAATGTGACAGGCATTTACGGCATCAAGACTGTAATGTCAAGGTGGTGATCCTGGATCCTGAGCCCTCTTTTCTCCGTCAAA